>JAWZYU010000007.1:68750333-69350333 GCA_038380435.1 Ryuthela nishihirai | reverse complement strand
GTGAGGGAGAGTTTAATAGAGGGGAGTGCAGAACTTTTAACGAGGGAGATTCAAAAATTGGAAAAATTACGACTAAATTTGAGGGCTTTTCTTAATGTAGTACTCATAATATACACCAGATGGCTCCAACAACAATCTTTTTTCACGTGTTAGGAAATTCAGGGGGGCTTAAAAATACAGATGGATCAACCAGGGGAACTTAAAAATACAGGTGAGTCAACCAGGGGGTCTTAAAAATACAGGTAGGGTTTTTAATAAAGGGGGCAAAACTTTTGATAACGGGAGTTTTTTAATGAGGGGGAGTCAAAAATTGGAAAAATTATGGGTAAAATTGAGGGCTTTTCTAAAAATAGTACTCATCATATACACTAGATGGCGCCACAGGTTTTTTAATAAAGGGGAAGTAATTTTTAATAAAGGAGATTAATTAATTTTTAATTATTAATTATAAATTATTAATTATCAATTATGAATATTAATAAGGGGGTGTGGCATGAATGGGCATGGTTATACCAAGTGACCGGAAGTGGGTGGACCGGTGACGTCATAGGGTCAAAGTCCAATCGACCTATAGTGTGACACCACTACTCACGTAGCTTTTACTTTTTCCGTTTCTTTATTCTTAATAAATTAATGGATCTTTGCGTTTGTAATGAAGCTATTTTCGTTCCAAATAGCATTAACATTCAATTTTGTTATAAAATGATTTTAATAAATATTATAAGAATAAAAATTACTGATTAGCGACATTCATTTCAGTGTATAGTTTTCTGAAGCGTAGAATCCCCCCCCCCCCAAAGCAGTCTCAGTAGGGTGCGGACTCGAAAATCATCTCCATTTCTTCCTAAAACGGTCTCCTCTGATCTTTTGCATATATTTCTCAACATCCCAATCAAAATTTATCATAATAGCCTTTGAGTTTAGGCATATGGTTGGGGGTGTTATAGCGTGTCAGACTAGTTCCAGGCTCGAGTTCCAGTTGCGCAAAAAAGTTATTCCAAAAGTTTCCAGGCGCGAGTTCCAATTGTGATTTATTTCCATTAAACCATCTCGGCGAGAAACATTATATCCTAGCTCTCGGCAAACATTATATATCCTAGCCTTTATACACCTTTAGTTTCAGAAAAACTGCCGTCCTTCGGATGATGTGTTAAGTCGTCCCACCCTGTTCAGGTTAAGTTTTACTTCTGAGTGGCAATTTTTTATGCACACAATGGGATAAATGGCTGGGTCCCAAGGACCTCGCAGGCTGGGGGGAGGGGACCCAGTGGACAGCTGTTAGGAAACAGATGGTAGCCTCCCTTCAAGTCCATCCAGTGTGTTCTTCAACGTCCACAGGCTATGGCGCTCCCACACACAGGGCCACAACTGTCACATCCGACGAACGGCTGCCTTTCTAAGCCCATGGGTGTCCCCTACTGAGCCACGGCAGGAAGTTTTGGGGAGATAAATCTCAACACTGGTCCTGGGGGACTCGCACCTGGGAACTGCAGGTTATGAGCCTGGCACATTACCGGTAGAGCCATCCCCGCCCCGTGTTCAGGAGTGTCCTATTATAAGTGTATTGAACGAGGCAAGCTAGATGATTTTAAAGAGATTTCCACCTGTCTCCTAACGGTTGTCCAGTTGATCTCCATCCGCTTCTCAGCCTTTGGGAGAGGGGTGTCCTTGTGACCTGATCTTTAGCCCGTTGTGTATACAAAAGCGTCGCTCAGAGATAAAGCGTTTCAAAACTGGCATAGCAATGATGAGCATACCTGTTTTATGAATCGCGATAGAATTTCGCATCTTCTACACATATCTGTTTATAGAATTCAGTATTGAAAAGAGAAATTACGGAGATAATAATAATGCCTTTACGCAAGCGCAAACACAATATCAATTAAATGATATTGTTGCGAATTACAAAATGGATAGGCACTGAGCGTGAGTATTAACAACTATATTTTAGAACCAATTACAATACAATGCAAATCGTTACAAAGCAAATATGGATGAAGTACCTCATAAACAAATTAGCTACTATCATGCATAAGTCATTAACCTTTTTTTTACAGAGTATACAATATCAGCTCTGTCTGTTCTACTAAATACTACCTCTTCACTTTGTTTACCATGTCACTTGAATATCTTCAGACGTAAACAAACTCTCGTCCTGTGCTAATTCACTAAACTTATCACACTAGCAAAACAAAACGACCGCCCACGCACACATCACATAAAAGATACTTATTTTCACTTAACATGCACTGACTCAGACCATCTGAACCTCCTTTCAGATCTCACAACTTTTCACACACTGCACTGCTACATTTTCATTCTTCCGAATCATTCTAAGTTCCAATTCGTTGGCTCAATTGAATCTCACGTAGAAGCACACACGAGGGTTTAAGTAACGTTAAGTCATGAAGTCACTGTTGCTCGTTCATCTGTCGCAACACTGCCTCCTTCTTTGGTCTTGTTCGTCGCGAACAATTCTGGATTCCGAAGCTTCTTCAGCTCTTCGATAAAACGGAGCCAAACGATCCATGTGAATCACCTTGCACTTTGTAGCTGGACGTAGACGAATGCGATATACCACGTCATTAATCCTGTTAACTATTGCATATGGACCTTCCCATGGTTTCTGAAGTTTTGGGCAATGTGTGGATTGTACAGCCAACCAAGATATACTAGATTAAAAACAGTTCCATTTGTTTTACTGTCGTATCTCATCTTGGTTCTCTCGCTTGCTAAGTTGATGTTATGTCTGACGGAGTAATTGATATCGTCTAGTCCTTGTAATTCTTGTATATATTGCGGAGTGATGAATACAGGCATTGCTTCGGGCTGACCATATATGATTCGGGCTGACCATATAGGGATGACGTAACTCTCTTCCAAAGAGAATCATGGAAGGTGTCTGTCCAGTTGTGTCATGCACTGCTGTTCTGTATGCCAACGATAGAAGTGGTATATGACGATCCCAGTCACATTGATGGTCGTCGACAAACAATGCTAGATGCTGCAATTGTCCTATTAAATCTCTCAACCATACCATTCGACTGAGGGTGTAGGGGAGTTGTTCTGGTTTTCTGAATGCCTAATAGTTGGCAGATGCCTTTAAACACATTGGATTCAAAATTCCGTCCTTGGTCAGAGTGGAGTTGTAAAGGTACTCCATACCTATTAATCAAATTGTTAACTATCATCTCTGCCACTGTTGTTGCTTTCTGGTCTTGGATGGGATAGACCTCAGGCCACTTTGTGAAATAATCCATTACCACTAATAAATATCGATTTCCATCATCAGTTCTAGGAAACGGACCCATTACATCAATGGCTATTCTTTCAAAAGGGGCACCAACGTTATACGTCTGCAGCTGACCCCGACTCCTAGTCTTAGGTCCTTTCTTTGCTGCACAGGCTTCAGATTGCCTACACCATCTTTCAACGTTTGCCCTACTTTTCAACCAATGAAATCGTTTCCTGGCTTTGGCTAATGTCTTATTAACACTGAAGTGTCCTTCTGTGGCACTATCATGTACATATTTCATCACTAGTTCCACTCGGGAGCGAGGAATTATTATCTGCCAACGGATCAGCCGTCCAGTGGGATTCTCCCATCTTCTGTATAATACACCATCTTTCATTTTTAAGGAGTCCCACTGGGCCCAGTAACTTTTAGTAGTTGGACTGTACCTCGAGATTTGCTCCCAATTAGGTCTTACAGCAGATTTTTCAATCAATTCTAATATTGGTTTTATATCTTAATCATCTAGTTGGGCCTTTCTGATTTCAATTGGACTCCGGATGTTAGGGGTATCACTGTTTGCTTGTGTCGATACTATTTGTCTTATGGGCATTATCTCTTTAGTTCCAAATTTCAGTTCTGCATTATAGCAATGTTTACAGTTGTCAATACATGGGCGCCTGGAAAGAGCACCTGCATTCTTATGCATTTTACCACTTCGATGTTCGATGGAGAAATCGTATTCTTGTAACCGTTCTATCCACCTAGCGATTTGTCCTTCAGGGTTTTTGAAGTTTAATAACCATCTAAGTGCAGAATGATCAGTACGTATAAGGAATTTCTGGCCATAGAGATAATGATGGAAATGTTCTATTGCTTTTACTATTGCTAACAGTTCTTTGCGTGTGACACAATAATTCCGCTCTGGTTTGGATAAAGTTTTACTAAAGTATGCAATAACTTTCTCTTGTCCGTGTTGTTCCTGTGAAAGTACAGCACCAACTCCTGTGTTACTTGCGTCGGTATCTATTACAAATTGTTTCCCAGTTTGTGGGTACGCTAGCAATGGTGCTGTGGAAAGAGTTTTCTTTAGCTGTTGAAAGGTTATATCGCATTCGGTGGTCCACATAAACCGCTGGCCCTCTTCTGTCAGACGATGTAATGGCCTTGCGATGTTGGAGAAACCTTTGACAAATCTTCTATAGTAGGTGCAAAGTCCAATAAAACTACGAAGTTGATGAACATCTTGTGGTGGAGGCCAGTCTCTTACAGCTTCTATCTTACTAGGATCAGTCTTAATCCCTGATGTAGTGATCACATGACCAAGGTAATGAACTTCTTGCTGGAACAGTTTACACTTTGTCGGTCCCAATTTTAACTTGGCTGCCTTAAGTTTTTCAAATACTTGACGAAGATTTCTCAAACGTTCTTTAAAAGTTCTTCCAAGAACTATGATGTCGTCCAAGTAAACCAGGCAGACCTCCCAAGACAAACCTTTGAGCACCGACTCCATTAGTCGTTCAAATGTGGCAGGTGCGTTACAAGGTCCAAATGGCATCACCTTAAACTGCCAAAGTCCATTCCCTGTGGTAAAAGCTGTTTTCTCACGGTCTTCAGGACGTATACCAACTTGCCAATAGCCGCTCTTTAAGTCTAATGTTGAGAACCATTCTGATCCAGATAAAGTGTCTAGTGTATCATCAATCCTGGGTAAAGGAAATGAGTCTTTCTTTGTTACGTCATTTAATCTGAGATAATCTGCACAAAATCGTGTAGATCCATCCTTTTTCTTGACAAGAATTACTGGTGATGTCCAGGGACTCTGTGATGGTTCTATAATGCCTTGAGCTTCCATGTCCTTTATGAGTTGTTCCGTCTCCTCTCTTTTTGCCAATGGAAGCCTTCTTGCTGGCAGATGGACTGGAGGAGAATCACCAGTTTTGATTTTATGTTCTGTCAGGTTAGTATGGCCATAATCATTTAATGTGGCAGAAAAAATGTCAGAAAATTCTTTTAATAGGTTCTCGGCCTTTACAGCTTGGTTTTCAGTTAATATTCGTCTTGTTTCTCTCCATAATTCAGTAAGATGAGATGGTATGTCTGTATGATTTTGATTTGAATCAGTAACTTCTATTTTATTTATACTTGTTACACAGGTAACAGCTTCACATATTGCTAATTCTTCATCTTTTTTTAACATTCTATTGGATTTGTTACAGTTCATCACTCTGATAGGAATCTGTTCTTTATCTATTCTGACTAACGTCCTTGCAACCAGGATATCATGAGTCAAAGCTCCTTTACCAGAGGCATCAGTAACTACCAATCGGAAGGCCCCAGAAGTTTCCGCCCGATATCCACGGAATATAACTTCACTTTGTGCTGGGATCTCTGTGTCTTCCGTCACTAATATTGGAGTTACACTTGATAAAGAATCAGACGTCCGGGTAAGCAGAGGAATCTCTTCTGTCTCATAGATGAGTAGGTTATCACTGGGCCTAATGTTGAATCCATGTTTCTTAAGAAAATCAAGGCCTAATATACATTCATCGTAGATGTCAGCGATGTAAACAGGATGGTGTACGAGACAGCTACCAACTCGGATGTTAAGTTCTATTTTTCCATGGACTTTTGCACGATCTCCAGTGGCTGTTTGTAGACTTATTTTAGACTGTGTAGTATTCCAAGTTTGAATGAGGTATTATTTTCTTTATTATAACCGTTCTGAGTAAAGTTACATTTGCACCAGTGTCGACTATCATACGGCAAGGTATTCCATTTATGGCTCCATCAGCTACTAATCCATTATTATCACCATGTAATGATGAAACATGGGCGACTTTCCTTGGGGCCAACCAATCAACAGCCAGCCTTTGCCCCGCAAGACTGACTAATTTCCTGACTAATTTCTGTTTCCCCTGATCCTGTTGTCTAGTTGATCTTGATGTCTAGTTGACTCCTCATTCGTTTCCTATTACAGTTGGTACGAATGTGCCCGGTCTTGCCGCAATTCCAACACTGAAGGTCTGTGGTAGTTTTTGAAGAAGAACATTTTATATCTTTCAAAACGGATAGTATGGCTTTGGTTAGTTCTTTCATTTCATTATCCTTTTCTACAATTTCTTCTGCACTCACAAATCTTACTGTACGTTTGTTCGCTCGGGAGGAAAGCCTGGAGCACTCGTATTTCATAGCATGTACCACAGCTGACTTTAAGGATTCACCTTCAAACATCCTCAGAGATTATTGAGTGTCAAGGTCAGCAATAGCATCAATAATTGTAATTGAGCTAAATTATCTTGAATTTCTGGTGGACAGTTACTGTAAGCCAATCTAGCTAGACGCTCAATATCACTAGCAAGCTCTTGCAAAGTTTCACCACTTTTCTGCATGCGATGTTTAAATTGAGTCACATAATATTGTTTTAAATAACTATGACCAAACCTTAGTTCTAATGCAGAAACTAGACTTTGATAATCAAGTAGTTTTTTTTCTGGAACAGACTGAAGAAATTCTGCTGCAAAACCTCCGCAGCAGAATTTCTTAAGGAAGCTGCAAGAAAACTGGCCTTTAGGAATTCATTCCACTCATTGGCTCTAGCGATAACTTCAGATTGTGTTTTAAATACTGTCCAAGATGATTGACCATCATATGTAGAAGGTTTAGTTGTATTTCTAGCGATATGTGTAATAACATTATTTTCACTAGAATTATATTTTCACAAGCAGAAGGTAACATTTCATTTCTCAAAATCTGAAACTGGCGTTCACAATCAGTTTTTACAATTTCAATTTCATGTTTGTAATCTAACTTTACACTATCAAGATCATCTTTTACACTATTTAGTTCGGTCATAATGTCCTTACACTTATCAGAAATCTTGCCAATTTGAGAAGTCACTTCAGCTCTCATCTCATTATTTTGTGCGGCTATTTCAGCTTTCAAGTCATCTTTTTGAGAAACTATCTCAGCTCTCATCTCAGTATTTTGTGCGGCCATTTCGGCTTTCAAGTCATCTTTTTGAGAAACTATCTCAGTTCTCAACTTATTATTTTGTGCGGCCATTTCGGCTTTCAAGTCATCTTTTTGAGAAACTATCTCAGTTCTCAACTCATTATTTTGTGCGGCCATTTCGGCTTTCAAGTCATCTTTTTGAGAAACTATCTCAGTTCTCAACTCATTATTTTGTTCGGACAGGTCCCCTATTTTATTGTTTATGTCACTATTTTGACTTTTAATGTCATTCATCCATACTTCTAGTTAACGGCATTCAATAAATTATCTACACTCCTAGACACCAAATGTTGCGAATTACAAAATGGATAGGCACTGAGCGTGAGCATTAATAACTGTATTTTAGAACCAATTACAATACAATGCAAATTGTTACAAAGGAAATATGGATGAAGTACCTTATAAACAAATTAACTACTATCATGCATAAGTCATTAACCTTTTTGTACAGAGTATACAATATCAGCTCTGTCTGTTCTACTAAATACTACCTCTTCACTTTGTTTACCATGTCACTTGAATATCTTCAGATGTAAACAAACTCTCGTCCTGTGCTAGTTCACTAAACTTATCACACTAGCAAAACAAAACGACCGCCCACGCACACATCTCATAAAAGATACTTATTTTCACTTAACGCGCACTGACTCAGACCATCTGAACCTCCTTTCAGATCTCACAACTTTTTACACACTGCACTGCTACATTTTCATTCTTCCGAATCATTCTAAGTTCCAATTCGTTGGCTCAATTGAATCTCACGTAGAAGCACACACGAGGGTTTAAGTCACGTTAAGTCATGAAGTCACTGTTGCTCGTTCATCTGTCGTAACAATATATAACAAGAATGAAATTTAAGAATTGCACGTAATTCTATTACATACAAGCAGTGGCATAGCCAAAATTAAACAAAATATTTCTAATTATTATAATATTAATCAAAAATTTGGTTGTCGTTTTTATTAATGCAAATTAAGGAACAAATAAATAAAACACCCGTCAAGCAAAGGCTTGTCACATAAATCTTACAGGAGCCTGTCAGCATCATATCTTTGTCTTTTATGCAGGGTTTGAACCCAGGTTCCTAAGATCAATAGCCAAGAAAGCTAACCATTCCGCCATCGGGATGCTGATTACTAAACGATTTCTTTAAAATAAATTTCATGAATGAGTGGCAGATTGCACCTTCAGTCCCCTCCCCCCTCCTTTGTTACTATGAGATAGCTCAGTTAAATATACAGGTACTGGACTGACGAATGGAATAGTTCCATGTTATATCAATCCCATTCAGAGCTCAAGAACTTTTTTAATATGATTTTTAGTGAAAAACGTGTCTAAAGATAAAATAGTTCAATCAAATGTGCCTAAATCCATATTTTAAACAATATTTGTTCAGTATTCAAGGAGTTATTTTTTATGAACGCTTGAATATTTAACAGGTTACAAAATAAATTAACCTCAAATTTTAATTAAGACATTAAAAGACATTAAGAGATCAGTAACGGGTGCAATGCATCCTTGCGCTCTACTAGAGTGATCTCTGATCTCTTAACCTGTTTTAATTAATTTTGAGGTCAAATTTTTTGTAGCCTGTTAAATATATTCCAGCTTTCATAACTCATTGAATACTGAAAACATATTATTTAAAATCTTTTTTTTTCACACAGATTTTATTCAGATCTTTATCTTTTCACCCATTTTTGTGTTAAAATCATATTGAAGATGTTGTGGTGTTGAGCTGTGGTGTGAATTTCCATTGAGATAGCATGGAAATGTTTCCATTTTTCTGTCCAATACCTGTATAAAATCTAAGTTTGTTTCTTTCTTGGGAATACGCAGTTATGCTCCGCATCCCCACCTGTTTTCATCGGTAAAAAAAAATTGAATTATTAACTTTTGGTTGAATTTTTAATAAAGAATTTTTAATGTACAGTTGGTGACATTTTTTTACCCCGTTTTCGACTGGACTACAATTTCACAGTGCCGACCCCAAAACCAAAGAGCGAAATCGAGATATTCCTCAGAACGCATGATTCGAATTTGGAGTTGTACAACTTTTCTGAAGGTGATTTTTTTTTTGAAATACTACTTTGTATTTTTTCGTTCTAACTTCTTAGCAAAATTAAAATATTAAAATAATTATTTACTTTCTTTCTGTGCTTGGACTATTTTTTTAACCCCCTTCCACCCTTGACTCTCAAAATTGCAAGGCCACAGTATCCGCACATTTTTCTTTTCTAGAAAAGACACAATGTACAATACTAATTTCCAATAATATTTGATTTAAAAAGTATAGAACTATTTTTGGCTCATAGATTACGAAACATCAAATACCGATCGTCGATCCCGTTTAATGATTCGGAAACATCCAGTGCCTGAACGTTCCGGTTCAATGATCTGAAAGCATCGAGTGACGGAACGCTCCAGTTTCATAATTTGAGATCGAGTACCAGAACGGCATTCCGGTTTAGTTGTACACTGCTTCTGGTAATTACTTCCCCCTATTCCAAACGTCACGCTTCGCCACTGCCCAACTGATCCACAGCATTTCCCATACCACTCTATTAGGTTGTGTGAGCGTTGAAGATATTTTTATTGGAAAAAAAATATTTTTGCAGTGAAAAAAAAGGGACCTCAGATGTTTTCTTTTACGTACTCAAAAAATGTGGTTGCATCCAGGGTGAATATATACACAGGCGTATCAGAATAATATGACCACCTACCTAATAATGGGAATAACCAGCCTTGACCCAGATGACAGCAGTGAGAAGGCATGGCATGGACGCAATGAGGCTCTGGAAGGTTGCCAGAGGCACACGTGTTCATTTGGACTCCAGCAGAGCACGGAGGTTCCGAAGATGACATTGTTGTGGGTCCACATGCCGAACTTCAAAATGGTCAATCAAAATGGTCCCACAACTGCTCTAGGGGATTGACGTCGGGCGATTTCGCCGGCCAAGGCAGAAAGGAGACATCGCTGTCATGTTGTTGGAATCAGTCACACACCACTTTAGCAACATGGCAAGGCCCATTGTCCTGTTGGTAGACACCATCGCTACCAGGGTAATGTATGTGGTCAGCGAGGATGGACAGGTAGCCATTGGCATTCAGGGAGACATCCAGTGACATCAGCGGTCCCAGGTCATACCAGGAAAACATCCCCCAGACATGGAAACTGCCACCACCAGCATGTACTTGACCAACAAGCATGTCCAGTTGTTGGTTCTCGTGTATCTGACGCCATATCTGCCACCACCTGTCACTTCTGTGGAGTAGAAATCACCATTCGTCTGAGAAGGCAACCTTTTTCCACTCTTCCACTGTCCAATGATGGTAGTCCCGTGCGAACTGCAAGCGTCGTTGCCAATGGATCTTAGTTAACATCTGCGAAGTTACGCAGCGTCGACTCTGGAGACCCATGTGTAACGGGGTTCACTCTACTGTTATCAGGAACACATACCTGGGTGCCACAGCTTCATTTGAGTGGTCAATTGCTGCACTGTTGTGCGTCGATTGCCCTTTATCATTCGACAGAAGAGACCTACTCGGTCGATGGCCCTTGGGGATCCACAGTTGTGGCGTCTGGAGGTACTCAGTGTGTCAGCTGTCCATTCTTGGTACACCCTTACTACAGCACCTCAAGAACAGCCCATGAAGTCTGCTGCTTCCACCGTGAACTTCCCTCAAATCACTACCTCTGCCCATTGTGCTCAAGTTATGTACTATGGCTCATCTGTCCTGACTGGCTGCTTATATCTCCATGTGGTTGACCTAGTTATGTGCACTCTGTGACACGCCAGGGCGGGTACACTGTGATTCCGGGGGTGGTGATATTTTTCTGATATGACTATGTATATATACAAGGTGATAGTAAACTCATTCAACGAAAAAAAGGGGGGATAATACACATCAACGCACAATTTTTGCAATGGAACCTAGGGTCGCATTCCACTCTTTCTGCCAGAAAAGAGTACTTTTGAAAAATGTCACGCATACAGAAGTATTTACAACCGGTGCATGAAAATCACAAGATGCCAATCAGGTGCACTGAGCAAGTGCGTAGACAATTAAGAACAAACATTTAAAACGCAGCCGAACCCGTTCATCGACATTACCGTGATAACGTCACATGATAAGTGACGTATTCGTGAAGGACATGGAAGACTACACATACGAGGAATTGGCGGATATGCATCTGACGTATGGCCAAGCAGGTGGTAATGGACGTGAAGCACAAAGATTGTACCGTGAGAGATTTCCGAATCATCGTATTGTGATTTTCATGCACCAGTTGTAAATACTTGTGCAAGCGTGGAGTCTTTTGAAAGTACTCTTTTCTGACGGAAGGAGTAGAATGCGCCCCTAGGTTCCAGTGCAAAAATTGATCGTCTTGATGTGTACTATCACCACTCTTTTTTAGTTGAAAGAGTTTGCAATCACCCTGTATAGTGTCGTGAGAAGGAGCACATGCTTTCCCCATGGGGAGTGGGTCCTTCGGGACCCACTTCCCACCCCGTATTAAAGAGAGGTATATATATATATAGGGTGGCTGCAAACGGCTAAGTTTTGCCAAGTTCATTCGAATGTTGCTGTGAGCGCATGCTTCATGACCTCACAGCAAGAAAGCTCAGCTAAAGTATTTACATATCTGTCCGACCTTTCGTGTCTTTCCTTGTTCTTTGCTTGGTAAATCTTTCTCTGTGTGAACTCTTTCAGGTAATTATTTTTATCATGGCCGAACTGTGCAGTAGCAAACTACATGAGTAATCCTTAGAAGAATAAGATAACCAGTGTTTCATATGCATTCCCATTAGAACAAAAAATTAATATGAAATGGGTGTTGTATTATATATTTGCATGAACGAAACTATGACGTAACATGCCACGCCCCTTATTAATAATTAATAATTCCTCCCCCTTATTAAAACCCCTTTCACCCCGTAGTGCCATCTGGTGACAATGAAGAGTACTATTTTCGGAAAAACCCCTATTTTAATACTAATTCTTCGATTTTTGATATCCCCCCTTATAAAAAAATTCCTCCCCCTTATAAAAAAAAAAACCCTGGCGCCATCTGGTGTCTATGAGACATACTATTTTCCCAAAAAACCCTTATTTAAACTCTAATTTCCAGATTTTTCTTTATTTCAGACTCCCCTGTTGCCCCACCTGTATTTTGGGTCCTCCTCCTTTTGCAGACCCCCTGGTTGACCTATATTTTAAGCCCTACCTATATTTTAATCCCTATCCTAATCCGGCTGATGCAAGGCTCAGAATAATTGCACGGGTAGCAACGATCGGCGGGTGCAGGCTCAGAATAATTGCACAGAAAAGGATGATACGAGTCTCAATTGTAAAAGCACATTCTCACATAAAATCAAAAGCTGTATTCTTATTAAACAAACAAAGCTGTATTCTTATTAAACAAACAAAGCTGTATTCTTATTAAACCTCCCTCCCCTTAAAAATTTAACCGACAGCGTCCAATGCGCATTTTAGTACATCTCCTATATTTAAAAACTCCCTAGGTATTCATCTGAAATTTTACAAGTTCACTCAACTCTTTTTGAATGGAAATGCAGCTCTCTAAATAAAACTTAACAGAAAATCAACTCTCAAAGTTCTATTCTTATTAATTAAACACTCATCAAAACCTCACATCCCTTCTATTAAAACCTACCTCTATTAAAAAATCCTTTGCTATTCATTTTAGCAAGACTGTTAAACGATTCCCTTATAATTAAAATTCACCGCTATTAAACTCCTTCAGTATTCATTTTTCCAAGTAAACTAATCAATTCCCTAGAAATTAAACACTCATCAAAATTCCCTCACCTTTATTAAAAAATCATCCCACAGTCGAAATAAATCAGTTTTCTGTAGATGAGTTTCATCGAAAAAAAAAATCCTTCCTTCGACAGTGCGATTCGAACATGCTAACCCAGTGTCCAAGCACATTTTGACAAGTCCTACCTGAATGGTTGATGCAATCCTTGAACAAGACCACGTATTTTGCGACTTTCACTAGAAGAAGAACTAACCAAACAGTAACTGTCTCCACAGAAAATACCATAGGGTGAAATTAATAATGGTTTAAATTATTCGTAATACCTTTGGCTTATAAGATCTGTCTTACAATAGAGGCTCACCATCGAGCTTGTTATTGACGAGCTACTCTCAGTAGTCTAAAAAATTTTCAAACTCCGTTATTGACATTCCTTCAGATTCTTTTTCGGGGTGAGCGCGGCGGGGGCTTTAATCGTGAGCGACGTATTGACATTCCTTCAGGTCCCTTATCAACAGGGTAGCAAGTTTCAAAACATCACGCGACGTAAAGCAATCGTCCGGGAGATCAGAGGGTTAATGTCCAGCACTCACTTTGTTTACATTTGATACTGATAAGGTTTCAAAATAGAAGTTGTCAACTTCTCTTGTTTTTCTCTAGAGGCGTGTGATAGCTCACACCGTCTCATGTCATGATCAAAGTCGAGTGGCACAAGACACATCAGATAGTTGGATGGGACTTATACAAGGGAACTGTCAAAGGATTGACATTCTGCTCATTGTTCTGGCCGCCGTAGTTTTGAAGTCTCTCTGTCAGAAATGTCGAGAACCCAACAGTCGTTTTATGCAACTGCTCGCTGTATACTTGTGTCTGTAGGCATTCCCTCATATCAGAAGGATATAACCTATGAGGAATGCCTAGAGACGTTTTGGTTGGGTTGTTTTACCTCTGAGTGGCACTTTTTTGCACACCATGGGCTTAATGGCCAGGTCACATGGCCCCCGAAGGCTCAGAGAATTTTGGGGGAGGGGACCCACTGGAACAGCTGTTAGGAGACAGATGGTAGCCTCCCGTCAAGGCCATTCAGAGTGTTCTTTAACGTGCACAGGGTATGGCTCTCCCACACACGGGACCACAGCTTAACGTCCCATCCGACAGACGGCGGCCTTTCCAAGCCCATCGGTGTCCCCTACTGACCGTGGGCAGGGCGGGGAATTTTTGCGGAGATAAATCTCAACGCTGACCCAGCTGGAACTCGAACCTGGGAACTACAGATTACGAGCCTGGCGCGATACCGACTGAGCTACCCCCGCCCCGAAATTTTTCAGAATAAGACCTTACAATTCTTCACTGAGACGTGGCTGACACAGCGCCATCTATACTCAAGGAGATGCAACTTTTTCCAATCGTTGCTATTGAATTTCAGATGTTAATGAGAAGGTCCATAACCCTGTATATACGATTAAAAATCGATCCATAGTAAATACGCAGAATACCTATAGAGACAGACTTCAAACATTAGTTAAAAAATTCTGAAAAAAATTCATCACCGCCCTTTGTTCTGCGACCACTGAGAGCTACAGACGTGCGTTTTCGAGCTCCCGACTTTACCTCATAGTACTTTTTTCGCTGATTCTTTGGTTCAGTATTGTTTAGCATAATCTGTAGTGGTCTTTAGTCGACTCACTACTTTCTTTGCTGACCCTTAGGTTGAGTCTTCACCTGTCTGTTGCTGCTTCCTGTTGCTGTTCAAGGGTTTCTCCAGCTGCCTTTGGTAAGTGATTTTTTTCTATTTTACTGTAGTTTTAATTTTTTGGGGGCTCTTGTTTAGACTCTAGGTATGATTTCTACACTCCCAGAATTTAAACGTAAGAAAGGAGGGTCTGTCAGCTCACCTGATTCTGTGCCCTCAGACCCTCCTGCTAACCATACTGTCCCTAGAGTGTCACGGTCCACTGTGACAAAGACTTCCTGCACCTTGCCTCAGAGGACCCTGCGAACTTACTCCAGGGAGAGAAGAACCGCCGTCGGTTCTCCTGACAAGATGTCTTGCCCCTTGTGCTCTCTCTCAGTGCCCAGGGGTAAGACTCTCTTGCGGTCTCCCTGTGGTTCTTCTGCTGGCCCCTCAGGCGTTTCTTCTGAAGGGCTGGGCCTCTCCACTTCTGCTTCTGTGAGTGGAGAGACCTCTTCCTCCACCAGCCCTTCCCCAGCTACTTCTTCTCCCACCAACACGAACCACGGAGAACGGTGTCCACGGCCTCAGTTTTGTCTCATGGGGTCTCCGCAGTTGGTGCTGCTATTGCACCGTGAACTGATAATGACAGTGTTATAGCTGACCCTTTCTCGCCCAGCCCTCCTTCAGGACCTTCAAGTGTTTCTCCTGAAGGGCCAAGCCTCTGTGCTTCTCTGGGTGGAGAGACCGCTTCCACCAGTGGCTGCGCCCCAGCTACCTCTTCTTCCGTCACCTCGGCGTCCACGGTCTCAGTTTTATCTGATGGGGCCACTGCAGCTGGTGCTGCTATTGTACTGTCAAGTGTAAATGACAGTGTTTTTGCAGACCCTTCCACTGCCAGCCCTCCCCCAGCAGGTACTTCTGAGGTTGAGCAGCTGCTCATCGACATTTCCAATATGATGGACGTCGATAAGAAGCTGCTTGTGGACTCTGATGACGGTTTCGTCGTGGTCAACTGTAAGAAGAAGAGCACCAAGCCTATTCCTTTTATTGTGACCTCGGCCTCCACTCGTCTCATGAGTTCCTACAACATGAACCCCATCTCCACAGAGATTGTGAGGATTCTCGGGGCACGGATTGTAGACACTTATTTCTTGGAGACAGGAAGATTTCTTGTCAGGTCAGCTCTCCCGACCTTGCCGAGAAGCTACTGTGCACCACCTCCATTCTGGGTATCTCAGTAATGTGGATTATCCAGTCTCTTACTGCCTGCCACAGGGCTTCATAGAAGGTATTGACACCTCCCTTACTGATGAGGCGATACTTGATGTCCTCTTGGATCAGAGAGTGAGAATGGTCCATCGTATGTACCGCTATCTTCCCTCGGATTCTGGGGTCAACAAGATTCCCCTAAGAAGGTAGTCCTTACCTTCAATGAATTCCCCTTACCTGGGAACGTTGTACTGAGCTTCCACCGGATCCCAGTGAAGCCTCGCACCAAGGCCACACCTCATTGTCTCAAGTACCAACGCTTCAGTCACATTGCAAAATATTGCAGAGGTACGGTGCGGTGTAAGCGCTGCAGTGGGCCTCACTCCCACAAGCAGTGCAAGCACACAGGGCCCCCGATCTGTGATAACTGTGGTGGACTTCATGCCGCCACCTTCTCTGGGTGCCGCGCTAGGAAGCTTGCCTGTGAGAAGAAGAGGGAAGCCCTTGGTTCTGTGCACTCTTTGTACAGTCTCTCAAAAAAGTCTCCAAACAAAAATGGAGGATACAGATTCATTTTTCAAAACAAATATAATAAATTAAAAATTGTTTAATTTGAACGTTAAGTCGTGGCCCCTCTTCCAAAGACTAAAAATTGTTTAATTTGAGCGTTAAGTCGTAGCCCCCATACAATATCTTCCAGAGACTCTAAGTCTTCAGAATATTATTACAGTACAAAAATTTATTGTGATAAAGTTGAATAGAAGATAGAAAGATAAAACAACTCTAAATTTCAAGGTCACACTGTAAACATAAAAACGCATTTAATTTTTCTTCTTTCTTTTTTCCCTTTGTCGATAAACCAGCAATGGTTGTGGTTTGGAGTCTCTTCAACTAAATAAGAGGAAAAATAAATAAGGAATAAATAAGGAAATATAAATGACAAAATTTTCAAACAATAACTAATAAATAAAATAAATAAACATAACCATTATAAAGATACACTTTGGGGTAAATTATTTAGCCCATTGAGTGTAAAAAAGTGCCACGGTAAAACTGAAACGCACTATATCTTTACATTACAGCACTTCAAATTGAATTATTGATGTGAGTGAAAATAGAAGACTTTAAGGTCAATCATTTAGCAAATTGTGTGAAAAAAGTGCCACTCACAGATAAAACGCAATATAATTTTACATCTCAAAACGCCTATTATTATGTGTGTAAAATAGAGAAAGATTTTGGGGGTCAACTATTTAGCCCATTGTGTGAAAAAAAGTGCCACTCAGAGGTAAAACGCACATTATCTCTACATCTCAGCAGTTCAAAATGAATTATAAACGTTTATTATGTGGGTGAAAATATAGAAGACTTTGAGGTCAACCATTTAGCCCACTGTGTGTGAAAAAGTGCCACTCAGAGGTAAAAACGCAATATATCTTTATATCTCAGCAGTTCAAAATAGTAAATACGCAGAATAATAGTAAATACGCAGAATACCTATAGAGACAGACTTCAAACATTAGTTAAAAAATTCTGAAAAAAATTCATCACCGCCCTTTGTTCTGCGACCACTGAGAGCTACAGACGTGCGTTTTCGAGCTCCCGACTTTACCTCATAGTACTCAGCTATAGTTATTAATGCCTATTATTTGAAGACTTTGAGGCAACCATTCAGCCCATTGTGTGTAAAAAAGTGCCACTAAGAGGTAAAACGCACTATATCTTTACATCTCAGCAGTTCAAAATGAATTATTAATGCCTATTATGCGTGTAAAATAGATAAGACTTTTGGGGTCAACTATTTAGCCCATTGTGTGTAAAAAAAGTGCCACTCAGAGGTAAAATGCACTACATCTCATCAGTTCAAAATGAATGATGCCTATTGTGTGGGTGAAAATATAGAAGACTTTGAGTCAACCATTTAGAACATTGTGTGTAAAAAAGTGACACTCAGAGGTAAAATGCACTATATCTTTACGTCTCAGCAGTTCAAAATGAATTATTAATGCCTATTATGTGAATAAAATAGAGAAGACTTTGGGGTCAACTATTTAGCCCATTGTGTGTAAAAAAGTGCCACTCAGAGGTAAAATGCACTATACTTTACATCTCAGCAGTTCAAAATGAATTATTAATGACTATTATGTGAGTAAAATAGAGAAGACTTTGGGGTCAACTATTTAGCCCATTGTGTGTAAAAAAGTGCCACTCAGAGGTAAAACTTTACATCTCAGCAGTTCAAAATGAATGATGCCTATTGTGTGGGTGAAAATATAGAAGACTTTGAGGTCTACCATTTAGAACATTGTGTGTAAAAAAGTGCCACTCAGAGGTAAAATGCACTATATCTTTACATCTCAGCAGTTCAAAATGAATTGTTAATGCCTGTTATGTGTGTAAAATAGTGCGTGGGTGATAAAATGTGGTGGTAAAATAGAGAAGACTTTGGGGTTAACTATTTAGCCCATTGTGTGTAAAAAATGTGCCACTCAGAGGTAAAACTTTACATCTCAGCAGTTCAAAATGAATGATGCCTATTGTGTGGGTGAAAATATAGAAGACTTTGAGGTCTACCGTTTAGCCCATTGTGTAAAAAAGCGCCACTCAGAGGTCTTTCTGACTTCCCACTTTAGAAAGACTGAAGAGTTTGATGTTGTAGTAAGGTCTGTGAAGATAAACAAAGGACTATTCTTTAAGTATTCTATATTTCCGTCAAGGTTATACTTTTTTTCTGATAACTTGATAATTATATTACGAATAGTTGGTTATATTCTAATCCCCTGATCAGGTAGCTACTTTTATTGCCAAATTTTATGGCTTAAGGAAAATGAGAGGAAATTATCAATTGCTTTTGAGAGAATCATTTCCACTTTGAGAGGAACATTAGAATTCGTAAAACTTTTCCAGTGCTAGACTAGAGACAAAGTGAAACTATACTGCTGCTCACAAAATTATGGGATATTTCAAAATGAATATGAAGTGATAAAAATATCCCCTAATTTTTGTGAGCAGTATAATAGGCATTAATATTCATTTTGAACTGCTGAAATATAAAGACCTCTGAGTGGCACTTTTTTACACAATGGGCTAAATGGTAGACCTCAAAGTCTTCTATATTTTCACCCACACAATAGGCATTAATAATTCATTTTGAACTGCTGAGATGTAAAGATATAGTGCGTTTTACCACTGAGTGGCACTTTTTTACACACAATAGGCTAAATAGTTGACCTCAAAGTCTTCTCTATTTTCACCCATACAATATTATTTTCACCCATTCAATATATTCATTAATTCGTTTTGTTTGAAATTCTGGCCTCTGAGTGGCATTCTTTTACACGCAATGGGCTAAAATGGTTTACCTCAAAGTATTATGTGTGTAAAATAGAGAAGACTTTGAGGTCAACCATTAGCATTGATAATTTCCTCTCATTTTTTCTTAAGCCGTAAAATTTGCAACCGGGCAATAAAGCAGCTACCTGGTCAGGGGATTAGAATATAACCAATGTAACCCTATTTCCAAGCCACACTTTATGAGGAGATTCAAAAATGCCTCAAAATTCGTAATCCAATAACTATCCCAATCTTTGCTAACTTTTATGTATAACGAAAATATTTTTGAAAGTAATTTTATTATTTAACAATACATAATTACAATATCCTCTGAGCGGCACTTTTTTACAAACAATGAGTTAAATGAAATATGCAGAACTTCTAGGCATAAATTGTAGCAGAGTTCTTGAATCTCACTCTTTATAGAGATATATAAATATACTCTCAAGTATATATAAATAAATACTCTCAAACATAATATATTCTCAAACATATAAATATGCTCTCAAGCATATATATATATGGCCGAGAGTATGGCTGGTTATACTAACCACGAAATGGCGGATATGCACGCATTACAGCTGGCGGCAGCTCTTTTGAGCAATTTCTTTGAGCATGTACCTCAATTACATTCCTGTTAATAAAATGTTTTCTGAAGTATCTCCTCTCCTTCTTGTGTTCATTCTTTAAATGTGACAGTGGAAAACTACCTTTTAACTTCTCACCGCTTGCGTTCCGACCATACATTCTATGACGAATATTGCTCGTATAGCTGCGTTCTACCACCCCGTAAAGTTTTGCCCACTTTTTCAGATTCACTCTGTATACTGCTCACAAAAATTAGGGGATATTTTACTGATTTCTACAGATTGAATCTGAATTAACTCTTCTGAAATTTTCTTAACAACTGAATAGATTTAATTTTCAGAGACTGAAGAACATATTTCTTACTGATAAAAACAGCCATAGCTTAATGCGCTAAAACAAATGTCAGGACTTGAAGACCAGCTGAATGTCAGGACTTGAAGACCAGCTGAATGTCAGGACTTGAAGATCAGCTGAATGTCAAGACTTGAAGACCAGCTGAACAGTCTCTTGAAGACCAACTGAACAGTCTCTTGAAGACCAGCTGAATGTCAGGACTTGAAGACTAGCTGAACAGTCTTTTGAAGACCAGCTGAACAGTCTCTTGAAGACCAGCTGAATGTCAGGACTTGAAGACCAGCTGATCACTCTCTTGAAGGGTTTGGAGCTGGTACAATTTGAAGGTTTTTAGTATTTCTATAGTCTGAAGTTGGAAAGCCTGAATTTCTTCAATGAACTTCACTGAACTGATTTCTACAGATTGATTCTGAATTAACTCTTCTAAACAATACATTTCTTACTGATAAAAACAGCCATAGCTTAATGTGCTAAAATAAATGTCGACTTGAAGACCAGCTGAATGTCAGGACTTCAAGACCAGGTAAACAGTCACTTGAAGGGTTTGGAGCTGGCACAATTTGAAGGCTTTTAGTATTTCTATAGTCTGAAGTTGGAAAGCCTGAATTTCTTCAATGAACTTAACTGAACTGATTTCTAGAGATTGAATCTGAATTAACTCTTCTAAAGACTACAATTCTTACCGATGAAATCAGCAATAGCTTAATGTGCTAAAACAAATGTGGACTTGAAGACCAGCTGAATGTCAGGACCTGAAGACCAGCTGAATGTCAGGACTGGAAGACCAGCTGAATGTCAGGACTCGAAGACCAGCTGAATGTCAGGACTCGAAGACCAGCTGAATGTCAGGACTCGAAGACCAGCTGAATGTCAGGACTTGAAGACCAGCTGAATGTCAAAGCTTGAAGACCAGCTGAATGTCAGGACTTGAAGATCAGCTGAACGTCAGGACTTGAAGACTAGTTGAACAGTTTCTTGAAGACCAGCTGAACAGTCTCTTGAAGACCAGCTGAATAGTCTCTTGAAGACCAGCTAATTCAGGATCAGTTGAATGTCAGGACTAGAAGAGCAGCTGAATATCAGGACTTGTAGACCAGCTGAATGTCAGGACTGGAAGACCAGCTGAATGTCAGGACTCGAAGACCAGCTGAATGTCAGGACTCGAAGACCAGCTGAATGTCAGGACTCGAAGACCAGCTGAATGTCAGGACTTGAAGACCAGCTGAATGTCAAAGCTTGAAGACCAGCTGAATGTCAGGACTTGAAGATCAGCTGAACGTCAGGACTTGAAGACTAGTTGAACAGTTTCTTGAAGACCAGCTGAACAGTCTCTTGAAGACCAGCTGAATAGTCTCTTGAAGACCAGCTAATTCAGGATCAGTTGAATGTCAGGACTAGAAGAGCAGCTGAATATCAGGACTTGTAGACCAGCTGAATGTCAGGACTTGAAGACCAGTGGAATATCACGACTTGAAGATCAGCTGAATGTCAGGACTCGAAGACCAGCTGAATATCAGGACTTGAAGATCAGCTGAATCTCAGGACTTTAAGACCAGCTGAATGTCAGGACTTGAAGACTAGTTGAACAGTTTCTTGAAGACCAGCTGAACAGTCTCTTGAAGACCAGCTGAACAGTGTCTTGAAGACCAGCTAATTCAGGATCAGCTGAATGTCAGGACTAGAAGACCAGCTGAATATCAGGACTTGAAGACCAGCTGAATGTCAGGACTTGAACACCAGCTGAATGTCAGGACTTGAAGATCAGCTGAATGTCAGGACTTGAAGACTAGTTGAACAGTCTCTTGAAGACCAGCTGATCAATCTCTTGAAGGGTTTGGAGCTGGTACAATTTGTAGGCTTTTAGTATTTCTATAGTCTGAAGTTGGAAAGCCTGAATTTCTTCAATGAACTTCACTGAACTGATTTCTACAGATTGAATCTGAATTAACTCTTCTAAACAATACATTTCTTACTGATAAAAACAGCCATAGCTTAATGTGCTAAAATAAATGTCGACTTGAAGACCAGCTGAATGTCAGGACTTCAAGACCAGGTAAACAGTCACTTGAAAGGTTTGGAGCTGGTACAATTTGTAGGCTTTTAGTATTTCTATAGTCTGAAGTTGGAAAGCCTGAATTTCTTCAATGAACTTCACTGAACTGATTTCTACAGATTGAATCTGAATTAACTCTTCTAAAGAATACATTTCTTACTGATAAAATCAGCCATAGCTTAATGTGCTAAAACAAATGTCGACTTGAAGACCAGCTGAATGTCAGGACCTTAAGACAAGCTAAATGTCAGGACTTGAAGACCAGAAGACAAGCTGGATGGCTGTGCTAAAACAAATGATATAGCCTATCAACAAATGATATAGCTAGCTACCTTCAGTCCGAGCTTTATATACACATTTTCCCAGTCATGTGATTACCCGTGATGCAATGTCGTGATTGCAAGTGACCATTCAGGAGAGGTTTAACCTAATTACGTGATGCAATGTCATGATTGCAAGTAACCATTCAGAAGAGGTTTAACCTAATCATGTGATGCCATGTCATGACTGCAAGCAACCATTCAAAAGAGGTTTTTAAAAATAAAGACCCCTATAATATCCACTGTACAATAAAGTTATACTTTTTCTGATAGTTATGAAAAATATGCCTCTGAATTTCTGAATTTGTTTGCTCAGTTCTCAAATCTGCTCAGCCCACTCACAGACAGAATCCCAACCTTGAAGCGAATCGTAGTCTTTGCAGAAACATATAAAATTTTTTATCTTTTTTATCACTTTTTTATCACAGAAAAATTCCCACTTTAGAAAGACTGAAGAGTTTGATGTTGTAGTAAGGTCTGTGAAGATAAACAAAGGACTATTCTTTAAGTATTCTATATTTTCGTCAAGGTTATACTTTTTTTCTGATAACTTGATAATTATATTAAGAATAGTTGGTTATATTCTAATCCCCTGACCAGGTAGCTACTTTTATTGCCAAATTTTATGGCTTAAGAAAAATGAGAGGAAATTATCAATTACTTTTGAGAGAATCATTTCCACTTTGAGACGAACATTAGAATTCGTAAAACGTTTCCAGTGCTAGACTAGAGACAAAGTGAAACTATACTGCTGCGCACAAAATTATGGGATATTTCAAAATGAATATGAAGTGATAAAAATATCCCCTATTTTTTGTGAGCAGTACATAATATATTCATCTGTCTTCTAAAAACATTCCTCAACCTTCTAATACGTTATTCATCTGTATTCTAAAAAATCATTCGTCTCAAGCATATGTAAATAATATACTCTCAAGCATATACAAATAATATACTCTCAAACATATATAATATAATCTCAAGCATATAAATATGCTCTCAATTGAGAGTATATTATTTATATGATATATAGCTTGAGAGTATATTATATATATATATATGCTTGAGAGTATATTATTTATATTATTATTTATATATGTTTGAGAGTATATTATTTATATATGCTTGAGAGGAGTGATTTTTAGAAGACAGATGAAAAACGTGTAGAAGGTTGAGGAATGTTTTTAGAAGACAGATGAATAACTCTTAAGACCCAACAATAACTCTTAAGACACAACTTGGCCGCAATAAAAATATTGCCCATTGTGTATATTATTTATATACTCTATATATACTGCTCACAATAATTAGGGGATATTTCAAAATGAATATGAAGCGATAAAAATATCCCCTAATTTTTGTGAGCAGTATATTTGCTTGAGAATATAATTATATATGTTTGAAAGTATATTATTTATTTATGTTCGAGAATTTATATTTGAATTTATTTCTTAAGGAAATATTTGATAGTCTAAACTTGTCTGACACACTTTCTATTGACACACTTTTTATCTGACAGACACTTTTTATCTAACCCACTTTGTTTTTCTGACACATTTTGTTCATCTACTTCTAGCACAACTGATCTGATACACTTTACATTTCTTCAAGAATTCTTAGGGAATAAAGTAGGGTCCATGGAATAAAATTCATAAATTCAAACTCTAAAATAATATTTTGTCTGGGAATAAATTCAATTTCTTAAGGATTTTCTGAAGGGTAGAAAAGTATATAAAAAGGATTTGAGCTACAGAGTAGAAGTTGATTTTTCGGAATGATTTTTTTTAGCAGATATCTCACCTTTACCTGTCCATCTGGTTTCTTGCAAGGTTGGAATTCCTGCGTGAAAACATAAAGAGAATTACACTCTGTAAAATGGTAGGTAGACATAAATAGGCATACACAAGTCTAAATGCTGCTTAAGTACTTTATATACTTTCTATCCTTCATAAAAAAATAGTCCTGGAGAAACTTCATTTCTTAATAATTTGAATTTATTTCTTAAGAAAATATTTAATTGTCTAAACTTATCTGGCACACTTTCTATTGACACACTTTATCTGACAGACACACTTTTTATCTGACCCACTTTGTTTATCTGACACATTTTGTTCATCCACTTCTAGCACAACTGATCTGATACACTTTACGTTTCTTCAAGAATTCTTAGGGAATAAATACAAATATTTTTTGAATTAATAAATTAGGGTCCATTGAATAAATTCAAACTTTAAAATAATATTTTGTCTGGGAATAAATTCAAATTCTTAAGGATTTTCTGAAAGGTAGAAAAGTATATAAAAAGGATTTGAGCAACAGAGTAATTAGATTGTGTTTCTGCTAGTATTAGAAAATGTGTCTGGTGGAAAGAAGATAAACCGGAAGATAAAGGTCCTATACTGGAAGACCTATACTGGAAGATAAGGTCCTATACTGGAAGACGTCCTATACTGGAAGACCTAACTGGAAGATAAGGTCCTATACTGGAAGACCTATATTTCGAAGTCGTATATTGGAAGTGGCTTGTAAATGGTAGCTAGGCGTAAACTGGAAGGAGAGCTGTGTACCAATCCCCAGTGATGATGCACAGAACCGGCCAGGTCTAGCACCTAATGTCCGACCCCGCCTTCTCGTGGTGCAGGCCGTTAGTACCTTTCAAAAGAGATATTCTCTTTTGGAAGGGAACGGAAGGGGAGGGCTGCCAGTTCAGTATGGCCTACTGATCTGGTCATCTATGGCCACTTTTTTCTTTTTTTTCAATCCTGCTGAGGAGTGGTCAACTTCACAGGGTCCTGGTGCTGACCATTTATACCTACTAGACTGGACTTGTTTATGGATTTGAGCTTGATTATGGATCCTGGACTTGCTGCACTGGTGGGCCTCTGTTGAGGGAGAGTCTGCCGCTGTGTTTTCTGTTTGCTTCTGGGTTGCCAGCTCTAAGTGAACAGAGGCATGGCATACCTTATATCAGCTGGTGGATAATCCTAATCAGAGGCCATCGCAGGTACCTGAACCTTACTTAGCTAGTTGGGCATCGTCAAGCCTAAACTGGAGTAATGTGTCTCAGGCAGTCCATATGGTTCTTGAAAAAGTCCACTTGAAAAGGTGGTGCCTGAAGTTCCTACCAGCATCGGTGACTTCAGCCTTTAGCGGAGGAGGAACAGGTCTTTGCCCCATGCCTGCGATCAGGGGGCTGTTTGATATTGTTGGCCCTACCAATCTCAAAAACCTAATTTCTTTAAAAATCCTACTAATCATTTTCTCTCTGCAGGAACGTGGAACGTGAGGACATTACATAGAGATTATTCTCTTGATGTCCTCATGCAGGAATTCCAGCGCTATAACCTAGATATTCTAGGCTTGCAAGAGACCAGATGGACAGGTAAAGGTGAGATATTTAAAAATAACTTTAAATTTCTCTTTACAGGGAGGGAGGATGGAAAGCATCACCAAGGCATGGGTCTGCTACTCAGCAGCCATGCTACTGATGCTCTTCTAGGATATGAGTGCATTAATGAAAGGTTTCTTACAGCAAAATTTCAGACAAGCATTAAAGACTTGAATGTTATCTGCTGTTATGCCCCCACTGAGGATTCTGATGAGGATGAGAAGGATAGGTTTTACAGACAACTTCAGGATATTTTGAATTCTGTCAAGAAAGGAGATATTACCCTTGTTCTTGGTGACTTCAATGCCAAAGTTGGTACCGACTCTGACCTTTGGGGAGGAGTAATAGGCCCTTTTGGTATTTATTGGTAGCTGCAATGGCAATGGGCAACGTCTCCTACAGGTAAGTAAACTAAATGGTTTCAGAATAACTAACACATATTACAAACACCGCGACATACATAAATACACATGGGTCTCACCTGATGGGCTGCATAAGAATATGATTGATTAACAGCAAATGGGCTAGTTCTGTTAGAAATACCAGGGCATATAGGGGAGCTGAAATGGGATCTGACCATTACCTTGTTAAAAGTGTCTTGCAACTTAAACTTAAAAAGTGTTGTGCTAGGGTTAAAAAATTTACCTTTAATACTGAAGCTCTGAAAGACCCAGTTATAGGTAAAGCTTACCATGATAGATTACTTAGTCATTATGACAGTCATGGTTTGCTTAATACTGAAGTTGAGGAAGAATGGGGCCATTTTAAACAGGCTTTTTTGGAAACTAACAGTACTCTTTTAGGGAAAAAGGAGCAGAGGAGGCAGAATTATTTAAGTGATAAGGCACTTGAGCTTATTTCAGAAAGAAGGAACTGCAGGAATGTCCTTAATCAGTACCCTACTAGTCCTAATAGAAATCATTACAAAGAACTTAATAAACGTGTAAAGGATCAGTTAGCTACTGATAAGAATCTTTGGCTTGATGGCCTTGCTGACAAAGCTGAGGAATCTGTTAGACAGCACAACAGCAGAGAGCTGTACCAGATAGTTAATGTTTTGTGTGGTAGAAAACGAACAGGTATACAGGGATTGAAGGATAAACAAGGCAAGGTTATAGAAGGTGAGGATTCTGTCATGGCTAGGTGGGCTGAGCATTTCAGTGATGTTCTAAACAATGTGGTTAGTTCTACTCCCATTGTTTGCAATGATGATAGATGCATTGTTGGCTTTAATGTTGGCCCTATAACACAATCTGAAGTTAGTTTGGCTATTTCTAAACTTAAACTTCATAAATCCCCAGGGGTGGATGAAATTACTACGGAAATACTTAGAGCTGGGAATGTTTCAGTTACCATTTGGATGACTGAAATTTTGAATAACTTTTATGATAAAGGCATGGTTCCTAAAGATTTTACCAGAGCTATTATTATCCCTATTTTCAAAAAAGGTGATCGCAGTTCTTGTGATAACTATAGGGGTATCAGCCTACTCTCCGTTCCAGGTAAAGTTCTTTCCATGATTGTGCTTAATAAAATTAAGAATCTGGTTGACAGGCAATTGCGTGACGAGCAATGTGGATTCAGAAGTGGTAGGGGATGTGTAGATCAGATATTTTCACTTAGGCAGATTCTTGAGAAATGTTTAGAGTTTCAGAAACCTTTGGTTGCTAGCTTTGTTGATTTCAAAAAGGCTTTCGACTCTGTTGATCGTCATAATTTGTGGTTGATTGTGAGATCATATGGTATACCAGACAAATTAGTTAACATAATGAAAGCTCTCTATAATAACAGAGTCATGTGTGAGGGTTGGTAAGTCTTGTAGCAATTGGTTTAGCATTACTTCTGGTATTCGACAAGGGTGCATTTTGTCTCCTTTTCTCTTTAGTTTGGTTGTTGATTATGTTATGCGAAATTCACTTCCAGGGAAAGATTTTGGCCTTAAATGGGCTGGAGATACGAAAATTTCTGATTTAGATTATGCTGATGATTTAGCCCTTTTGGCAAATGATGTTGATGAGATGAACTCTTTCATTCGAACTGTTGATGAGACTGGTAGTACAGTAGGTTTGGTTATAAACAGAGAGAAAACTAAAGTGATGAAAATTGGTCAGGCAGGTTGTGATTCAGTTAATCTGAATGATTGCAGTCTTGAGCAGGTGTCACAGTTTAATTACCTTGGGAGCTGCGTAACTGATACTGGTGATGTGCGGCATGAGATTAACAGACGAATAGGTATTGCTGCCGGGACTTTTAAGAATCTATGGAGATTGTGGAGAAATAGGCGTATACACCTAAAGACTAAAATTAGACTGTATAATAGTTTGGTTCTTTCTAGGGTTAGTTATGGTAGTGAAACTTGGACGCTGTGTAAGCAAGATAACAGGAAACTAGATGCTTTTGATTCTAGATGCTTACGCAGTATCTTGGGTATTAGGTTGTTTAACTTTGTAACTAATGATGAGGTTAGGCAAAGGAGTCTGCAACCTCCTTTAAGCAGCATATTGTGCAGAGAGAGACTCCGCTGGTTTGGCCAAGTTGCCCGTATGGATAATTATAGATTGGCGAATAGGGTTATGAACAGTGTGCCTAGAGGCCTCAGAAGGAGGGGGAGACCTAGGATGCGGTGGGCAGACAATGTCAAACAGGACCTTGTTAGAATTGGTGTACAGTGGCCAGATGCAGCAGATGTAGCTCAGGACAGATATGCTTGGAGAATTAAACTGCGCGGTCTGGTTGGACCTCCGTAGCCCATGGCTGCTTGAGGATGAGGATGATGATGATGATGATGATGATGATATTGGAAGTCCCTGGAAGACCTTACTGTAAGTCTTATACTGTAAGTCCTTGCTGGTGGAGATAAGTCATATGTTTGGAAAATAAGTCCCTTGGAGATAAGTTGATTGAGAGATAAGTTGATTGAGAGCTATATATTTTATATTTCTTGAGAGAATCATTTTCACTTTGAGAGGAACATTTTGTAGAATTCGTAAAACTTTTTCAGTGAAAAGTGAAACTATAAATCTGAAGCATATATAAATAAACTCTCAAACATATGTATTCAAATCCTGAATTTTTTTCCACACTCCTTGCTGAATATATTTTAGTTGGTAAAGCTTTAGTTGTCTCCGAGTTTTTTACACACACACACAACGAGCTAAATGAACCTGACTCACAGGGTTATTTAGTTCTCTCTACAATAGCTATCCAACATGTTTTCACCTCTGAGCTTTTTTACTTACACACAATGGGTTAAATGGTTAATCAGACCCCTCTTCTATTTTACCCCTGAATACAAAATGGGCTACCCTGCTAACAATAACAATTACCCCTGCTAACAATAACAACCTAGATAAGCGATGCTTATCTAGGTTGTTATTGTTAGCATTACATGAAATAACAAAAAAAAAAGTGCAACTTATTTCTCACAAATTAATTACAACCGAATGATCCACGCATCGGTTGATTGCGACAAACTACAATATTCTCGCATATTTGTAAATATAAGAAAGCGTATTTTCATTTAAATGCAACGAACATATGTAAGGAGTTATTATTTTCTTTGTGATTTCTACTTCTTTATTGTCGAAAATGTTGAGTGTTTTGTACCACTTCTAAATGACGCTTTGCAAGATTCTTCTGTGGTGTGCTTGGTAACTTTGAGTTGCAATGGAAAGCAGATGTCTAGTTGTTTGTCGTCGAAAGCAAGGGAGGAGCCGTCACTTGAGAAGAGCCGAGGGATGCAGTTGGGGATGGTCAAAGAGATGGTAACACCTCTTGTGGTGAGTGACACTGAACAGGGTGAGATGACTCCCCATTCTGGACTTCTGGGTAAAGGCTCTGAATTGCCTACTTATGCCCTAGCATAAGCGTCTTTTATAGAGAAGATTTCTCGCAGAGGAATAGGCATCATACAGCTACACAAGTATGTGCTGATCGGAAACTGTTCTAGAAGAAAATGAAACTATTCGGTGTTTAAAAGGATGTGAGAATAGCTTTCATTATTTTTGTGTTGATTCTGCTGAGACGAACTTCCATAAACTTCCGAAAGAAAGAAAAGGTAGGTGGGTTTGTCCGAAATGTATTAAAAACGATTACAGCGAAGCAACCCAATGCTATTTATCACTGAAGTCACGTTATAATTGTAAGGGAGTGTAACATTGTTGCTATGACAATTACAGTTTAGAATAACCTTCACGGACAGCGTTTCATGCGCTATGCAAGGAATGATGATGGTATTGCCATGATAACTATGACTACCGAACAAGATGTAGCACAGTATTTCCCAAGCGATTTTTGGTCATGACCCAAAATTCAAATACCTGTTTACATCGCAACTAAAAAAATTAAATTTCGTAATCACCTTAATACCAAAATTTACTTCTAGGCTAACTGTCAAGCATTTCTGACTGCATTAGGCCCTCGTGACCAATGTACGGGTTGCTGCGCTAGGTAGGAAAGCCCTGGTGTAGTTCGTGGGGATCAGATTGCCAAAAAAAACAGGTTCCAGTAATAACGCAAAGATGTATAGAAGTAGGTTTTTTTGTGCTTGAAGATAATTGTTCATTTGCAGGCTCGTCATTCATTGCTCATCCATTTGGCCACCTGAGGCACAATCCCACCAAAAATAATTACAAGAAATAATAAACGAATTTCAAATTTACTATTCATTTTTTTGTCATATCTAAATAAACATAATAGCATTTTTACATTCGCTTTGTAATTATTATTTGCCGTGACATGTAAACAATCACAGCATCCACTTTATGAATCATTGCTACGTCGTCTACCCTAGTTTATACAAACGAATTTGTCCATTATGCCACAGCCCAGAATATTAGCATTGTATATTATAGAGATTAAACACATGCGCTGAAATACAATAGCAAGGAACTTCAGTAGGTGGGTCACTGATTTAAAGTGGTCCGTGACACTTGATTGGTTGATAGTCAGTACAGGCGTAGCTAGGCTTTTCGCGCCCTTCGCAAATTTGTAATTGTTCGCCCTGTTCAGTTATTGATAAAAAAAACAACAACAATACACATGTTATTTACATTATATATATTTATTGTCATTATTTTAATACAGTTAGATGAATATTTATTCATGTAACTGTATTCAAATAATTGCACATAAATAATTATAATGATAACATATTGCACATAAATAATTGCAAAAGAAATTGCAATTAATTATGCAAGTAATAATTATTTAAATAATTTACTTTTTCGTTGGCAAAATCTTTAATAATCTCATCAAAATTAATTTTTTGAGTCAGTTCTCGCTCGATTGATAGGAAACAAAGTGATGATGTACGCTCCTGTCTTGATGTTGATCTTAAATAATTTTTAATAAGTTTTAATTTGCTGAAACTTCTTTCGGCTGCAGCCACTGTTGTTGGCATGGTCAAGAATATTTTTAGAGCCACTGTTATATTTGGGTAACTTTCTTATAATTCCAATCTGCAAGTTGCTTAATACATCCAAGTGATACAATTTAGATGGATTTTCCTGTCTCAAAATTTGATTTATTTGGTGTTTTAAACATTTTATTTTAATTGTTAATTCATCTCCATTTATTCTAGGATACTTTTTTGATAATGAAACACCCCTGGCTTCCAAATCTTCACTTGTTAATGAATGTAGCGCTTCTCCAATCAGGAAATCAGAATCATCTGGGACATTATTTTGTAACATTTGAACCTTTCATTCAGTTGCATAATGATAGAGTCAATCACTGATGAGCAAGATATTTTTACCAAATCAATGTTCCGTGATTCATCTTCAGTCTGCTCGCCTGGCATTTTTTTCCGTTTCGCTTCTCTTTTTTGCTCTGCTGGTGCTATTTTTAGTTTTTCGCAAGTTTTTTCTATGTCCATAAATATCTTATTAATTTTATTTTCATTACTTTTTATATCTTTGAAATAATCTATAAGTCCTTTAACTAATATGGACGACCGATAAATATCTTGATCTATTTTTTTTTCAATGAAATATTCACTCTATTTAATCTTTCTAATATCATGTTCCAAAAATGTAAGAATGTAAAAATTTTGCAATTGTTTGGTTGTCGATGCAATGATATTGCACAAGATAATGCATCTCCAAGTGAATGATATCTTTTCATGTCATTGAAAAGTAAAATAATGTGTTTAATTTGTTCATGATGGTGTTGCCATGACAACTATGACTACCGAACAGTTATGGCATTTAATTTTGAATACCAACTCGTATCACTATGTTTTTTTCAAACTAATTTCAGTAACTGATGATATTTTCACTCATCTACGAGTACATGAAGAGAAAAAAATATATAAGGATTGTATTGTTCCAAAAAATAACACGATATCTCATACTCATTTTGAAAAATAGCTTGAATACCTTTGTACCTGCCCAATATATTGGTACCATTATCATAGCCTTGACTACGAATATTTTCGATTAGAAGACCATCTGGAGTAAGTTTTTCTTTTATTTCTGATGCAATTCCCGCGCCTGTTTTTCCTGTTGTATTAATAAAGCCAATAAATCTTTCTTCAATTACATATTTTCATCGGAAAATTTGATATAACGAATAATTTCGTTTAATTGGTTTCTATGTGATACATCCGGGGTACTATCAAGTATCATGCTGTAATATTTAGCTTCTTGTATCTCTTTTATTATTTCACTACGTACTTTTCTTGCTAGCAAATTAATAAATTCATTTTGAATTTCTGGCGACAGATAATTTCTGTGATGTTTTACATGTGATTCAGTAACATATTTTAAATTAACATCAAACTGGCTTACAAATTTAATGACTTAAAAATATACATTTTTTTCATGGATGTTTTCATAATGTCCACATAATGCAAATTACTTTCTGCACAAAACAATATGCATTTTAATATGATTTTCAATATATGACACCATTTTGAAATTTCATTTTTCAGTGCTTCCTGTGCAAAGTCGTCGATTAAACCACCTTTTGAAGACCTTTTTCTAATTTCCGCTTTGTAAAGTTGTTAATATGTTGCAACGTATTTTCGTGCACAGTAATCTGAGGATTCATGTTTCCAGCCGTTGAATCCGTCTGAATTACAAAATGGCACATTATGTCCAGATACAAATAGTAAACACGGAGAACAACAGAGTGCATCTCTATTTTCCGAATAAAACAGCCATTTTCTGTCGTTTTTCTCAACACCTTCGTTTTTAAATTTCCAAGAATGTTAAAATATCGATCATTTGTGACGGGATATTTACTTAATACTCGATGTTCCAGACTATGTTCTATTATAAGTGTTGTGTTTTTTTCAATATGTTAATTCCATGTTGTCGGATCATTAAAATTTAAACGATGTTCCGTCACGTTTTCTTCCACTACTATTGAAGTATTGCTCTTATTCGTTTTATTTTCGCTAATAGTGGATATATTCACCATTAGCGAAATATATCCACTATTAGATGATTATATCATATATATTATATGAATTATATACATATTACCAGCCTCATGAATTATCAGCCTCATGAATTTTTTTTATCATTATTCAGACTTGATAATGATAAAAAATATATATATCAGCCTCATGAATTTTTTTTTATCATTATTCAGACTTCTTCAAATACATTCTCACTGAGTTCATCTTCACTTCCAACCTCAGAGTTACTGTCAGTGCTATTGTCGTTTCCCGAGATAATATTAAATTTTTGAAGCCAGTTTTCTAAGTTACTAGCATTTTGCTTTTGAGTTTCTTCCTTTTGCAATCATTCAACCCGATACCAATGACCGCTTTTTTTCTTTCGAGGCATATCCGAATAATTGAAACCTATGTTATTTTGTTGCAATAATTAACAATAGTTCTATGAGCTATTTAAGTTAATATTTCAAAAATGTTACAATTGAATACTAAATAATAAATCATTAAATTCTCACTCATCTATTATGTGCTTGTCAGGCTCAGACAGATCCATTTGTTTACAGTTATTCATACACAGAACACTCGTGATTGCTTATTATACTATGTGTTGACACATTCACTCTTAACAAATATTGGAAATGAAATGAATTAAATAAACGAACATTTTTAGGCAGTTTAAATGCCCACATAATAGATTAATAGTATGACCAACATGGTTACTCTGAGATTCACTATAATTCAAATGGAGAATATATCATTATTGATAACAACCTAGTAGTTTTTTGACTGAACTGTCTTCAGTATTCACCAACTCACATTCTTAGATTTTGATGAAAATGAGAAGATAAAATAGTTTGATCACTATATATTCTGATTTAAGTATGAGGTTATATATGTGTCATGTATTAGAGCACATTATTTTTTTTCATTTTTAAACCTAGAAATCACCTTGGTTAGTATATATATATGTCCATCAAAGAAAAACGTATTTTGGCTGGTCTGTGCACTTGCAAAACTTTTGTGCAGAAACATATTTTCACAGCTTTTCTGCTTTACCTGAAGGGCTTCAAATGAGCAACATTTTCTGAAAGAGTTAAGACTAGTTTATAAAAATATACAGCCTTAATATTATTTTAAAATATTTACTTACTAGAATTTATTTTTATCTTTTCCACTATTACTTTTATTACAAGAGGGTGGAAGCTAATTTGGATTATTCATTTTTTCCCTATAAATGTTTGTTATTAAATGAAAATAGATGCATGATAATCTTTTTTTTACACATTTCTGTGATTTATTAATTGTGACCTCGACAAGTAAGTTTTAAGTTCTCATGAAGGTTGAGGTTCCTCTGACGGACATTCTCTATTTTTTACAGCTTGGGCTAAAAGGCCAAGTCTCAAGGATTCTGGGAAGGTGATCCACTGGACAGCTGGTAGGAAATAATGAGAGCCTCCCATCAAAGCAATTCAGTGTGTTCATTAGTTATACACAAGGTGTGGCTATAACACACAGGGTTTCAAATTAACTTCCCATCTGACAGACAACAGCTTTTCCAAGTCCATCAGTATCCCTTTTCTCAATGAAGGCAAAATGGGATAAATTCTCAGTAAGGCACATTTGGGACTCAAACATCTGAACTGCAGATTACAAGCCTGACAAATTGGGCTTCTATGTCATTGAGGCTCAATTTGTTATATATATTACATGAATTATATACATATTGCTAAGAATACATGAATATAAATTACATGATATATAATTACATGATATATATAATATCATATAATTACATGATAACATTATATAATTACATGATATATATAATATTACATGAATTATATACATATTGCTAAGAATTTTGGTGATAAAATTGGATTGTCTATCTTTATAATGATGAGAAGAAATAGTTAAGAAATAATAGGAAATCACAGATATGCACCTGTTGGTGATATGTTGACAATTTTCTCCTTTATTTATTCATTAGTTGGGTGGGATCTGAGCCTACAACCTTCTGATAACGTCAGGTGCTCTGATCACTAAGCTACCAGCCGCCAAATAACTAATCCTTATGCTTGATACAAAGTATGTTGACTTAAAAGAAAAGCAATGCATCTTGACATGTGCTGGTTGTGTGCACTAACCTGAAAAGTACCTTCTAGACCAGAACCAGTCTTCAATTTCAGTCAGACACATCCCCAATGACCAGGCCCAGATCTAGGAAAATTTGAAAGGGAAGCAAGACACTTGATTTCTAATGCAATATAACATTTCCCCTCTCCATTTTATGGGTTTTCAAAAAATTTCTTGAAAAATGCAAGAGCCACCCGACATATTATCAGGAGGTCACGAGTTCAGATCCCATGTGGCTAATCACAATTTTAGTTCTATGTTTATTCGAGATTGAAATTTTTTATTATTACGCACATTGTACTTTATGATTATTTCAGCTGACATAACTATATTTGGGAATGCTGTAGAATCACTGCCTAAACAGCTGACATATCTATATTTGGGAATGCTATAGAATCACTGCCTAAATTTTGTGCTAATAATTTACTGCTATGAAAACATAGCGAAATTACTAAGCACAAACACTTAAAATTCCAACGTTTTCTAATTACATAAACAATATGGTAGAGGAAAATTATTTCAAGCCCATGAATCCCATCATGCTGACAATAGTATGTGAACTAGATCCCTTTTAGTAAACTATTATTATATATCATCAGAAGAAGCATTTACCAATCCCCCATCAATTTTGGTATTTATAAGAGTACTTTTTCCTGTGTCCGAAATTGTAACTTCAATACAAAGCCAGCATTTGGATTTCTTTCTATATTTTCTTGCAACACTTACAGCAATATATTGACTTACATTCTCAGCAAAAATGGCAAGTGGCTCATAATCACTGATGCACATGAATTTTCATTTTGCTGAGAATGTAATTCAATACATTGCTGTAAGTGTTGCAAGAAAATATAGAAATCCAAATGCTGGCTTTGTATTGAAGTTACAATTTTGGACACAGGAAAAAGTACTCTTATGAATACAAAGAATGATGGGGGATTGGTAAATGCTTCTTCCGATGTTATTCAATTGTGCACGATAGCAGAACAAGTGCTAAGAATTTTCGAAATAAAAAAAAACTGGATGCTAGAACTGCAATGTGAAGTACTAAGTATAATTTCGAGTACTCTGATGTTCAAAAATTGTGATAATCTGTTCTCTGCAGAAGAATCGCATTACTTAAGGAGAGGGAGTGGCTCAGTCAGTAGCGCGCCAGGCTCGTAATCTGTAGTTCCCAGGTTCGAGTCCCAGCTGGATCAGCATTACGATTTATCTCCGCGAAATTCCCGCCCTGCCCACGGTCAGTAGGGGACACTGATGGGCTTGGAAAGACCGCCGTCCGTTGGATGGGACGTTAAGCCGTGGCCCCGTGTGCGGGAGAGCCATACCCTGTGCACGTTAAAGAACACGCTGGATGGCCTTGACTGGAGCCTACCATCTGTCACCCAACAGCTGTTCCAGTGGGTCCCCTCCACCAACCTTCTTTGAGCCTTCAGGGTCCATGTGACCTGGCCATTTAGCCCATGGTGTGCAAAAAAGTGCCGTTCAGAGGTAAAACAACCCAACAACGCATTACTCAAAACTTGTGAAAAATTTGCTAAAGGAATTTTTCACCATTCGCATTCATCATATCAATTGTGCGGAACAGCAGTTAGACAAGTATTTACTAAACTAATCCATTTTTAACGACAGTAATTTTTTTTTCATGTAGTCAGCAGAGGTAATACCTCCCGATAATTTAAATATGTTTACCATTGTTCTATATGTTAATGCACAAATAAAAAAAAAGTAAAAGTGAGAGTTTGATTAATTTTGTATCATTCGAAAAAATGTTTTTAATTATAAACATGTTAGCAAACGTAGAGCAGTTCCCCTAATCAAAATCGTTTAAAAGAATTTCTTTATGAAAAAATTTAAAAGTGAGTAAAAAAAAAGTATTTATACCTTTCTCATGTGTAACGATGGGATTGCGCGAAAAAGCGCTTAATGAAGCAATTTAAAAGTGAAGGGGGGGGGGGGAAGCCTTCTGATACAAGGTAGTAAAAGTTTTATTTTTTCTAATAAATTTTATTCTGAAATTCAGTAAAATGTAGGAAATTTCTATTACGTAAAGAATGAAATGGCAATTTAATGAATGTATAGTATTAACTGACAGGCTCCTATCTGATCTCCGGCGACCAGCAGTTTCAGCAGGGATTTATTACTTGTTTTAAAAGAATAAAATAGAAAAAAAGTACATTTAATATTTTTTGAAAATAATCTTGACTTCTAGATATTTCTGAAAGCAATTATTCAGTTGAGTATTATATTCAATCAAAATTATATTACCAACGCCTGCAAAGTCAATGCTAAGCAATGGGCGTGCCTGCGTTATTGCCTACCCTTTACATGGCCGTCGGTAGTTCAATTCGCTTCAACTTTCCAAAACGGTTGAACACTCTATCTTATTCCACAGATATCCTATTCCTTGTTTTGTGATCCAATTCTACCTCGCTGTGTGTAGAAACCTCGGTTCATCGGTGAAGGCAATCTTTTTCCACAGTCCCGTGCGAATTGCAGGCGTCGTTGCCGATGGACCTTGATTAACATGGACCATTTTTCCCATCCAATAATAAAAAATTAACAGAGAAACTCAATAATATCGGAATTTCTTTCTGTATAAAACTAGAGGACATAAGTTAGTAAACAGTGTAATTTTCTATGTATAACAAAACACGTAATCAGATAACAGGGTCACTTCTATATAATTCTTGTTTAAAAACAATACTGCTCAACATGTCACATCTTCAAATTTGCTTTTCCTTCATCAACTGGTTTGAAATCCTTCTACAAATTTCATGTTATTCTGCAATAAAAGCATTCTGCAGTAGTGATTCTAAAAGATTATCTGTTTGCAGTTTTCACTATCTTCAGGTTGCTGAATATTCTTTCTACAGTAACATTGCTATATGGTAGAACTAGGCAACACTCTACGACTGGCTATAGTATTGAAAAAATTTTTTTAGTATATTTAATCTGAAGATGAATGTTAAGGCACGAATTTTGAGCCCTCTAACAGCTGTAGATCGATATTTGGCTTTTGACCATGAAGTAACCATCACATCCAAAATTTCGCAACATTTCCGAGATCTACAATTCAAAATGCCCAGAACCAATTTTTAGCTCCCTAGCATCGATAGACTTAAATTTGACTGAAAAGTACCCTCTGGATCCGAAGTTTCATAACATTTTCGAGATCTACAACCTGAAACACCTGCAGACGCCAATTTTCGCGTTTCTAGCACTCGTAGATCACGATTTGACCTATTCAAAAACTGAAACCGGTGAAATGGACCTCCATTTCGCCTCAAAAGACACGTCAGAGGTCAAATTTCTGATTTTTTTTTAGTGATCTACGACCCGGATTACCCCTAGGTGCAAATTTTCACAGTTGTACCATTTCTGCACCATAGAATGATCCACTGTCAGTCAGCCTTCAGTCACTCACTTAAAATCGTCTATCTATATATATATGAACGTTGAATTGTAAATTCACAAACCGAAAATAATCTCAGAAATATTCAGCGTTTTTTACTTTTATACGTGTAAGCCTTGAAATATCCATAAAAACGACAAGCCTGGATAAATTATTTGCAAAAATTAATTATTTGCTACCGTTCATAGCGTACAACGTAATAAAAATTTGAATTAATCGATAGGTTAGAGCATTAAATAATCATGATACTAATAATTTGCAGTATTAAAATGATCTAACTTATCTGTTAATTCAAATTTTTATTACTTGAAGTATATTTCATAATTTGAAGATGTGACAAATAACATACTTCACTAATATGTGACGCCAATTGTCATGGCTCAGATATCCTTGTAAATTGCAAAAGCAATTTAAAACGTTATAATTGGCTAAACAAGAAAGAATAATCATGATACTAATAACTTGCGTTCTTGTTTGCCAATTACGTTTTAAATTGCTTTTGAAATTTACAAGGATATCTACGCCATAAGACTTCTATTATAATTGGAGAGTCCAAACGTCACGTGTTAGAACATATTACATCACGTGTCATTCTAAGAGTTTACCAAAGAGCCAATCAAAACGATCACTTCGGCGCTCTGATACATACATATTGGACCAGATGATAAGGGGGCTTAGGTCCCCTTTATCATCTGGTCAAAATGGTCCAGAAAGGAAGAATGAAGATCGAAAGGCCATCAATTTTCTTCGTCTTAAAAAAATATACTTGCTCAAGCGTTCTCCAAGTTTTACTAGTTCAAATACTTAAGAATAATGTGCATTTGAATGGTAAAATCATTTCATATATGCTTCTATGTTTAAAAGTCATTGAAAAGCGAAACTTCGATAAAGGGTAATGTTAACAAGGCAAGAATATTGTTCCCAGCGCCCTCTACTGGTATGGGACACTTTTCCTGTCAGATTTTAATAGGCGATTGACACACTATACTTCTGCTTACTCCGATCCTTGGAAATTGTCGAAACACTGAAAAACAAACATATTTAAAAATTGCAACAATCCCCGAGTTTATAAACATAATAATTCAATACAATGTACAAATTGTAAACTCCCGTTCAAAAAGATACCTATCTAACAAAATTTTATATTGTAACGGTATGATTTGTAAAAGCAATATGAACAGTTGGAAATTGCGCCCCAAAGCTGTTTTATGGCATGCGCGGTACAGGGAAGAGGGGGAGGAGTGCTGCTAATTGTTCGCCGATAAACGTAAAATATTTTTTTTAGGAAGTAGCGAAAATTTATATTATGTCTTGACGATACGACAGTATAAACAATACGTATTAAATTCAACGAACTATGGGCGGCTAATCATTCGATTTTATTTTGCACATAAACGTCAGATATCGTGAAAGGGCTCGTGCTGCCCCAGTACCGCCCTGCAACTGCCCCGATGCGAACACGTTCCTACGCCTCTGCGCAGAAGTAACAGTCATCATTAATCTCGAATGTTACAATGGTTGGTAGCAAAACGATGGTAGAGAACTTTGTCTACTTCTCCCTCACTCACACACAGTAGCTTGATAAGATTCGATTTAGGGAACATCATACCGTATCCCTCACTTGGTTTGAATACCCAGTAACCACCGTCATATGTCACCAATATTTCTTTTGGGAGCTGAGCAGAGGTGCGACAGTTCCATTCTGGTTGTTTTGCCTGGTTTAAGCTCGATTTTCCAGTATTCTTCAAGGGGAGCATAATATTGATACGTGTCATTAGAACAATCAATATTGTACCAGCTCACGGGCAAGTGGCCTTCTGCTAACCCCTTTCTATTTCCCCCGTAACCTTAGGGGTTGTGCTAGACGAATCGTGAAACACTCTGAGAGTTGTTGGGGTAAATATTCTGACTAGCCGTGGAGTCTAGGGTCAAGTAGAAACTATCCATTTTTTTTAGGAATCCACGAAGGTTTGGGATAACCGTGAAATTTGACCAGCGCCTTCTGAACCTTTCGGATTATTTTCTCGATCCAGTAAAGTTCGGGTTCGTTCACTTTTTGAAGTTGATTTATAGAATGTTCCCTTCAACACCTCCCCCTCGGAATTCCGCATGATGTAAACAGGAGGCTGACGATGTAACACCTGGTCGACCATAAAAATTTCTTGTCCACAAATGCGTTTGAAGGATACTTTTCGACTGGCTAGACAAATGGTGTCCCCCATTTTAAATGCTGGTTTTTTCTTTGGGTGGATTACGTAAAGTCGTACATCTTCATTGTGTAAGATTGGGTTGTTTTACCTCTGAGCGGCACTTTTTTGCACACCATGGGCTAAATGGCCAGGTCACATGGACCCCGAAGGCTCAGAGAAGGTTGGGGGAGGGGACCCTCTGGAACAGCTGTTGGGAGAGATAGTAGCCTCCCGTCAAGGCCATCCAGCGTGTTCTTTAACGTGCACAGGGTATGGCTCTCCCGCACACGGGGCCATGGCTTAACGTCCAATCCGACGAACGACGGCCTTTCCAAGCCCATCGGTGTCCCCTACTGACCGTGGGTAGGGCGGGGAATTTTGCGGAGATAAATCTCAACGCTGACCCAGCTGGGACTCGAACCTGGGAACTACAGATTACGAGCCTGGCACGCTACTGACTGAGCCACCCCCTCATTGTGTAAGGTTGGGGGACCATATCGTGTCCTTGGGAACCATATCGTGTGCACTATAAACTGTTGCATTGTAACTGTGTACACGTCCAAGTACTGGCATGTGTTATTGCGTGTTAAATCTCTCCAGTCTCTCGCGTAGTGTACGATTCCATCTCTCCACCAAAGCTGCTTTTTTGTCCGAGTAGATGACGAAGAACCGAATACTTTTCTTTTTCAAGAATTTCTGGAATACTCTGTTGGTAAATTCGGTACCTTGATCCGTGTTTAAATTCAGGGGAGGACGCCTCTTGGAAAGGATTTTTTTTGAATGCCGACACCATTTTCCCCCTGCTTTTGTCTTCATAGATATCACCCACCCATACCTTGAGAACACATCGATACATATTTTGTGCATTAAAATCCCCAAAATAAAAACTTTACTAACATAACTACGCAACAAGTTTTCTCTATTTTATGGAAGAATTGTACAAAACCTACTTTATTCGAAATAAAGGACAACATTGAGTTTGGATTGGATTGTTTTACTTCTGAGCGGCACATTTTTGCACACCACCGAAGGCTCAGAGAAGGTTGGGGGAGGGGACCCACTGGAACAGCTGTTGGGAGACAGATGGTAGCCTCCCGTCACGGCCATCCAGCGTGTTCTTTAACGTGTATGGCTCACCCGCACACGGCTTAAAGTCCCATCCGACGGACGGCGGCCTTTCCAAGCCCATCGGTGTCCCCTACTGACCGTGGGCAGGGCGGATGTGAGGGGCAAACGCAGTGCCCAATGATAGGCTCGCAATGAAAACTGTATAGGCCTGTTGTTTATCACCTACCTTTTATCATCTATTCGATGTATTAGCTGTTGCCAGTCCCTTTGCAGTTGCATTGTAGTCGCGAATCTGTCATGCAATGCTATGCGTCACAAATGGCGGTCTTGTCACTCCGTGGTCACATGTCGTCTTCCAGATCCTTCTTGAACTCACTGGCACCATATGCGTACGGTGGTGCTGGGATTGTGCAACAAAGTTGGTCACATCTCTGTACGACAAACCAACTTCTCTAAGATCGACGATTCTTCCACGCTCCAAGTCTTAACTGTTGGAATGGCTGTCCACATCTGTGTAGGGCATCTTTAGCCGTTTAGAACAGTTTCCAAGTTTTGTCAACCAGGAAGTTTTGGTTGCCTTTATCTGTGTCTGCTCCGCACATGTGACATCAGCTCATGCCTGTCCAATCGTTTCGATCATCCTGCAAACCTAATCATTTCCATATACCACCACCTCCCTAAATTTCGTCACATTTGCATAACTTTTTGTAAGTGCCGCATTTTTAATATCCTGTAGTGTATTAGAACCAGAAATAATATTTTGTACGATTTATGTATAAGCTGTATTTTTACACCAGAATTTTGCAGTATATTCTAATTCTGTTATTACAAGGAATACTAATTCTTTGTGTGTGTATTTTTTTTTATGTATGCAACAATATTTCTTGAGGTAGATTTTGTACCTGTTTGAATTTCTTGTGTGGCAGTAATACGAGTATTTTTGGATTCTAATCCTCTGTTTCACTTACATGTTTTTTTTCCCCTGCCTTTGGGTAGATGACGGATGAGAGTAAGATACACTTCTAATTTTAAGCCTATTAATTAGCTTTTAGATTATATCTTGTTATGGTTTGGCATCACTTGATCTAATAAACACAACTTATTTTAATTACTAATTTTGCATTCAGTTTGTTTCTGAATATTTGGAAAGTATGGTGTAAATGGCCAGATCACAAAAACACCGACGATCTCGTAGAAGGTGGCGGGAAGGGGTTCTCTAAACCTGGTAAGTGAATGCTTGGGTTATTATTGTGTTGTTTTGTATTAATGTAATCATCATTGCTTTCTATGAAATTATGTAATTGAAATCCCCCTAAATAATTTATATATATTAGAAGCATAAAAGATAACCTTTTTGTTTACAATTCTGTATTATATATAATTATACTGGGCAACAAATTTTTATAAAAGTCATGACTCTGAGATAAAAGTAGCCATTTCTTAAAGATTTCAAGGTGCTGAACACGAATATGACAATGAAATTGCAAAACTGGCTACAATTTCTGAGAAATCTGCAATAGTTTCTTATATAATAGAGTAATGCGTACATATGACATGTGTCGGTAAAACTCTGCTCCTACTTCTAACGTCACTTTGCCCGTCGCTTGTACAGCTGCTCAGGATCATCTCTGGCTAGCATCCAACAATACTCAGCCAACATTGAAGTGGACCAGTTTCCTGGTCCTGGCAATGTACTGGTGAAAACGCTCATCGTGCTCATCATTAACCATGCAGCAGTTGTCGTGGAAGAAATCTAACTGGGAATGGAGAAAGTGGTTTTTTAAGGACATATTGCAGCCAAGTTTGTGATACAGAGACAAGTCCTTAACCAGTTTCTTGTAGTTGTCTGCCCTGACATTCCCAAAGAATTTAGTTAACACCAGACAAAATGCGTTCTAAGTCCTTTTCTCGTCACCCTTAAGCAGGTTGTCGAACATCTGGTCTCTTAACAGCTCACAGATCTGACCCACAAAAATTCACTCTTTAATTTTCGCTTCCCTGAGTCGAGGGAATTCGTCAGGCAAGTACGTGAAAACTGATGCAGTCCGGTCCATGGCTTTTACAAAGTTTTTCATCACACCAAGTTTGATGTGTAGGGACGGTAGCAGGATTTTGTGCATTTCTGCCAGTGCTGGGTGTTCCACGTTCTTCTCTCCGACTTTCAAAGATTTCCTCTTTGCTCAGTTGTCCCATTCACATAAGAAACTGCAGTACTTCGTATATCCCAGCTGCAGACCTATCAAGAGAGCCACTACCTGAAGTCACAACAGAGATGACAGCCATACTTGCTGTACTGAAGACAGTTCAACAGCTATTTTAGGTTGTCGGTTTCTTTCATGTAGACAGCATGTCCAACTGGAATGGAACTCAATTACCATTATGCAGCAACACCGCCTTGAGACTCATTTTCGAGTCTATAAAATAGTCGCCATTCTTGAGGGTCACGTTTGATTCTGAGGGCATTCATCAAGCCATCTACATCGTATCATCACATCATCGGAGCAGAACACAAGGTCATCTTCCTTTCTGAAGTAAGGTACAAACTGTTCATGACGAGTTCGAAACGAAGTCACTCAAACAATGGAATCTTCTCAAGGAAAATATCCAAGTCTTGATACAAGGAACTCTGCTTTGGCCTTGGACAGCTCCAAATCGTTCATTCACCATGACAGATGTATAGATCATCATTAGACAACGAAGGCTGCAGAGAACCCGAAGCCAGTTCGCCTCTTTTATCTGAATCGATGGAAAATTCTTTTGGAGAGTTGGGAACGGGAAGGCATGCACTGAGTGCAACTGGTCGGAGAGATTGTATATTCGGGTACACTATTGTCCACTTCTTTATCCTTGTGATACCCCCAGAAACAGGTGGAACCTGCAGAAGAAGCAATCATTTGCGCGCTTGCTTGGCTCTCTCCAAACCATAGGAACACAAACGGCATCGCCACTTTTTCGCGTTTCAGCCACTTTGGAAGATTTTTTGCACACGTACTGCAGCATATGTGTCATATATCATGCATCCAAAATAAAACTCGAACGTCGCTTTCACTATTGGAGTGATGGTCCTTTTCTGGCTTGCAAACATCACATCCCCGCAAATGTAACAAAATGTATCTGCACTATTAACACAGTTACGAGGCATCACTAGTGCTGGATTAAAAGTGCAACAATCACTTGTGTTGTACTTATGACTCAGGGGTAAACGGGAGTCGCTTAAAAGACTTGCTCACCCTAGGAGATGTTGCTTACAACTAATGATTGCATTATCTTTTGTTCCTGATCGTAAAGCCATGATGTCATGACTCAAATATGTTGCATCAGACAATGATGCAATACCTCCGGGGGTTGTATGTATGGCAGGCTGCTCCAATACAATGCAATATGTTGCCATCTGGAGCTTAAAATACAGCATTGCGAAAAATGGTTACCTATGTACTCAATGCGGACTGAGTCTTTATAAATGACAATGTCTCTCCTAAACAAGAGCCAATCGACAAATTTTATTGCCCTTTTCGTGTTCAGCACCTCAAAATTGGTAAAGATTGGCTATTTTCATTTCAAACCCTTTTTGTGTGTTTCCCAGTGTTATTTGTGTGCAAGTTCTACGTTTACACCATGATTATACATGTTGAGGATAGTAACTTTTTCATTTTAAATAATAACTTTTACTGCAACATATTCTTATTTTTATATTACAAGAATTCAAATTCTTTGTAGAATGTGTGTGTTTATGTATGCAAAAATATTTCTTGAGGTAGGTGCATTTTTATTGTAAATTACAAAATATGTTTTATCTGTTAAGAATTTCTTGTATAGCAGTAATAGGAGTATTTGTCAAGTACTTAAGAATATATTTCAGATTGTAATCCTGTTTCATTTAAACATAAATTGTGTATTTTTTTTAATCTTGTCTAGATGATGGATGACAGTAAGATACTTATTTTGGTATTAGATATAATTTTGGGAGTATTTAACACTTTCAATTTGAAGCCTATTAACTTTTAGACTGCAGATTAAATTATATTCTTTCCACATTTTCATGTTTCTGATGTCTTAAAGTTTTAGCTTTTATGTTACTCTTTTTTTGCTTTGAAATGGTATTTGTTTTGTAGTGCTGTCTGCATTCTATCGTGCATTTGTTTAGGTTGTCTTGTGATCTAGTGAACATGATTAATTTCAATCACTTTTCTCACTTCTAAGAAAATATTGCTTAACATTTTAAAGTTTATATTTCACATATGAATTTATGGAAGTATTTATTTTGGTCTTCATATGTATTTTCCGTAGTAATTTCATCTACCCCTGGGGATTTCTGTAGTTTAAGTTTAGAAACAGCCAAAATAACTTCAGATTGTGTTATAGGGCCAACATTAAAGCCACCAATGCATCTATCATCATTGCAAAAAATGTGAGTAGAACTAACTACATTGTTTAGAACATCACTGAAATGTTCAGCCCACCTAGCCATGACAGAATCCTCCCCTTCTACAACCTTACCTTGTTTATCCTTCAATCCTTGTATACCTGTCCGTTTTCTACCACATAAAACGTTAACTATTTGGTACAGCTCTCTGCTTCCTTGGCTTTGTCAACCAAACCATCAATCCAAAGATTCTTATCAGCAGCTAACTGATCTTTTACACGTTTATTAAGTTCTCTGTAATGCTTTCTATTAGGACTAGTAGGAAATTGATTAAGGACATTCCTGCAGTTCTTTCCTTCCGCAATTAGCTCAAGTGCTTATCAGTCAGATAATTCTGTCTCTTCTGCTCCTTTTTTCCTAAAAGAGTACTGTTAGTGTCCAAAAAAGCCTGTTTAAAATGATCCCATTCTTCCTCAACTTCAGTAGTAAGCATACCATGACTGTCATAATGACTAATTAACCTATCATGGTAAGCTTTGGCTATAACTGGATCTTTCAGAGCTTCAGTATTAAAAGTAAATTTTTTAATCCTAGCATAACACTTTTTAAGTTTAAGTTGCATGACACTTTTAACAAGGTAATGGTCAGATCCAATTTCAGCTCCCCTATATGACCTGGTATTCCTAACAGAACTAGCCCATTTACTGTTAATTAATATATAATCAATCATATTCTTATGCAACCCATGTGTACTTATGTGTCATGGCGTATTGTAACAAGTGTTAGTTATTGAATCCATTGAGTTTACTTACCAGTAGGAGACGTTGCCCATTGCCATTGCAGCTACCAATACCAAAAGGGCCTATCACCCCTCCCCAAAGGTCAGAGTCAGTACCAACTTTGGCTTATAATCACCAAAAAAAAAGGGTAATATCTCCTTTCTTGACAGAATTCAAAATATCCTGAAGTTGTCCGAAAACCTATCCTTCTCATCTGAATCCTCAGTGGGGGCATAAGAGCAGATAACATTCGTCTTTAACGCTTGTCTGAAATTTTGCTGTAATAAACCTTTCATTATTGCACTCGTATCCTAAAAGAGCATCACCAGCGTGTCAGCTAAGAAGCAGACCCACACCTTGGTGATGCTTATTGTTGTACCTCCATGAAAAGAGAAATTTAAGATTATTTTTAAGAATCTGACCTTTATCTGTCCATCTGGTTGGTCTCTTCCATGCCGAGAATATCTAAATTATAATGGTGGAATTCTTGTGCGAGGACATCAAGAGATTCAGAAACCTTTGATTGCTAGCTTTGTTGATTTCAAAAAGGCTTTCGACTCTGTTGATCGTCATAATTTGTGGTTGATTGTGAAATCATACGGTATACCTGACAAGTTAGTTAACATAATGAAAGCTCTCTATAATAACACCGAGTCGTGTGTGAGAGTTGGTAAGGCTTGTAGCAATTGGTTTAGCTTTACTTCTAGTCTACGACAAGGGTGCATTTTGTCTCCTTTTCTCTTTAGCTTGGTTATTGATTACGTTATGCGAAATTCACTTCAAGGGAAAGATTTTGGCCTTAAATGGACTGGAGATACGAAAATTTCTGATTTAGATTATGCTGATGATGTAGCCCTTTTGGCAAATGATGTTGATGAGATGAACTCTTTCATTCGAGCTGTTGATGAAACTGGTAGTAGAGTAGGTTTGGTTATAAAGAGAGAGAAAACTAAAGTGATGAAAATTGGTCAGGCAGGTTGTGATTCAGTTCATCTGAATGGTTGCAGTCTTGAGCAGGTGTCACAGTTTAATTACTTTGGGAGCTATGTAACAGATACCGGTGATGTGCGGCATGAGATTAACAGACGAATAGGGATTGCTGCCGGGACTTTTAAGAATCTATGGAGAATGTGGAGAAATAGGCGTATACACCTAAAGGCTAAAATTAGACTGTATAATAGTTTGGTTCTCTCTAGGGTTAGTTATGGTAGTGAAACTTTTACACTTTGTAAATAAGATAACAGAAAACTAGATGCTTTAGATTCCAGATGCTTATGCAGTATCTTGGGCATTAGGTGGTTTAACTTTGTAACTAATGATGAGGTTAGGCAAAGGAGTTTGCAACCTCCTTTAAGCAGCATATTGTACAGAGAGAGAGACTCCATTGGTTTGGCCATGTTGCCTGTATGAGTAATTATAGATTGGCGAATAGGGTTATGAACAGTGCGCCTAAAGGCCTCAGAAAGAAGGGGAGACCTAGGATGCAGTGGGCAATGTCAAACAGGACCTTGTTAGAATTGGTGTGCAGTGGCCAGATGCAGTAGATGTAGCTCAGGATAGACTTGCTTGGAGAACTAAATTGCACAGTCTGGTTGGACCTCCGTAGCCCATGGATGCTTGAGGATGATGATGTATTTTTCACACAAGAAAACATGTCTCCTATTTGTTTAATATATGAAAGTACTCTTTATCTATAGATATTTTTGGGCACTAGTAAATAACTGCAATTTACTGAAATTATTACATTCCATAAAGTTTTCTTAATTGGTAGGAGAGTAGATATGCATTTATTCACTACTTATATGCGATTGAATCTTTTTTCTCATTTTAATCTATTTTAGGAATTATATTGCTATGGTTGCATATGACTGATATGAAATACTGATTTTGCTAAAGTTTTATTTTTTTTTTGGCCGGATTTCCAATGCAGTTAATATCACCCCCCCCCCCCCATTTTTGCAGGTCTTTAAAAAACTTTTTGAAAATGGCATTAAATTTGAATAAGTTTAATAATTTTTTGCTTCTATTACCCTTTCTAGCATTCTGAAGATGGGGGAGGGCACTTCAGAAACTCCCCATAAAAAAATCCATGCCTTGTTTATTGCATTGGAGGAGGGCACATCAGGAACCCCCCCCCCCCCTAATTAAACATCCATGCCTTGTTATGAATTAAAAAAACATCCAAGCTTTGTTTATTGCATATGATTTTATCCAATTACTATTGTACTTATTTCTCCACCTTACAGCAAAGTTCTTCAAAATTGTAAGTTTTTTAAATGATTTATTCATGTATCAAATAACCTTTCTCCATATAGGAAAGTTAGTGTTATTAATGCATCATTCAGTTTCTTATAGGAAAATATATGGTTGTATTTTATTTTTTGCTTAATATCACATTGTTTTATGCTTTAAACAAGAGAAAATTTATTTTAAAAATTCTGTGTCGTATCATTTGTTTCATATAAAACAATTTTTTTCAGGGCAAATCAATTTGAATAACTTAGTCATTGATACGTTAAAACTCAAATGATAATCTAAATAATTATCTTTTAAAATAATGTACAAAAAATTGTTTAATATTGGAAATTAATGCTTCTGTCAAGTTAGTTTGATAAATAAGAATCATTTGAACATTTAGCAAGTTTTTTCCACTTAAAAATAAGATATTTTGATGGGGCATGGGAACTAAAAGAATAGAAAATATAGTGTCTTGAATCAGTGGAGTAGATAGGAACAGGCAAAACGCTGAGTTTGCAAAATTTGATTGTACATTAACGAAGATTTCAAAAAAGTAAAATTTGTCCCCAAAGAAAAATATATAAAGCAATTAATTTTACCTGGCTACACCACTGACATAATCGATAAAATGCTTCATCAATTCAACTAAAATTACAAGAAAAAAGCTTAAATATTTATAAACGAAAAAAAAATGTGAAATACTCGTAAAACATTGAATAAAATATTAAAGTCAAACTTAAAAAAAAAGTTTACAATTTTATGCAATATGTTACATAATTTAAAGTGATATTTGGAAATGGAGGAAATTGAATATACCCATGAAAACTGGAATGGAACCATAAAGACGACCTCAACCATAGGAGCACTACTATTGCACTTCAGTTACCATGGGCCCTATGAGAGTTGCAGATCTGACCTTTGCTTAACCTTATTATTACTTAGAGAGTTGAACCATCTAATTCCCAAGACACTGCATAAGCATCTAGAATCAAAAGCATCGAGTTTCCTATCTTCTTTACAAAGGGTCAATTTTACTACCATAACTAAACCTAGAAAGGATCAAACTATTATACCCCAATTTTTTGTCTTTAGGTATACACCTATTTCCTCCCATTTTTCATAGATTCTTAGGAGTCCTAGCAGCCATCCCAATTCTTCTGTTTTTCTCATGCTCACCACTGTCTCACATCACACATCACCACTGTCTTAGCTGTCAAGAAAATTAAACTGGGATACTTGCTCAAGGGTGCAGTCATTCAGATTAACTGAACTACAAGCTACCTGAACAGTTTTCATCACTTTAGTTTTCTCTCTATTTATCACCAAACCTACTCTATTACAAGTCCATCAGCAGATCTAAGGAAAGAGTTCATCTCATCAACATCATTTGCCAAAAGACCAAATCATCAGCATAATCTAAATGAGAAATGTTCGTATCTCCAGAGCATTTCAGCCCCAAATGTTCCACTTGCAGTGAATTTCGCACAACAAAATCAATAACCAAACAAAATGCAATGTAAAAGCAATTGCTATGAGCCTTACCAATTCTCACATGACTCAGTGCTATCATTACGTTAACCAACTACCTGTGGAGAGAAAATGGTTAGTGGGATATTTTAAAGAAACTATGTTAAGGCTGAAGCCCTCTACACTGAAAGATTTCCAACAATGTAGGTTTGAAGATGCCTGTAGATTTAAGAATTCAGGTACTTGTGATGGCTTCTGCTCAGGATTATCCATGAGCTGATAAAACATATCCTGCAAATCTATTTACTTCGGGCTGTCAACCCATAAACAGAAAACAAAGTGCAAGGTTTTCCCTCAACCGAAAAAGCCCACTATTAGATTTATATAGCAGAAAATTTCAATTAAAGTTTAATAGAAGTAGAAAATTAATAAATATATGTCAGTCAAAACAAACTAAAATAAAATTTAATGTCAGAGAAAGATTAAAAAAAAACTACCAATCAGAATAGCAGTCAAAAGGTTGGAATTCAGAAAATGTGCAGATTTCAATCAAGTTGGGTTAGATTAGAAAAGCCTAATATATATATTAGGCTTTTCTAATCTAACCCAACCAAGGACTCTACTGGGAATGGATATCCAATCTCGTCCAAGGATATTAGGTCAATTAGGTAAAAAGATAACTATCTAATATGAACTTCTTGGAGCTAAGCAAAACACTTCAACCACCTTCAAATCTGAGTTCCAAGTCTAAGCACATTGAGTACAGATTACATACAGTAAGCCTAGTAAGTCCCAGAGGTGACTTTTTACCATTGCTGGGAGCATACTGGAGAGGCGACTTTCTCGAGGTACAGTTGATTTGAAACTCTCAGGGGCCAAGCTTACAACAAAGTTAGTACCTTGTTAGCATGCTTAACAGAGTTGTTAGCATGCACCACCTATTATTCAGTACAAAATGTCTAATTCCACACATACAAAAAGTCTACGTAAATATTGCTCCAAAAACATCAGGAGCAGACTTTATTTCATCATAAACCCATGTTGCATCCATGTAGGAAATTTGAGACTGGTGGTCGAATATCTTGAAAATTAAAAAGGAAAAAGATCGAGATTTAAAAAGAATCGTAAAACCTTTTAACACCGAGCACATACCTGTCCTACTGGAAAGCTGACAAATCATATGCATTGTCCCGAAATTGACACCTCATGAAACAACTTACTTAAATGATAATCACAGCATTACCTGGTGCTCATTTGGCGTTGATAAATCAATAAATATTTTGCGGAAAAAAATTTTCGCCGACATATGGGATTTGAACCCGCATCTCTCCAGAAACATGCCAGAGTATTCTCCCAGTTGAACTAATGCCAGTTCGTCTTTTTTCCACTAGTTTTTTATTGATTAAATAACTTACTATTATGCCAAGTCAGATTTGGCAGGGTAGAGGGTTGCCACCCCCTTGAAAATGCTAAGTAAATGTAATGGAGACAAAAATTTATTTCAAGACTTCCTTCCTATCACTAAGTCAGCAAAAATAAGTGGGGAAAAATGTTGTACTGCAACAGAAATCCAGTCACTTGGCCCCTTTGTTTACTTTTTCTGGCTCTATTGCATCACTTGGTTTATTTTTTTTCCTAGATTCAGGCCTGCTATTATATGATGATCTTTTAGTACTTGTTTAGTAGTTAAGCACTTTGAACCTATGTTAGAATTGCATATTAACAAACTTTTTTTTTAATCTCCCATGGATTGGCTTCACAAGTGACTAAAAAATGAGTTGGGAAAGATGCAATTTGAACATGGATGATAAATTCAACGGCTGTTGAAGCTAATTCTAATTTATAGCATGGATTGGACGAGTCCATTTAAAATCTCGGTCGTTTTGGGCCGGTATGGTACTGAAAGGGTTGAAATAAAGCTTGCTCTTTGATACCAAGACTTGGCAGCCTATACATACGTTTAACTCTGGGATTTTGTATTGTTACAAATACACTGAATGGACAAATTATTATATACCTACCTAATAACCTGTTGCTCCACCTTTTGCCCTCACAACAGTCACAATTCAATAGGTAAGGACTCAATGAGGTGTTGAAAACACGTAGGTGGTATTGCCGCCATTGAAGCAAAGATCACCTGTTGTAGGGAATCCACAGTTGCTGGGCTCAAACAGATCTTTCCAATTAATCCCACAAATTCTCAATGAGGTTTAGCTCAGTTGATCGAGGGGGACCATTTGAGTGTGGTAAACTTACTTGAATGCTTCTGGAGCCAATTGGTCACTACTCGTGAAGAATGCAGTGTGACGTTATCCTGTTGAAAGATGGTGTCATAGTGCGGAAAGAGAATCATTTTGAATGGGTGTAGATGGTCGGTGAGGTTGTTCACATACCTTGTCCCAGTGATGGAGGTCTCGACGGGTATGAGGGGTCCAAAGGAAGCCCATGTAAACATACCCAAACTGTTACGCTGCCTCCATCTGCTTGTATGACTCCAACTTGGCAAGCTGGGCCCACCACTTCATTTAATCTACACCACACATGCACCCTCCCATCGGCATGATAGAGTTGAAACTGTGATTCAACATCACACCAGATGATGTTTCCAGTCCTCTGCACTCCAGTTGCGATAAGGCATTTTTTTAAGGCAGCCAAATCTTTCAATGCCTTGCAGTCAACAAGGGGACAGGATGTGAACATCGACTGCCATAGCCTATTTTTTCCATGGTACAATGGATAGTCTTTGTGCATAAGCTTGTGGATGCACCTTCATTCAATTCCAATGTTATCTGGCTCCATGGTAGCTGTGCAATTTCTTGTAATGATGCAGGACAGTCTGTGCTCACCTTGAGAGTCAATTGCACGTTTGTATCCACATTTCTTCTGCCAATTGGAAGTTTGGCCATATTTCACAGTCTTGGCATACACATAGGACAATTCGACGTGGAAATCTCAACAGTTTAGCAGTTTTGGTGACTGAACAACTGATCTTCCTTGCACCTACTATCTGGCCATAGTCAAATCACTTACATCGCTGCCTTTACCCATGATTACTTTTCCATGACTGGTTTCCAATGCATAGAGATCTGCTCTATTTATAGGCATTGCCAGTTTCAGTGCCCCACATGACTGGAAACAATACTTCTGCTTTGCATACTGTTATCGTGGTGTATAAAATAATTTTTACATTCAGTGTAATTTGAAAACAGGATCACATGATCAATAGGAAACGAAAGGACAATATATTAGTTAAACAATTATTGTTTAACTTGAACTGTTGGAGAACAGGGGCATTCAACTAGGGATTTTCATACTCTCTCTTTCATCCAATTTTGCTTAATACTACACCCTAGTGATTAACTACTTACTGGCAGTATTTTCATACTTTTTTTCACTGTGCATTTTACCTCATTAAAAAAATGTAATCACCACCTTAAAACAACCTTCCTGAATATGATAGTGGCAAATATTCAAGAACCACTTTAGCAATTACTTTCATTTATTTTGCTTACTGTACAATGAAATTAATCTATTATGCTGTTCCTACTGAAGTTCATATAGTCACTTCTAAATGGGAATGTATTCCAAGACAGACTTCATCACACCTGCTCAATGATCGAGTCCATTTGAATATGGAAGCAAAAGAAATTAACCTTTGTGTATATACACTGAAAGCACAATTTATTATATGCACTGCACCCACCCACAAATTTGCTCTACTCCACCACAATACTGCAGCCAGCCGGATTCCCTTGTGGGATATAAATAGGTCAGATACCTACCCGCTGTACAGCATACCTGCAATGGTTATGATGGGTAAACACAGAGATCTAAGCGAGTTTGATCATGGGCAGATAGTCAGTGCACGGAAGATGGGGTGTCCATATCTGCAACTGCAGAATGTCTGGAATTTCCCGTGTGACGTGTGACCAGTAGTAATCAAAATCAACAGCTGCTGGGGGAAACGTGGGCATAATTGGGCCATTGATTTTGGAGGTGAGTGCCATCTCTCCCATATCATAACATCAGAATGAAGGGACAATGCAGATAATGTTAGCATTCAATCACTGGGCAGCTACAAAAGTTTGTGCAAAGAACATTTGAAATACGATGACATGACTGGGGTATGGTAGCTGACACCACATCAAGTACTCTTGTTAATAGCATGTCACAGGGCTATGAGGCTGCAGTGGGTGAAGGAACATCACTAATGGACTGTGGTAGACTGAAAATGGATAACTTGGTTGTGTTGTTTGGGTTGTTTTACCTCTGAGCGGCACTTTTTTGCATACAATGGGCTAAATGGCCAGGTCACATGGACCCCGAAGGCTCAGAGAAGGTTGGGGGAGGGGACCCACTGGAATAGCTGTTAGGAGACAGATGGTAGCCTCCCGTCAAGGCCATCCAGCGTGTTCTTTAACGTGCACAGGGTATGGCTCTCCCGCACACGGGGCCACGGCTTAACGTCCCATCCGACGGACGGCGGTCTTTCCAAGCCCATCGGTGTCCCCTAATGACCGTGGGCAGGGCGGGGAATTTTGCGGAGATAAATCTCAACGCTGACCCAGCTGGGACTCGAACCTGGGAACTACAGATTACGAGCCTGGCGCGCTACCGACTGAGCCACAACTGCCCCTGGATAACTTGGTCTGATGAACTGAAGTTCCAGCTACAACACTGCAGCAACGTTGTGTGTGTGAGTAGATCACATGAGGTCAACTGTCAGGTTGGATTATTAATGTCCAGCAAAGGTGGTGTAATGATCTAGGACATGTTTATGTGGGTCACCTTGTACATATTGAGACAACCATCACTGCACAAGGTTATGTTGACATACTTGTCAAACCACCTATACTTATTCATGGCTGTTCCTTTCCCCAAAGCAGAATGCATCCTTTCAACCAAACAGTGCCCCGTCTCATCACTCCTGTTTGGGGAAGAACTGGTTGGAGGAGCATTCAAGTGAGTTAACAACCCCGAATGGTCCTCTCGCTCTCCACATTTGAATCTTATTGAGTGTCCGGGACAAAATAGTGTGCATTCAAGCCCGAAACCCACCAGTGGCACCTCTTGGTAATTTAAGGATGGCTGCCTTGGAATAATGGGCTGCAATACCACCTGAACACTTCCAAAACCTGGTAGAGTGCATGCCATGACATATTGCTGCTGTTGTGAAGGCCAAAGGTGGACCCACATATTATTTAGGTTGGTGTATAAGTTATCCTTTCAGCATAACATTTTACTTTTTTTACATAACATTTTACTCAAACACATTAAATATATTAAATAAAAAAACAAACATTAAAATATAAAATTTTTATGCATTGTACAAGAGAATTTAATAGCTTAGTTTTCTTCCATTTCTGCATCAGAAAATTCCTCTACAACTTCCACAAGAGGCTGTTGCAATTTTGATGATTTTGCTGAAATAAATATATATTAATTTAAAATTGCATAATAGTGTATGATTATTTTAAAATTATAAACAATGTTACAAAATTATATTATAATAATAAGATATATATATATGCAAAATTGTTAAAAATAGTGACAAGAAAAATTTTGATTTATAATTCGTCAGTAGTACACCAGACCCAAGGCTGCCTTGACAACGAATGACTCTTTGGATGATGCAACATATGGAAAGAAATTGTTTTTAAATTTTGATTTAATATTGCAAGTTGATTAAGTTATATCTTACAACTGAATAAAATAATAATTACAATAATTAATATAACAATTTTGTATTATTGATAATAATTTAAAAATAATATATTTAATATTTTACTCATTTACAAAGAATAATTTATTTAATATTTTACTCATTTATTAAGTATATCATCCTACAACTACCTGCCATAATATTAAACTTTTTTTAGTTTTCCATCCATATATGACGTTGTTAAAATAGCTGTACGGTCTTAACCATTGAGGTAGCCTTGACAAATCTCACCACCTAATGCTCATACACACACATTCAAGTGCCTACTTGTGTCAACATTGAGATTACTTCTGCTAATCTTCACTCTGTCCTCAGTGAGAAAGGTGGATTTGGAAAGGTCAGTGCTCTGAGATGGGTTAACTTTTTTTCTTTGTCTAGTAATAATTTCCAGGGGTGTGAGGGGAAGTATTATTTCATCATTGAAGCAACTGTGTCTATTTTTGTGTATGGCATATACACACACTGGCCACTGAATTAGAAACCTTTAAGCAGATGTATGTAAACATCACTTGCGCAGCTTATATGCAAAATATGTGGTCACGTGCATCACCACATGATCTAGGCAGCTAATCAGAAATCATCAGTAGTGTTGATGGCAATGGGAAAAACAGAGGATCTTTCGATAAAGGGCTTTTTGTGTGTGCCTGGCTGGCTGGAGTGACAATTTTAAAAACAGCAGCGCTGACTAGCTTCTTGAAAGGTGAGATATCTCAAGTCCTTAATCAGTGGAAGAATAACCCACATTGCTTGTCTAAGAGGCATAATTGTGGTGCAACGACTGTCAGGAATGAGATTGCTGTCATCTGAGAAGGCTTGTACTGAGAAACAGGACTTCCTGTGTGCAGCAATTGACCGACGCATTCAATGAAGGCTGTTCCCGACCCATACCTTGGCGAACTATGCCCAGGGAATTGAGAGGATCAGTATTAGCAGTCGAATGCCGATACAGAAACCACTGATTTCTTCAAAGAACTGGAAAGTTTGTCTACAGTGGTGTCAGGAACACTGTGACTGGACACTGGAAGACTGTAAAAAAAAGTCATGTGGTCTGATGAGCCACATACACCTCGTTCTGTACCGAAGGTAGGCAGAGAATTTGGCAGGAGCACCATGAAGCAATGGACACAGCTTGCCTTGTAAACACAACTCAAGGTTCTGGAGGCAGTGTCATGGTATGGGACATGTTCTGTTGGTACAGATTGGGTTCCCTGATATTGCTGGAAGGTCGGGTGTCCTCCGAGGATTATCTGAACATTGTTGCTGATCAAGTCCATCCTGCAATGTTGATTTTTTATCCAGCAGGTGATAGCTGTTTCATGAATGACAATGCTACTGTTCATTGCACAAGATGTGTTATGCAGTGGTTCAACAAGCATGACAGCGACTTCCACTATCTTCCCTGGCCACCACAAAGCCCAGATCTGAACCCCATTGAGAATGTATGGGACATATTAGAAAAACAGATCTGAGAGCAAAGTCCTATTCCTATTTATTTGATATAAAAATATCAAATCTGAACCAGTTAAAGGACTGTGGTGAATGCCTGGTATGCTGTAGATGTAAAGGCACTCCAACACATTGTGGAATCTATGCCAAAAAGCATAAGTGATGTAATTCAGGCTACGATTTTGTCCAACTCGGTATTGAATAAAGGTTTCTAATTCAGTGGTCAGTGTGTATATTTCTAAGAGATTCAGTTGATATTCAGTTTGTTGGTTTGCTAGTATTTCTGCTTTTGAAAATCTGGTATTGCATTTTTGATGTGCTGTAACTTTTGCAACTACTGTGGATTCTTTCCTATTTTTAATCTCTCCTATGTTTGGAGAGAGTTTTTTTTTTTTGAGTGTTTGGTTTTCCCAATATTTGGTGTATTACATTCTTTAGTAAGAAATGTCATCTACACCTTAGAAAGGCAAGCACATTAACCTGAAAAATTAATAAGAAAAATTGAAAAGGAAATGAAATCAGTCACAAAGTGATACTCAATCCACCCAGCATAATTGCAAAATCAATTTAATATTATATGGTCAGCATACCAAACATACCTGGTTACAAAAAAAAACCTCGAACAAAATCATGAAACCAAATTAATATAAAGTACCAACAGCAGTGCAGACCATAATAAACAGAGTTAAGAATGACAGAAATAAAAAATTAAAAACAGCAGGCTCCTGTCAGACCTCGGTGGCAAGCAGCTGCTTGAGGGGGTATTTATATTATTTTATTAGGCAACTATTAAATCTCAATCATTAACCAAAACTACAGGACTTAAAGCACCTTACATTAGGAAAACCAAACGCTCACGTGAAAAAAATTCTCTGAACACAAAAAAGATATTAAAAATAGGAAAAAAACCATGACAATTGCAAAAATTACAATACATCAAAAGGCAATACCAGTTTTTTAAAAAGCAGTAATACTAGCAAACCCATTAACTGAATCTCTCAGAAATATATGCCATACACAAATATAGAAATAGTTGCTCCAATGATGAAATACCTCTCCCACACCCACGAAAATTATTAAAAAAATAAATACCCGCTCAAGCAGCTGCTTGCCACAGAGGTCTGACAGGACCTCAGCAGAAAACAGACACACACGTCCATGCCTTACCCAGGGCTCGAACCCAGGTCCCTTAGATCAGTAGCCAAGCATGCTAACCACTCGGCCATGGGACGACAAAAAAGCTGCGCCGCCCAGGAATCGAAATGGGAATCTTGCATAATGCCAATACACCAGTGGCGACTAGATTAAAAAAGGACACACTAAAAAACAATGACTAGTCCACGGCTCAAAAATTACCAAGAGTCACCTGCACACATGAACACTTTAAATGCAGTTGATATGAATATCTCTGCCTTTCATCAACCATCCTGAGGAAAACATCATGAATCCTGAAACATGAAAAATATAACATCAAGGTTTCTTTGATTCCAAAGGTTTTTAAAATATATAGAACATCTCTACAGCACAGATTTGGTGCACTAGTATCACCTTTGGATGGAAAGTGCAATGTTAAAGAGCCTGTGAATGGATAATGAGCCCACAGAATGAAGCCATCACAACAAGACCTGCCATCCTAAGAAAAAGGTATAGATATTTGCCCATGGAAATTTTAAGGACCATTAATTATGTTAAACCATTATACAGTTCCTTTTTTAAAAACTAATAGACTGTGAATTAAATATGAATGACTTATCTTCTTACATGCACTCTAGAAAGAAGAATATAGATCTAAACCATATCGATGGCACAGTCACTGAATTTGTATTCACTGCAAAGGAAGAGAGGGCAATCTTGTTGAGTAGATAAATTGGCGTAACTTCTTTTGAAGTGAATATTAATTCAGCAACTCACTGCACCATCTATATACTTTAGATTTATTTTCTACTTTTTAGGGTGCATATAAAAACATTTATTTTCGGAAACTTTTATTTGATGCAGGACTTAAATATTGACAACATTTTTCTCCCAGTTTTTTAGATTCATGTTTGGGATAGTCCATGACATTGGAGATATCACAAGCTTTAATTTGAGATATAACTCATTATTGAAATCCCCTTAAATTTTTGTCCTCTTTTGAGGAGAGGGGAGAATGGTGGTGGTGGAGGGCATGATGCAAAGTATTCTATGATGGTCTTCATATGAATTTTCATTTGATACCTAACTTGTAAGTGTAGGCCCTTATGTTCGAAAGATAAGCAAAAAATGACTTTCCATTTTCCACTTTTTAGGGTGAAAGAAAGCAAGATGTGTAAATTGTAATAACCCATAATAAAAATTCCAAAATTACAAGCTTTCATTTCACATACAACTTGCTACATTTGGCCCCAGCATTTGAAAGATATAGTAAAACAATTGTTCGCATATTTTCTCCCTTTTTTAGAGGGGAAGAATGCATTCAGGGAGCTAAATGTTTTATAGCCTATGATACTCCTGCTTCACACAACTTTAGAACAACTAACAGTGCAGATAGTGGGTATAGCTTACTGATAACATGTCAGAACACCTGATGTGTTATCAGGATGTTGAGAGTTATGTACCGAAGTTATATCTTTAATATAGTGATATATAAATTGATTACATAGTCTTAAAATTATTAATATAGGAAAGTTAAACTGTTACTTGACTACATTAAATCAGAAATATGAAATGTCTAAGTCTGTAAAAGAAACACATTTAGACCATCTGCAAGTTATTAATGATTTATCATCCTAATATATTAAACAATATTGCATTATAACATGGTGTGGATTTTACCTCAATATACTTAACACTACATCAGTGTTGTAGGGAATTCCTACTGTGAGATGTTTTATCTAGAGAGGGGTTTGTTATCTCCTCCTCCCAGGTGAGAGATAGAAAACCTTATCTGCTTTTCTTCCATATTCAGCCAGGTGAAATGCTATTTTAGCATCATTGGTGCAAGCACATTACCCAGCATGTCTTTGCAGTTACTGATGTTCACTGTGTTCACAGGCTAATTAACCAATATCACAAACACATTTTTGGGTAGAAGTTATTATTTTAGGCTTTTAAAAACATTTAAAATTACAATTACAAGTTAAAATACTAAAAATAACTTCTGTACTAATTTCAACCCAACCACGAGTCTTGATCACTGAAATTTGCCAATGGCAAAGTTAAGCTCAGAGATTCCTTATATACAGTTTGGCAATGCTTTTCATTGCACTTTGTTGTTATTCAATGCCCTTCTTGGCTGATTCCACCTTAAATCTGGTAATGTGTTGCAAGTTTAGTTACAAGATTTTGGGTTTCGACATTCATGCAGTTGTGCCTTGCTTGATGTCCTTATTGGAACAGCATTCTTACAACAACCAACTCGAGATTCAAATTTTGCCAACTGAGCAAACTTACTTTGATTTTTTGCTCCATGCGGGTGGGGGGTGGAGGTTGGAGGCAGGCATTTTTCACCACTGCATTTTGCCATGACTTCCAATTTGCGAACTAACCGTAATTTGCCATTTAACTTCTAATTCTGCCAACTAGCCATAATTTCACAGAAATAATTCCATTTTACATCTCGTCCGAATTGTAGCAAGTCACTGTGAATTTTCCCTTGATTTGGCCAACTCTCCTTAATTTCACGAAACTAATCCCAATCTTTACACCTCTCCTAAATTTGCCAAATCACTTCAAACTCACCAAGATTTTGCCAAGTTTTCTCGATTTTAGTCAACTATCCTGAATTTTACAAACCCAATTCCAATTATCACAACTTGCCCGTATTTTCCAAGTGGATTCGAATTTTGCCAACTGCCCTACATTTTGTTAATTTTCCTCAATTTGTCCAAAACTCCTTAATTTTACAAAACAAATCTCAATTTTCACAACTCGTCTATATTTTACCAAGTGGATTCGAATTTTGCCAACTCGCTGTAATTTTACAGAAAAAAATTGCAATTTTTACATCTCTGAATTTGCCAAGTCACTTCGAATTTTATCAACTCTCCTTAATTGCACAAGGCACAATTTTCACAACTCCCCTGTATTTTACGAAGTGACTTCGAATTTTGCCAACTCCCCTAGATTTTGCCATAAAATAAAAAAAATAAATACCCCCTCAAGCAGCTGCTTGCCACAGAGGTCTGACAGGAACCTGTCAGTTTATATGCCACAGTAGAAGATCTGAGAGGATGGCAGGACCTCAGCAGAAAACAACACTAACATCCATGCCTTACCCGGGGCTCAAACCCAGGTCCCGTATATCAGTAGCCAAGCGCGCTAACCACAACTCTCTTTAATTTCACAAAAACAATCCCAATTTTTACAACTTGGTTTCCAGTTTTGCCAACTTCCCTAGATTTTTGCCAAGTTTCCTCAATTTTGCTATCTCGCCACAATTTTACAGAAAAAAATCCCAATTTTATATCACACCTGAATCTTGCAAAGTCACTCTGAATTTTGCCAACTCTCCTAGATATTGCGAAGTTGCCTCGATTTTGCCAACACACCATAATTTTACAGAAAAAAGATTGCAATTTTTACTTCTCACCAGAATTTTGTCAACTTTGCACAATTTTACCAACTGCCCCTAGTTTTTCCAACTACCCCTAGATTTTGCCAACTCACCATAATTTTACAGAAAAAAATCCTAATTTTTACATCTCACCTGAATTTTGCCAAATCCCTACAGTTTTGCAAAGTCACTCCAAATTTTGCCAACTCCCTAAGATTTTGCCAAGTTGTCCTCATTTTGCCAACTCACTTGTATTTTACTAAGTGGCTTCGAATTTTGCCAAATGCTCTAAATTTTGCAGTCTCTCCATTTTACACACTGCCTTATATTTTGCCAAGTTGCCTCGATTTTGACAACTCCGCTTAATTTTTCAAAAAAAAAATAACAAATTTTCACAACTCACCTAGATTTTACGAAGATGCTTTGAATTTTGCCAACTCCAAGTTACTTTTGGGGGGAGCCTCCCCCTATCCCCCCCATGGCTACGCCCATGGATGGACAGCCGAATTTGGAAACAAATAGAGGGAGTTCCAATGGGATCACCTCTGTCTGGTTTGTTAGCTGATGTCATTGGGCAGCATATTGAAAATACTGTGCTTCAACAAATATTGTTAAAACCAACTCTTTACCTGTGGTTTATTGATGACATATTGATTTTTTGGGACCATGAACCTGATGAGTTGCAGATATTAAATTTATTTAACACCATAATCCCTCAAATACAATTTACACATGAAAGTGAAAAAGACAATCACCTTTTCTAGAGATTTTAATAAAATGTGGACAAAACAGTTGTGAAACTAGTGTTTATTGAAAGCCTACTTATACTCAGAGCATTAAGATACTGTAAAAAACGAACCACTTTGGAGAAGGAATTACAATATGTAGTGTGAGAATGGACAACAAGCTGGCTGTAAAAAATATATGGAATTTTTTTTTAGAAATAACCAAGATAAATATAAATTAAGTACACAGATAAATCCAGCATAGAACAGTCTTAATCAAATTAAATATTCTACCCCATTCTCATATATACTGTTACGAAGACATACTGAATTACGAACATTCCTATAACTATTCAAATGAATGTTAAAATGCTTACTTTACTATTAACGATAGAGATAAAATACCCACCACAGGAGGAGTGTACGAAGTCAAAATTGATGACCCAGATAATATACTTGGAAATAAAAATAAAACAACGAACGGAATATGAATCTGACCTTAAAAAGCAACAATGTACCATTTCCCTTACTCAAACTATAATAATAAATTACCTATAAACTAGGAAAAATACCCTTCTCCCAGCTGCATGGAATCTCCTACTACGACATACGTAGCATATTTGTGCTAAACCACTACGGGGCTTGTAGCATAAAGAGTGCAACTGCATTATGATCATCACCTGCTGAGAAAGCGGCTGGTCCAGCAGAAAAAACGCTCGGTGTTTTGAAGCTTTGATTTTAACACTTGTCCCCACATATGTTGCAAGGGGAGATTAAGTTTTTTAAATGCTTTTATAGCTATAATGGTGTATAATGCATCAAATTAGTGTCATATAAGAAAATGATGAATCATCTAAAGCATAATAATAGTTAATAAAGGTTGGTATCTCAATGAATGTCTGCCACTATAGTAAAATATGTGCAATGTTACAGCACATGAAGAAAAATGGCGATGCCAACAGTTGACAGTGGAACGTCAGCAACAGAATACAACTGAAGAATTGGTGGAGTCCACAATCCCAATGCAAGTTGATGATCAGCATGTGGACTAAGACAACTAGAAGTGCACCAGCATGTTTTCAACAATTATGGTGAGGAACTCTTTACTCACTGTAAAGAATGACACTAGGTATTAGCAACCGGAGGCTCTGAACTTTTGCTCCAGTGGCAAGAAGGTATTTCATTAGCTATGTTGCAATTCTTACTCTTTTGAGAATTTTCATGCTTTTTGCTGTATTTACAAATTAAGGCTTAAACATATGAGTAGGATATAAAGTAGCATTTTTGCTATATTCTTTTCATTGCTACAATGTGTATTAATAATTACAATATTAAAAACTTAAAAATGGCTTTTCTATATACAAAAAAGTACCGAAGTCCAAAATATGATTATTTTGGACTTCAATTATTTATCTGAATGCAGATTGCATCTAGAACACTAGGTTACACACATTACTAGACCACTGTTTCACACACTTCTTGGTCGATTCTAGAAGTTGCATGGGTAGTCACTGCTTTCATTTGCATACAATGTAATGATATTAACAGTATCAATTAAGTTGCTATTTAGGCACAAAACTGAAGTTGCCTCCCTAATTTTACCAATATTTAAACAACGAAACTTTTCTAAAAACTTTCTAAAAGTAATATTTAAAAAAATTATAACCTTCTCTGTTGTTATTAGTTTCACTTCTTCTTGGGGCTTCCTCAGGCTACTGCTTTCATGCTGATGTAAAGCTACATATATATAGGAATCTCCCCTAGTGTTAGTGTCATTCATTAATGACATCATTATGCAACAGGAGATACCATGCTTCAGGCAGGGGTGGAATATCAGTGTTGCTGACCCTCTCTTTATTTAAATTATTCAGCAATTGTTCCGCTTATTGTAACTGAAACTTAGTGGAAAGTGCAGCCAAAGGTATATGTTTCAGCTGGTTTATTTTAAGTTTATTTTCTAATGTGGCCTGTGCCAGTGTCATATTAGGGTCTATTGGTTTTTATATCATATTTGTGTTCTTTCCATGTAACTTATTTTCAGGGTTATTTATTTGAATGTTGTATATGCCACCTGTGTGTGTGTGGGGGGGGAGTTTATCATGATCATTGTTTAATAAAGTTTTAATATTATTATTTATGGACAAGGTACTTTAGTCATATTTTTTCATAATGTATAGTAGAGTTTTGTTTATTCCTGCCTGATATGGAAAATTATGTGTTTATTTACAATTTAGTTTTGGTTAAGTTGGGGGGTGAGGTTGCAAATCTTGTCTACTTTTATGTTTAGTTTCATTATGTATTTTTCTCATTACTTTAGGTGGACATCCAACATTTTTAGTTATTTAATATATGAACATTAAAAGATAGTGGCTTAAGGCACAGTTCTGATTTAAAATTATTAAATTTTTCTCTATATCACTGTAATTGTTGGGAAAACCGAGACAATTAGATGGAAATATTATCTATGGATTTACCTAGGTTTTTTTCTTGCAATGCTATTCGATGGGTAGTTTAGTCCAGATATAAGTTCACACACGTTCTCGATTTTTTTTTTGTTTCTTGTGGGAAAGCTGCTGGTCAGAGCCGGTGCGAGGCAGGTTCAGCACATTCCCCGGAACCCAGCCCCGCGGTCCACGAAAAGCTCATTGTAAAAAACGACGCCATTTTCCTATCTTTAACACAACAGCCACCACAATGTATCCTCATTCCTCTAGCTCCATGTCCCACCACCAGAGCGCTTGTCAGTATTTTCCAAGCCCAATAATAAATACAATCACAGAATCCACTAATCGATGACTAATATTCTTTCAATAGAAAGCAAAATAGCGAAATCGGTCAATTTTGATGTTGTAATTAAAGATTTTGTGGCAAAAAAGCGAGAAAAATTATGTAATATTTGTAATATACTTGGTGTTCCTATAAGTTGTATGTAGATATGTACCACACTTTGTACTTATAATAAATAATTTATTATTGTAAAATTTAGAAGTACATATAAATCCATTTTTCTTGGCCCCACACAATTTTTGAACCTGACCTCATAAAACTTCACGCCGGCCCTGCTGGTGGTAATTTGACATTGATTTGGTGCACAGGTTAATTAATGCATTTTTAGATTTCCAGCTTATTTCCCAACTTTTCTGGAAGTGTGAATACTATATTTCAATACATAATCACTACGTGTTTTGCATTATTGCTCCAATGCATTGTCATGCAAAATAGTTGGTTTGCGGCAGGCACAGGTGTTGGCATGCTGTGGTCAGTGTTTGTTTACTTAAGCCTCAGAGCACTTTGTGTGGAGGGGTGGGTGGTAGTACCTGTGGTGTCCTCTATTGAAGGGCTGGGTAAATATTTAAAGTTGGGAAACCCAACCTTAAAAATTCAACCCCTCGAAAGAGGGCATCACAACACCCTCAATAGAGGGTAACGTGCTGAAACTGCCTCGCACAGGCTCTAACCACCAGCATTCCCACAAAGAACAAAAAAAAAAAATCAAGAACGTATGTAAACTTGTATCTGGACTGAACTACCCACCGGAAGACAATAGACTCATCTACCCATCGGATATCACCGCAAGAAAAAAAAAAACCTAGGTAAATCCCTAGATAGTATTTCCATCTAATTGTCTCAGCTTTTCTAACAATTAGAATGATATAGAGAAAGTTTTAATAATTTTATTAACATTAATTCTTTTTTTTAATAATATTTTATTTGAAGAATACTTACAAACTCTTATGAAATATGGTATCATTGCAGCCTTTTTATACTTTAGGGGATGTACTGAATTATATGGAATAATATTGAGGATATAAGTAGATTTATGGTAAACTGCTATATTACATGGGGTGTCATGCATACTAAAGTACTCTTGGGCATGGGTCTGGCCACTCACGACCATTCAGCCTTAAGCCGCATTACTGCATCTATTGGAGTACTTGGACATAGCAATGCAAAGTCAAGGGAATGAATGTTAGTGATTGCCCAAGGCCCAAGAGTACTTTAGTGTGCATGAGGCCCTAGACCTGACCAAATTCAAATTGGTTCTCGTAAATGATTGGACATAGGTCCAGAGTTAGGGTGTCTCAGTGGGCTCCCCTTTCTCAGGGCTCATGGCTGACATTGTTATGAGGCATGTTGAACACAGCTTTGCAGAGATTTAATTAATCGACCTAAATTATATCTTCAGTATATTGATGATATCTTAATTTCTGGAATTATACCTCACAAGAATTTGAAGAACTTTTAATACTTTTAACAACATATTACTTTGTATAAAGTTCATACATGAAAAAGTCAGAATAAATTATCATCCTCGGTATTTTAATTACTAACCCAACACCCCAATGTAACACAGCAGTTTACTGTAAACCTACTTATATTCCCAATATTATTCCACATAATTCAGCACATCCCTTAAAATATAAAAAGGCTGCAATAATACCATATTTCATAAGAGCTTATAGATACTCTTCAAATAAAATCTTATTAAAAAGAGAATTAATGTTCATATAGGAAATAGCTAAAAATTTTAGATATCCACCTAAGTATTTTCAAGAATATATTATCATCATCATCACCATCATCCTCGAGCAGCAATAGGCTACGGAGGTCCAACCAGACCATGCAATTTAGTTCTCCAAGCAAGTCTGTTCTGATCTACATCTGCTGCATCTGGCCACTGCATACTAATTCTAACATGGTCCTGTTTTACTTTGTCTGCCCACTGCATCCTAGGTCTCCCTCTCTTTCTGATGCCTTTAGGCACACTTTTCACAACCTTATTCGCTAATCTATAATTATCCATATGGGAAACATGGCCAAACTAACGGAGTCTCTCTCTGCACAATATGCTGCTTAAAGGTTGTTGCCAACTTCTTTGCCTAACCACATCATTACATACAAAATTGAACCATCTAATGTTCAAGATGCTGCGTAAGCATTTGGAATCAAAAGAATCTAGTTTCCTGTTTTCTTGTTTGAAAAAGCATCTAAGTTTCACTACCATAACTAACCCTAGAAAGAACCAGACTATTATATAGTTCAATTTTAGTTTTTAGGTATATATGCCTATTTCTCCACACTCTCCATAGATTCCTAAAAGTCCCAGAGGCAATCCCTATTCACCTGTTAATCTCATGCCACACATCACGAGTATCTGTAACATAACTCCCAAGATAATTAAAGTCTGACACCTGCTCAAGAGAATAACTATTCAGATTAACTGAATCACAGCCTGCCTGACCAATTTTCATCACTTTAGATAACCAAACCTACTATACTATCAGTCTCATCAACAGCCTGAATGAAAGAGTTCATGTCATCAACATCATTTGCCAAAAGGGCTAAATCATCAGTATAATCTAAATCAGGAATTTTCATATCTCCAGACCATTTAAGGCCAAGCTTTTTCCCTTGCAGTAAATTGTGCATAACGTAATCAATTACCAAACTAAAGAGAAAGGGAGACAAATTGCACCCTTGTCGAACACCAGAAACAATGCTAAACCAATTGCTACAAACCTTACCAACTCTCACACACATTAGTCTCAATGTTTTTTTTCTCAACAAAGGTTTCTGAAACTCTAAACATTTCTAAGAAATAAACTGAAAAAAATTGGTTTTGCCATGAGTGGGATTCGAACCCACATCTCCTAGAAACATGCCAGTTATGATACCACTACACCACCAATGGCTAATCTTTTTTCAGCTTGTGTGATCATATAAACTTTCCGAATTTTTTATTTGATTCACATGGTGGCACCATCTATCTGGGAAGTGGACAACTCTATTGCTTCATACAGATGGAACTAATATTTGTCACTCAGGCTCATGACATTAAATCAATAAATCAGTAGTAAAGAATCACAGGACTGATATATTTATCAAGAATCTGCCTATGTAAATATCTGATTTACACATCCCCTACCACTTCTGAATTCACATTGCTCATCACGCAATTGCCTGTCAATCAGATTCTTAGTTCTATTAAGCACAATCATGCAAAGAACTTTACCTGGAACAGAAAGTAGGCTGATACCCCTATAGTTATCTCAAGAACTGTGATCACCTTTTTCAAAAATAGGAATAATAGCTCTGGTAAAGTTCTTAGAAACCGTGCCTTTATCATAAAAGATATTCAAAATTTCAGTCATCCACATGATAACCAAAACACTCCCAGCTCTAAGCATTTGAATAGTAATTTTATTTACCCCTGGAGATTTATGAAGTTTAAGTTTAGAAATAGCTAAAATTACTTCAGACTGTTATAGGGCCAACGTTAAAGCCAGAAATCCATCTATCATCATTAAAAACAATGGGAGCAGAACTAACCACATTGTTTAGAACAGTAGTTCTCAACCTTTTATGCTTCATGTATCCCCTGGAAATGTGCAACTGGTGTATCCCTTATATAGATAAATAAAACCATATTTAAATATAATAATGCCAACTTAGCGACTTTGCTACTAGATCTAGTGGCTTTTGAGCTCTCATGGTGTACCCAAAAAATTTTTTCCCGCGTACTCCACATTCAGAACCCCTGGCTTAGAACATCACTGAAATGCCCAGCCCACCTAGCCATGACAGAATCCTCACCTTCTATAACCTTACTTGTTTATCCTCCAATCCCTATATACCTGTTCATTTTCTACCCCACAAAACATTAACTATCTGGTACAGCTATCTGCTGTTGTGCTATCTAACTGCTTCCTCGGCTTTGTCAGCAAAGCCATCAAGCCAAAGATTCTTATCAGCAGCTAACTGATCCATTACACGTTTATTAAGCTCTCTGTAATTCTTTCTATTAGGACTAGTAAGGTATTGATTACAGATATTCCTGTAATATGAAATAATAATTCCTTCTTTCTGAAATAAGCTCAAGTGCTTTATCAACTCAAATAATTCTGCCTCCTCTGTTCCTTCTTTCCTAAAAGAGTACTGTTAGTTTCCAAAAAAGCCTGTTTGATTATCAAAGTGATTAAGTAAACTATCATGGTAAGCTTTGGCTATAACTGGGTCTTTCAGAGCTTCAGTATTAAAAATAAATTTTTTAACCCTAATACAACACTTTTTAAGTTTAAGTTGCAAGACACTTTTAACAAGGTAATGGTCAGATCCAATTTCAGCTCCCTTATCTGACCTGGTACTCCTAACAGAATTAGCCCATTTGCTGTTAATTAATATATAATCAATCATATTCTTATGCAGTCCATCTGGTGACACCCATGTGTACTTATGTATGTCATGGTGTTTGTAATAAGTGTTAGTTATTCTCAAACCATTAAGTTTACTTACCTGTAGGAGACGTTGTCCATTGCAGCTACCAATACCAAAAGGCCTCCCCAAAAGTTAGAGTCAGTACCAACTTTGGCATTGAAGTCACTTAAAACAAGTGTAATATCTGCTTTCTTGACAGAATTAAAAGTATCCTGAAATTTTCCAGAAAACCTATCTTTCTCATCCTCAGTAAGGACATAACACCTGATAACATTCAAGTCTTGAATACTTGTCTGAAATTTTGCTGTAAGAAACCTTTCATTAATGCACTCATATTCTAGAAGAGCATCACTAACATTTCTGCTGAGGAGCAGACCCACACCTTGGAGATGCTTATTACCTTCCCTCCCTGAAAAGAGAAATTTAAGATTATTTTTAAGAATCTGAACGTTATCTGTCCATCTGGTCTCTTGCAAGCCAAGAATATCTAAATTATAACAGTGGAATTCTTGTGTGAGGACATCCAAAGAATAAGCTCTGTGCAGAGTTCTCACATTCCAACTACCAATGGAGAGAAAATGGTTAGTGGGATGTTCAAAGAAACTATGCTTATTGAGAGAAGAATGCCAACAATATCAAACAGCCCCCTAATCGCAGGCATGGGGCAAAGACCCGCTCCGCACCACTAAAGGCTGAAGTCATCTACAGTGGAAGATTTCTTCCAATGTAGAATTTGAAGAAGCCAGCAGAAGCAAGAGTTCAGATATCTGTGATGACTTCTGCTCAGAAATATCCACCAGCTGATAAAACATATCCTGTGAATCTATTCGCTTGGGGCTGTCAACCAACAAACAGAAAACACAACAGATTTTTCCCCCACAGAAGGTCACCAGTGCAGCAAATTCAGGATCCATAATCAAGCTCAGAGCTTTATTTCAGTCCAGTAGGTTTATATGGTCAGTCCTGTGTGATTTACCACTCCTCAGTAGAGTATAGTGATTAAAGCAGGTTACACTGACTAAATATAAAAGTAGATGAGATTCACAGCCCCCTCCCAATCAAAACAAAATTGTAAATACACACATAGTTTTCCACATCAAACAGGAATAATCAAAACTCTAAGTAACATTATGAAAAAAACATGATTATCCTTATACCATAAATAATATCAAAACTTTATTTATCCTTCCAGAGTCTCCATTTTTTTTTTCAATTGCCATTTGAAAATTTTCTTAGATATATCTTTTAGAAACATGCAATTGAAGTTGGAAAAATATTTTATTTTTTTCATTTGATGCATATTTCATTAAATTATAATATAATTTGTCAAAACCATCTGATTGCTATTTCTTGGAAGAGCTAAACGGTATTGCCAATTTGCTTGTTAATCTTCCTCTTTGCTGAGGCACCCTTCTGATTTAAGTTCACAAATTTGATCTGAACTTTTACCAATAATTTTTTCCTTAAATTTTCGAAAATCTAAAAAGTAACAAAAAAAAAAACTGCTACTTTTTAAAATCTACAGTTTGGGAATTAATTACGAAGTATGTACAGTCATTACCCCCCCCCCCCCACTCTTTTCTGCCATAAACCTATTTCAGTATTCCCAGAATTATTTATATCATTTATTTCAGCATTCTATACATGTTTCCCACTCTTAAAATCGAAAATGTAATATGAGCCTTCTTATATATAGGATGCCAGCAGGTGCAGTTAAGTGCAGTGACCTTATTGCTCACATGTGCAGTAAAGTGGCTCTATAGTGGATGTTTATGAAAAGAGTTCTTCTGGGATATAAGATAATGGTACCATGCTTCTGGTCAGTATTAACCTTCATTTTTCACTTCTGCAGATTTATTTTATTTCCGTAAATTATCGATTTTCCAATCAGCTCAGCTATTGATCTTTTAGAGTTATGCTACATTAGATGGCTGGCTTTACAAGTTGTTGGAGATAACATTGCATTAGGTTATATGTTAATATTCTTTCATTTCTTTTTATTTTTCTAAAAAAAAAAACTTTAATCTTGTATCATTTCTAGAAAATGAATGAGGTACTGGATATGGAAGATTTAAGTCAAATACTTCCATTAAACTGGATTATAAACTCCATGCATTAAAGTTAGTATTTAATTTCTTTTTTTTTAATTAAAAGTGCTTGGCTAATGATCTAAGGGACCTGGATTTGAACCTCAGGTAAGGCATGGATGTTTGTGTTGTTTTTCTGCTGAGGTCCTGTCATCCTCTCAGACCTACTGTGGCATATAAAGTGACAGGCTCCCATCAGACATCTGTGGCAAGCAGCTGCTTGAGGGGGTATTTATTTTATTTATAAACCTTAGTTTTGATTTCTCTAGAGTTACATTATTTCCATAAATCATCGATTAAAAATTAATTTTTCAGAATTATGACACATCCGATCGCCGGCTTACAACTAGTTAGTTGCTGTGGATAGTTTAACATCACATTAGGTAGGGTTGCCAGAAATTGAAAACATGAAAAGAGAATTTTTTTCCAAAAAATTTCTTTAAAAAAAAGAACAGACATAAAATGAAATATAATTGTCAATAGGTATATAAATATAATTTTTATATTTTATAAAATCAGCATAGGTCCACTGAAGGATATGCAGAGAACATGAATACAAAAAGACATTAAAATAACATTACTATTTTACTAGAGCATCCTGCACAGGATATCTGCTTGCACTAATCATTGTTTCAATGTTTAATGCCCTCTGGAAGGTAGAAATGCTGCATCCAGGTTACCTTGAATGTTACAGAAGTGAAGAAAGAAGGTTTTGTTTTATATTAATTACAATTCACATTTTAATAACAGACATGATGTTCTTAGTTGGAAGGGTCAAAATAAATATACCTTTTAATATTTGATCCATTGTTGTGAAGTTATCTTGTTGTCTCTTGTCATAGTGTTGTTGTTCAACATTGTTGCTGGGATTGCCAGCATGTCGATTGAGTAGCCACACGTCACATTTCATAAATATTTTTGATCGAAAAAAGAGAATGAAAAAGAGCATTTCAATACAAAAAAAAAAGAAAAAAAGATCTGAGCAAAATAAGAGAACACATTCTCTTTAAAAGAGATGCTCTGACAACCCTAGCATTAGGTTACTTTTTCTCTTACTATTCTTCATTTCCAGTAAAAAAACTGACCTGTATCATTTCCTGAAAATGAATAAAGTCTTGGAGCGAGTATTTCCTTGGCAGGAAATCAACCCTCATGTGGGAGGGCAATTTCAGGAAGGGCTTTTACCTTCACTCCCCCCCCCCCCTCAAACTTACTGAGATATTTTACTCCACTCTCTAGCAAAATTTAATTTTTTTCAATTATAAGTTTTTAGGTTCATTTGAATGATTTTCAAATTGAAAATCATTCGATTTCAATTTGAATGATTTTCAAAGCATCTCCCCCACCCCCTCTCAGTAACTTGGCTGTGCCTCTCTTACGATAGACGATTTTTTTTTACAACCAAAGAAAAAATTCGTAATATTTCATAAAATATCCTCCATTTCATAAACTGGACAGAAAATCCCATTAATGCAAGCAATCCAAGTAACCTTGCATAACACTGGCTGATGTTAAAAATTATACCATAATTTTTAATGAAAAAAAATCATTAAAATCATGTTTCATATAAATATATTATTTGGGAAGAAATTTATTTTCGATGAATATATATAATTTAACTATTTTCATTCAACAGGTTTTCAAAAATTAAGCCTTAATTGCATATGCAATCTTTTTTTTTTTACTTTATTACTGTAAAAATTCTTATTAAAATTACATGATATATATATATTTCAGTTGATTAGTTTATTTAAAAAAAAAATCCATATTTGACTTGTTGATGTGACTCAGCACAGTTGGCAAAAAACCTGGACATTTTTTTTCAACACATGGTACTGAGAAAAAATTTAGAAAAAGAGAGCAATTTTTTTCCTTCAAGTCAATATTAATTTTTTGGCTATTCAGAAATAAATAGCTTTTCTATTAATATGAATTATAATCATTTCTGTCTATTACTTTTTAAATAAACTTTAATTTGCATTGCCAAATGCATTTTTTTTCAACCAAATTCCTCTATAATAGCCCTATTAAAATAAAATTAGTCATTTTTTGGTAAAATATTGTATTTTCAAAAAATTCAGAATTAAATGCTGATTAATTTGGCATAAGACATGCCATAATTCCTTTCATTAGTTATTTGGCAAAAAAGTTCTAAAGTTATTTTTTTTTGTGGCTGATCATAGTAAAAAAATAGTCAGATCTCTGGAAGTAAATTAGTTTTCAGCCTGGACCCTGGAAAGGTTAATCAATGATCAAGACAAACTTTCTCTCCACAGGTGGCATATACGATGTTCAGATAAATAATCTCGAAAACAAGTTACATGGAAGGAACACTTGCATAGGAAAAACTTACCATACATATGACAGTGCATTAAAGAACATGATATAAAACACCAAAAAAATACTACAGCACTGGCACAGGCCACATTAGAAAATAAACTTAAAATAAACCAGCTGAAATAAACACCTTTGGCTGCACCTTCCACTAATAATAATCAGTACAATAATAGTAATTACTAATAATAATAATAATTGGTCTATAAATGGTAGCTAGGTAGTCACTGGAAGGAGAGCTATGCACCAATCCCCTGTGATGATGCATAGTACCGGCCAGGCCTAGCATCTAATGTCGGACCCCGCCTTCTCGTCGTGTAGACCGTTAGAATCTTTCAAAAGAGATACTCTCTTGTGGAACTGAACGAAAGGGGAGGGCTGCCAGATTAGTGTGGCCTACTAATCTGGACAACTATGGCTACTTTTCTTTTTTTTCTACCCTGCTGAGGAGTGGTCAACCACACAGGGTCCTGGTGCTGACCATATATACCAACCTGAACGGAATTATGGCTTTGACCTTGATTATGGATCCTGATTTTGCTGCACTGATGGGCTTCCGTAGAGGGAAAATCTTCCACTGTGTTTTCTGTTTGTTTGTGGGTTGACAGCCCCAAGTGAATAGATTCACAGGATATGTTTATCAGCTGGTGGATAATCCTGAGCAGAGGTCATCGCAGGCACCTGAACTCTTTGCTTCTACTGGCATCATCAAATTCTACATTGGGAGAAGTCTTCCAGTGTAGATGGCTTCAGCCTTCAGTGATGGGGGAACTGATCTTTGCCCCATGTCTGCGATTAGGGGTCTGTTTGATATTGCCGGCATTCCCTCTCTCAATAAACATAGTTTCTTTAAACATCACACTAACCATTTTCTCTCCAAAGGTAGTTGGAATGTGAGGACTCTGCACAGAGCTTTTTCTCTTGATGTCCTCACACAAGAATTCCACCACTATAATTTATTCTCGGCTTGCAAGAGACCAGATGGACAGATAAAGGTCAGATTCTTAAAAACAATCTTAAATTTCTCTTTTCGGGAGGGACGACAATAAGCATCACCAATGCGTGGGTCTGCTTCTCAGCAGACATGGTTGGTTGGTTGTTTTTACCTCTGAGTGGCACTTTTTTGCACACCATGGGCTAAATGGCCAGGTCACATGGACCCCGTAGGCTCAGAGAAGGTTGGGGGAGGGGACCCACTAGAACAGCTGTTGGGAGACAGATGGTAGCCTCCCGTCAAGGCCATCCAGCGTGCTCTTTAACGTGCACAGGGTATGGCTCTCCTGCACACGGGGCCACGGCTTAACGTCCCATCCGACGGACAGTGGCCTTTCCAAGCCCATCGGTGTCCCCTACTAACCGTGGGCAGGGCGGGGAATTTTGCGGAGATAAATCTCAACGCTGACCCAGCTGGGACTCGAACCTGGGAACTACAGGTTACGAGCCTGGCGCGCTACCGACTGAGCCACCCCCGCCCCAGTAGACACGCCAGTGATACTCTTCTAAGATATGAGTGCATTAATGAAAGGTTTCTTACAACAAAATTTCAGACAAGTGTTAAAGACCTGAATGTTATCTGCTGTTATGCCCCCACTGAGGATGCCGATGAGGATGAGAAGGATAGGTTTTACAGACAACTTCAGGATATTTTGAATTCTGTCAAGAAAGGAGATATTACCCTCATTCTAGGTGACCTCAATGCCAAAGTTGGTACTGACTCTGACCTTTGGGGAGGGGTGATAGGCCCTTTCGGTATTGGTAGCTACAATGGCAATGGGCAACATCTCCTACAGGTAAGTAAACTCAATGGGTTCAGAATAACTAACACTTATTACAAACACAACAACATGTGTTTCACCTGATGGGCTGCATAAGAATATGATTGATTATATATTAATTAACAGCAAATGGACTAGTTCTGTTAGGAATACCAGGTCATATAGGGGAGATGAAATTGGATCTGACCATTATCTTGTTAAAATTGTCTTGCAACTTAAACTTAAGAAGTGTTGTACTAAGGTTAAATAATTTACCTTTAATTCTGAAGCTCTGAAAGACCCAGTTATGGTTAAAGCTTGCCATGATAGTTTACTTAATCATTTTGATAATCGTGGTTTGCTTACTACTGAAGTTGAGGAAGAATGGGGCCATTTTAAATAGGCATTTTTGGAAACTAACAGTACTCTTTTAGGGAAAAAGGAGCAGAGGAGGCAGAATTATCTGAGTGATAAGGTACTTGAGCTTATTTTGGAAAGAAGGAACTGCAGGAATGTCCTTAATCAATACCCTACTAGTCCTAATAGAAAGCATTACAGAGAACTTAATAAACGTGCAAAGGATCAGTTGGCTACTAATAAGAATCTTTGGCTTGATGGCTTGGCTGACAAAGTCGAGGAAGCAGTTAGACAGTACAACAGCAGAGAGCTGTACCAGATAGTTAATGTTTTGTGTGGTAGAAAACGAACAGGTATACAGGGATTGAAGGAAAAACAAGGCATGGTTATATATATAGATGGTGAGGATTCTGTCATGGGCTGAGCATTTCAGTGATGTCCTAAACAATGTGGTTAGTTATACTCCCATTGTTTGCAATGATGATAGATGCATTGGTGGCTTTAATGTTGGCCATATGACACAATCTGAAGTTATTTTGGCTATTTCTAAACATAAACTTCATAAATCCCAGGGGTAGATGAAATTACTACGGAAATGCTTAGAGCTGAGAATGTTTCGGTTACCACTTGGATGACTAAAATTCTGAATATCTTTTATGATAAAGGCATGGTTCCTAAGGATTTTACCAGAGCTATTGTTATCCCTATTTTAAAAAAAGTTGATCGCAGTTCTTGTTATAACTATAGGGGTATCAGCCTACTATCTGTTTCAGGTAAAGTTCTTTCCATGATTGTACTTAATAGAATTAAGAATCTGGTTGATAGTCAATTGACTGATGGGCAATGTGGATTCAGAAGTGGTAGGGGATGTGTGGATCAGATATTTTCGCTTAGGCAGATTCTTGACAAATGTTTAGGGTTTCAGAAACCTTTGGTTGCTATCTTCGTTGATTTCAAAAAGGCTTTCGACTCTGTTGATCGTCATAATTTGGGATTGATTGTGAGACCATATGGTATACCTGTCAAGTTAGTTAACATAATGAAAGCTTTCTATAATAACATTGAGTCGTGTGTGAGAGTTGGTAAGGCTTGTAGCAATTGGTTTAACATTACTTCTGGTGTTCGACAAGAGTGCATTTTGTCTCCTTTTCTCTTTAGTTTGGTTATTGATTACGTTATGTGAAATTCACTTCAAGGGAAAGATTTTGGCCTTAAATTGACTGGAGATACAAAAATTTCTGATTTAGATTATGCTGATGAACTCTTTCATTCAAGCTGTTGATGAGACTGGTCATAGAGTAGGTTTGGTTATAAACAGAGAGAAAACTAAAGTGATGAAAATTGGGTCAGGCAGGCTGTGATTCAGTTAATCTGAATGGTTGCAGTCTGGAGCAGGTGTCACAGTTTAATTATCTTGGGAGCTACGTAAAAGATAATGGCGATGTGTGGCATGAGATTTACAGACGAATAGGGATTGCTGCCGGGACTTTTAAGAATATATGAAGAGCATGGAGAAATAGGCGTACACACCTAAAGACTAAAATTAGACTATATAATAGTTTGGTTCTTTCTAGGGTTAGTTATGGTAGTGAAACTTGGACATCTTGCAAACAAGATAACAGGAAATTGGATGCTTTTGATTCTAGATGCTTGCGCAGTATGTTGGGCATTAGGTGGTTCAACTATGTAACTAATGATGAGGTTAGGCTAAGGAGTCGGCAACCTCCTTTAAACAGCATATTGTGCAGAGAGAGACTCTGTTGGTTTGGCCATTTTACCTGTATGAATAATTATAGATTGGCGAGTAGGGTTATGAACAGTGTGCCTGAAGGCCTCAGAAAGAGAGGGAGACCTAGGATGCGGTGGGCAGACAATGTCAAACAGGACCTTGTTAGAATTGGTGTGCAGTGGCCAGATGCAGTAGATGTAGCTCAGGATAGACTTGCTTGGGGAACTAAATTGCATGGTCTGGTTGGACCTCCGTAGCCTATGGCTGCTTGAGGAGGAGGAGTCAGATAAATAATAAGTTTCAATTAATAATAACTTATACAGTGCTAGGTCTGTAAATGGTAGCTAGGTAGTCACTGGAAGGAGAGCTATGCACCAATCCCCTGTGATGATGCATAGAACCGGCCAGGCCTAGCACCTAATGTCTGACCCCGCCTTCTCATGGTGCGGACCGTTAGTAACTTTCGAAAGAGATACTCTCTTGTGGAAGTGAACGGAAGGGGAGGGCTGCCAGATTAGTGTGGCCTACTGATCTGGACAACTATGGCTACATTTCTTTTTTTTTTCTACCCTGCTGAGGAGTGGTCAACCTCACAGGGTCCTGGTGCTGACCATATAAACCTACTGGACTGGACAGATATATGGCTCTGAGCTTGATTATGGATCCTGATTTTGCTGCACTGGTGGGCTTCTGTGGAGGGAAAATCTTCCGCTGTGTTTTCTGTTTGTTTGTGGGTTGACAGCCCCAAGTGAATAGATTCACAGGATATGTTTATCAGCTGGTGGATAATCCTGAGCAGAAGTCATATCGAAGGCACCTGAACTCTTTGCTTCTATTGGCATTGTCAAATTCTACATTGGAGGAAGTCTTCCAGTGTAGATGGCTTCAGCCTATAGTAGTGGGGGAACGGGTCTTTGCCCCATGTCTGCGATTAGGGGGCTGTTTGATATTGTCGGCATTCCCTCTCTCAATAAACGTAGTTTCTTTAAACATCCCACTAACCATTTTCTCTCCATAGGTAGTTGGAATGTGAGGACTCTGCACAGAGATTTTTCTCTTGATGTCCTCACACAAGAATTCCACCGTTATAATTTAGATATTCTCGGCTTGCAAGAGACCAGATGGACAGATAAAGGTCAGATTCTTAAAAATAATCTTAAATTTCTCTTTTCAGGGAGGGACGACGATAAGCATCACCAAGGCGTGGGTCTGCTTCTCAGCAGACACGCTAGCGATTCTCTTCTAGGATATGAGTGCATTAATGAAAGGTTTCTTACAGCAAAATTTCGGACAAGCGTTAAAGACTCGAATGTTATCTGCTGTTATGCCCCCACTGAGGATGCCGATGAGGATGAGAAGGATAGGTTTTATGAACAACTTCAGGATATTTTGAATTCTGTCAAGAAAGGAGATATTACCCTTGTTCTTGGTGACTTCAATGCCAAAGTTGGTACTGACTCTGACCTTTGGGGAGGAGTAATAGGCCCTTTTGGTATTGGTAGCTGCAATGGCAATGGGCAACGTCTCCTACAGGTAAGTAAACTCAATGGATTCAGAATAACTAACACTTATTACAAACACCACGACATACATAAGTATACATGGGTTTCACCTGATGGGCTGCATAAGAATATGATTGATTACATATTAATTAACAGCAAATGGGCTAGTTCTGTTAGGAATACCAGGGCATATAGGGGAGCTGAAATTGGATCTGACCATTACCTTGTTAAAAGTGTGTTGCAACTTAAACTTAAAAAGTGTTGTGCTAGTAAAAAATTTACTTTTAATACTGAAGCTCTGAAAGATCCAGTTATAGCCAAAGCTTACCATGATAGGCTACTTAGTCATTATGACAGTCATGGTTTGCTTACTACTGAAGTTGAGGAAGAATGGGATCATTTTAAACAGGCTTTTTTGGATACTAACAGTACTCTTTTAGGAAAAAAGGAGCAGAAGAGGCAAAATTATCTGAGTGATAAGGCACTTGAGCTTATTTCGGAAAGAAAGAACTGCAGGAATGCCCTTAATCAATACCCTACTAGTCCTAATAGAAAGCATTACAGAGACCTTAATAAACTTGTAAAGGATCAGTTAGCTGCTGATAAGAATCTTTGGCTTGATGGTTTGGCTGACAAACCGAGGAAGCAGTTAGACAGCACAACAGCAGAAAGCTATACCAGATAATTAATGTTTTGTGTGGTAGAAAACGGACAGGCATACAAGGATTGAAGGATAAACAAGGTAAGGTTATAGAAGGCGAGGATTCTGTCATGGCTAGGTGGGCTGAGCATTTCAGTGATGTTCTAAACAATGTAGTTAGTTCTACTCCCATTGTTTGCAATGATGATAGATGCATTGGTGGCTTTAATGTTGGCCCTATAACACAATCTGAAGTTATTTTGGCAGTTTCTAAACTTAAACTTCATAAATCCCCAGGGGTAGATGAAATTAGTATGGAAATGCTTAGAGCTGGGAATGTTTCGGTTACCACTTGGATGAATGAAATTCTGAATATCTTTTATGATAAAGGCATGGTTCCTAAGGATTTTACCAGAGCTATTGTTATCCCTATTTTCAAGAAAGGTGATCGCAGTTCTTGTGATAACTATAGGGGTATCAGCCTACTCTCTGTTCCAGGTAAAGTTCTTTCCATGATTGTGCTTAATAGAATTAAGAATCTGGTTGATAGTCAATTGCGTGATGAGCAATGTGGATTCAGAAGTGGTAGGGGATGTGTGGATCAGATATTTTCACTTAGAAGTTCTTGAGAAATATTTAGAGTTTCAGAAACCTTTGGTTGCTAGCTTTGTTGATTTCAAAAAGGCTTTAGACTCTGTTGATCGTCATAATTTGTGGTTGATTGTGTGATCATATGGTATACCAGACAAGTTAGTTAACATTATGAAAGCTCTCTATAATAACACTGAGTCATGTGTGAGAGTTGGTAAGGCTTGTAGCAATTGGTTTAGCATTACTTCTGGTGTTCGACAAGGGTGCATTTTGTCTCCTTTTCTCTTTAGCTTGGTTATTGATTATGTTATGCGAAATTCATTTCAAGGGAAAGATTTTGGCCTTAAATGGGCTGGAGATACGAAAGTTTCTGATTTAGATTATGCTGATGATTTAGCCCTTTTGGCAAATGATGTTGATGAGATGAACTCTTTCATTCGAGCTGTTGATGAGACTGGTAGTAGAGTAGGTTTGGTTATAAACAGAGAGAAAACTAAAGTGATGAAAATTGGTCAGGCAGGCTGTGATTCAGTGCATCTGAATGGTTGCAGTCTTGAGCAGGTGTCACAGTTTAATTATCTTGGGAGCTATGTAACAGATAATGGTGATGTGCGGCATGAGATTAACAGACGAATAGGGATTGCTGCCGGGACTTTTAAGAACCTATGGAGAGTGTGGAGAAATAGGCATATACACCTAAAGACTAAAATTAGACTGTATAATAGTTTGGTTCTTTCTAGGGTTAGTTATGGTAGTGAAACTTGGACACTTTGTAAACAAGATAACAGGAAACTAGATGCTTTTGATTCCAGATGCTTACGCAGTATCTTGGGCATTAGGTGATTCAACTTTGTAACTAATGATGAGATTAGGGAACGGAGTTTGCAACCTCCTTTAAGCAGCATATTGTGCAGAGAGAGACTCCGTTGGTTTGGCCATGTTGCCCGTATGAATAATTATAGATTGGCGAATAGGGTTATGAACAGTGTGCCTAAAGGCCTCAGAAAGAAGGGGAGACCAAGGATGCGGTGGGCAGACAATGTCAAACAGGACCTGGTTAGAATTGGTGTGCAGTGGCCAGATGCAGTAGATGTAGCTCAGGATAGACTTGCTTGGAGAACTAAATTGCACGGTCTGGTTGGACCTCCGTAGCCCATGGCTGCTTGAGGATGATGATGATGATGACAATTGCTGATTAGTAGCCTGAGGAGGCCCCAAGAAAATATGGGGTAAAACTAGTAGCAACAGAAGAGGTTTAAACTTTTTTAGCATTACTTTTAGAAAGTTTATAGAAAAGTTTCATTGTTTAAATATTGGTAAAATTAGGGAGGCAACTTAGGGATTGCCTGAAAATCGCTTATATGCGACATAAATGGAATGTTCATAGCGTTAATTAGAGGAGATCTTGATCGGCGGCCGGTAGCTCAGTGGTCCAGAGCATCTGACATGTTATTAGGAGGCCTTATGTTCATATCCCACAAGGTTCAAGACAATTTTTCCTTTAAGAGTTGAATTGACTTCAAAGTGGTAATTTGAATAGGCAACTTCATTTTTGGGCCTAAATAGCAACTTACATTAATATTGTTAATATCATTACATTGTATGCAAGTGAAAGCAGTGACTACCCATGCAACTTCTAAAATCGACCAAGAAGTGTGTGAAACAATGGTCTAGTAATGTGTGTAACCTAGTGTTCTAGATGCAATCTGCATTCACAAGCAAGCATTATTGAGAACAGTATGTCAACTAAAGTCAAGCTTTGCAGTTATGATCAGACAGGCATACAAGGCAACAATAACATCGAATTATTCCAGAAATGTGAAACAAGTTCAGTACCAGTGCAGGAAATGGCATCATCACCCATAGCTGAAAATGCAAAATCTGAGCAAGCTGTTATCATTGCAAAAAACAGTAATATCAATCATATTTTGTACTTCAGAACTTTTTTGTATATAGAAAAGGCATTTTTAAGTTTTTAATATTGTAATTATTAATACACATTGCATTGTAGCAATGAAAAGAATGTAGCAAAAATGCTAATTTTGCCCTATTCAAATGTTCAAACTTTCCAGTGTTCAAGTCGTCTGTTTACATACGGAGAATCTGAATTGAGGGACCAATGATGTGTGGCATATGCTTTTAGTACAATAAAAATATATTGATTTTTTAAAAATAAAAACTGCTGTTGTAATTTATATATATATATCTTATAAAATAAAATATATATATAAATTACAACAAATTTATATATATATATATCTTATGTAAATTTATATATATATCTTATAAAAATATATAACTCAGGCTTCAAAAATAATATTTTACTTTTTAATTTGATGCATATTTTATTAAACTACAATATAAATAATTTTATAAAGCCATTTAATTGCCATTTCTTAGAAGCACTAAATGGTATTGCCGATTTGCTTGTTAACATTACTATTTGCTGAAGCAACCTTCTGATTTAAGCTCACAAGTCTGATTTGAGCTTTTATCAACAAATTTTTTCTTAAATTTTCGAAAATCTCCTGAAAATTAACAAAAAAACCTGCTATTTTTAAAAACCATAGATTTTGGAAGTAATTATAAATTACATAACGCCATTTTTTTCCCCCATTTCACACTCTTTTCTGTTACAAACCTATTTCAGTATTCCAAGTTATTTTTATCATTTTCCCAACATTCTATGCATCTTTCCTGCCTTCAAATCGAAACTGAAAGTAAACACATCCTTCTTAGAAATTCTGGTTGAACCTGCATTTAATTAGTTATGCTTCACCGAGTCAAACAAAACACAGATGGCTGACACATGCTATCGCCTATTCAACTATTTTTATTCAGCAGATCGCCATGTTATAATTGTTTTTTACAGTTTTAGTCCAGCATATTGTTTGTAAAGTTATAGTATACTCTTTGTAAAGTTAGTATTTTTTTTTATATTTAAACCTAGTTAGTTTTCATTTCAGATTTATTTTTGGAAATTAGCGATCTTTAGGCCGATCAATAAGTACTGATTTTTTTTATAGTTATGTTATATCGTATGGCCGGCCTACAACTTATTGCTGTGGATATTTTAACATGGCATTAGGCTATATGTTAATTTTTATTTTATTATTTATTACTTTTCCAGTACAACTTTGATCTATCGTTTCCTGAAAATAATGAGGTCTCAGATACGAAAGCAAATTCATTTCTGCATATTTAGTTCTGTTAGTGATCTTCAATCGGCTGATTTATCGATCTTTCCGAGTTATACTAGATCAGAGACTGGCTTAAAAGTTTTTGCAGATATTTTATGTAACATACCTTTAGGTTATATGTAATTTTTCTTTTATTACTTCTTGCTATTTTAATAAAAAAAATTTTGAGCTTGTACAGCTTTCTGGAATTGAATGTCTTGGATGTGGAATCAAAAGAGATTTCCGTGCTATGGAAATTGGCCATCATTTGGGAGGGCAATTTCGGGAAGGCTGGTCCTTGGTGCACAAACCTTTCTGCACTTAGCCAAGATTGCCAAACTTCAACACCCAAAGAAAAAATTCATAATGTGTAGTAAAAAAAAGCAGCCAAGGAAGTTTTTTTTCTATTTCATAACCAGTTCAGAAAATCCCGTGAATGTGAGAAGGCCAAGTCACACAGTATAACACTGGCCATGTTTAAAATATACGATACTGAAAAGAATCATTAGAAGAAATAAAGATCATATTTCAGGTTGAATATTATATTATTTGGGAGGAAATTTCCTTTCGATAAATATATAAATCAACTATTTTTATTCAGCAGATTTTCCAAAATGAAGCCTTAATTGTATAGTGCGATCTTTATTTTCACCATATCACATTGAAAAATTAAAATCAATATGCTTGAAAATTTCTTTACATTACTTTCATAAAATTCATAATTAAATTCTGTTTAATTTGGTATATAACATGACCTATTCTGTTGACTGGTTATTTTTTTTAAAAATTCTAAAATCAACTTGCTTAGCTAAATCATTTTCGATGCACAAAATTGCTAGATGATTAAGTCGCTCTTGAATAGTTGTGCTTCTCTGCCACATTTTCAATGAATTTCCCAGTCTGCTGAACGATCTTTCAGCTGAAGAAACAGTAACTGGTACTGTACAAAACAGTTTAATGGCGAGGCAGATATTGGCAAATATACCTTGCAGTTTTTTGTCGTAAATTGCATTCAGAAGACTAATCAGGCTTCTTTCAGTGCTGAAAACTGTCTTGTGAATACTTTTAAGGTGAAGGATTTCGTGCAGCAAGTCTTCTGACAGATCTTTCTCATATGTATTTACAAGTTTTGTTGCTTTTGCGGTAAGTTGACTATTGTCTAAGTTCTGGAAGTTCAAAGTGGGCGAGAATAATTTACATATGGTATCTGCTGCTTCAAATATTGTCTTTAAATCATTGATAATAAAATCCAATACTGGGTAAACTATGGAAATTCTGAAATCTTGTTCAGATTCTATAGAAGTTTTTCGGTTTTCGGGAAATTGAGGTTGCATTCCACTCGGTATGATGAGAGGAAAATGTAATGTGCCTAATAAAATAATTTTGCTTTGGCAGGACAAAACAAAAGTCAATATTTTATAAAGCAGCTTTTTGTCTTCTGTTCATCTCACTTAACTGGCCGATCCACCACACCGGGTCCCCCACCCCAATCCCAGGCTAGAGCCCTGTCAGCCCCCCCCCCCCCTTTATGGGGGCCATGGTGGAAGGGTTAAGCATTAATTTGTAAATACAGAAAAAAAAAATCATGAAAATTGAATGTATTCCATTCTGCAGTGATTGAACATAACTTTAACTTTTAAAACTTTTTTTTAATAAAATTGCTTACTTTCCATTTGTAAACATTCATCTATAAAGTTTTTTGCAGTACAATGTATAATTTCCCATAGCAAGTATATAAAATCTCTAGTGTACTCACAAGTGAATCCTGGTCTTAAGATTTTTTAAATTATAATACAATAACTATTCTAAGACAGCCATGAATACAATTATTACTAAAATCTCTAGCTTTTGATCTCCTACAGGTGTGGCATATTATGAACAATTTAAATTTCATCCAACTGTCACACTTCAGACATTTCAAAATTGAATGTTAAGCAATAAGTTTATACTAATTTGGAACAAAAAATTTGTAATATAGTTAGTTGGAATATTTACCTGCTGCAGATTTTATAAGACAGATATCCTTCTGAACTTCTTTTAAGTCTTTTTCTTTAGCTAATTCTTTACCTTTCTTCAATCTAAAAATAAAGCAAATTAGAACATCCTTAATTCATACTACTTTATATCGGTTGATAAATGCAAACTAAAATACTGAAAATTCAATTGTTATATCATTAATATAAAAAGTATCACTTTTAAAAACTTTGCAGGCAGTACTAGAGCTGAAAAAAAAATAAAATGAAAAATTAACCCCAATTTGGTTTTACAAACGTTTTCATTAGAAAAATTTGAATTTTTGCAAATCAGATTGGAATCAGGTATTCTCTCACCGACAGAGGAAAAAACCTGAATTCACAGTGTGAAGGGGTTGGGTTGTTTTACCTCTGAGTGGCACTTTTTTGCACACCATGGGCTAAATGGCCAGGTCACATGGACCCCGAAGGTTCAGAGAAGGTTGGGGGAGGGGACCCACTGGAACAGCTGTTAGGAGACAGATGGTAGCCTCCCGTCAAGGCCATCCAGCGTGTTCTTTTAACGTGCACAGGGTATGGCTCTCCCACACACGGGGCCACAGCTTAACATCCCATCCGATGGACAGCGGCCTTTCCAAGCCCATCGGTGTCCCCTACTGACCGTGGGCAGGGCGGGGAATTTTGCAGAGATAAGTCTCAACGCTGACCCAGCTGGGACTCGAACCTGGGAACTACAGATTACGAGTCTGGCGCGTTACCGATTGAGACCTCCGAGTTACCTCTGAGCGACACATTTTTGCATGCAACAGGTCAAATGACCAAGTCACAAGGACCCCAAGGGGTCAGAGAAAGTTGGGGGAGGGGGCCCCATGGGACAGCTGTTAGGAGATGGATGGTAGCCTCCTATCAAGACCATACAACATGTTCTTTAACCCTTCCAGTGTCCATGTTGTCTGTATAAATTTGCAGAATCCATAATGAGAGCTGAGGATGTCTGCATATGTTTTTAGTACAACAAAAAAAAAATCAATTCTTTAAAAATAAAAATTGTCATTGTAAATTTTTTTTAATATATATCATTCTGGTTTGAAAAATAATATATTTTTTTTTTCATTTGATGCATATTTTATTAGACTACAATATAAATCACTTGTTAAAGTTATCTAATTGCTGCTTTTTAGAAGCACTATAAGGTATTGCCGATTTGTTTGTTAATGTTACTCAACACCAAAGCAATCACCTGATTTAAGCTCACCAGTTTCATTTAAACTATTATCAACAAAATTTTCCTTAAAGTTTTGAAAACTCCTGTAAATTAACAAAAAACTGCTATTTTTAAAAACTGAAGATTTTGGAAGTAATTTCAAAGTACATACTACCATTTTTCTTTCCCATTTTACACTCCTTTCTGCAATAAACCTATTTCAGTATCCCGAGAATTATTTTTATCACTTATCCCAGCATTCTACAAGTCTTTCCCACTCTTCAGATCGAAACTGTAACTAAAAAAATGTTCTTTGAAGGGAACAAGCTGGAAGTTGTTCCAAAGTTTAGTGCAGTATAAAATATGTCATGGTAGCAGGTGCAGTTGAGTCTGGTTGAGTGCAGTGACCTAGTTATTGCTCATATGTGCAGTCAAGTGACTCTATAATGGATGTTCACAGAAAGCATTCCTCTCAGATATAGGATAATGTGGACCATGAATCTAGTCAGTATTAACCTCGATTTTTATTTCTGCAGATTTATTTTATTTCCGCAATTATCAAATTTTTTGTCAGCTGATATTTAACATCACTTTAGGCTATATGTTAATATTTCTTTTCTTGTAAAAAAAACTTTGATCTTGTTTCCTGAAAATGAATGAGGTATTGAATATTGAGGTAAAAAGGACTTCCTTGACATGGCAAGTTGTTTACATGAATGATTTAATCCAAATACACTGAAGAGCCAAAACAATATGACCACCTGTTTATGATGTTGGTCCTCCATGTGTCACCAACATAGCTCTTACCCAGCGAGGCATAGACGCTATAAGATTTCTAAAGGTGTCTTGTGGTATCTGGTACCAACATGTTACCAGCAGATCCTTTAACTCTTATAAGTTACGTGGTTGAGATGCTGCAGATCAGATAAGCTGTTCCAACACAAACCATAGGTGCTCAATTGGATTAATGTCTGCGGAATTTGGAGGCCAGGAAGTCTTCATGTTTCGCGAACCATTCTTGAACAATCCAGCAGTGTGGCATGGCGCATTAACAGAGCTCAGTATCAGGTGTTATTTATACAGTTTCATGACCTTCAAATGTGCAGTCGTTTACCTGCAGTTGCTTCGATTTGCATAAAGATGCACTGGTCATAATGTTTTGGCTCTTCAGTGTACTTTCTCCTAAAAAATTGAATTATAAACTCACTATGTAAACTTAGTACACTGGTTTCCATAAATTAAAGAAAATCCCTATGTTAAGTCAATGGGAAGCTATTGTCAAAGCTCTATAACTTCTAAAATAAGTTTTTTAGTTTTGAAAAATGTGATTGCAGATAAAAATCTCAATCAAATAAATCAATATCTCGATTTCAACAATATTCATTCAATATTTAATGAGTTATAGAAGTTTGAATATTTAACAACAGTTTTGTATAAGTTTCTTAAGACTGGGTTGGGTTGTTTTACCTCTGAGCAGCACTTTTTTGCACACAATGGGCTAAATGGCCAGGTCACATGGACCCTGAAGGCTCAGAGAAGGTTGGGGAAGGAGACCCACTGGAACAGCTGTTAGGAGACAGATGGTAGCCTCCTGTCAAGGCCATCCAGTTTGTTCTTTAATGTGCACAGGATATGGCTCTCCTGCACAAGGAGCCACAGCTTATCCCATCCGACGGACCGAGTCTTCTCCAAGCCCATCGGTGTCCCCTACTGACAGTGGACAGGGTGGGGAGTTTTGCAGAGATAAATCTCAACGCTGACCCAGCTGGGACTCAAACCTGGGAACTGCAGATTATGAGTCTGACGCACTACCGACTGAGCCACTCCCACCCCTGATATCATAGATAAATTCAGAACAATCTATATTCCATAGAGGGAACTAAGTATTGATGAGGAAATAATTGACTACAAAGGCAGAATTTATTTCAGGGTATATAATCCCCAAAAACCACAAAGATTTGAAATAAAACTTTATGTCTTATATGATAGCCAAACAGCCTATGCCTGGAATGTAATAGTGTATACTGGTAAAGGAACTGTTCAGCCTCACACCAGCAACATAGGTCATGCACATGCTGTCACTATAAAGCTGATGGATAACTTGCTAATGCCAGGGCTATCATTTGTACATGGATCACTGGTATTCCTCTCAACCTTGTACATAGAACTGTATAACAACTCATGATACAGGCACTGTAATGCTAAATAGGAGTGGCCTACCTAAGAATAATTTAGAAGTTGGGAAAGGGAGGTGTAATTTCATTCAAAAAAGGTCCCCTTTTAGTTATGAAATGGATTGATAAAAGAGATGTTATCATGCTCTCTACCTTTCATAATACTGAAATATCAGAGGTCCAGCAAAGGAGAAAGAGGCAATACAGTGGAGGTATTCAGAATATTTTGAAGCCCAAGTGTGTCATCGACTACATTGCTCAAATGGGAGGTGTGGTCTGTAAATGGTAGCTAGGCATAAACTGGAAGGAGAGCTGTATACCAATCCTCAGTGATAATGCACAAAACCGGCCAGGTCTAGCACCTAATATCTAACCCTGCCTTCTCGTGGTGCAGGCCATTAGTGCCTGTTCAATATGACCTACTAATCTGGTCATCTATGGCCAATTTTTTCTTTTTTTTTCAACCCTGCTGAGGAGTGGTCAACTTCCCAGGGTCCTGATGCTGACCATTTATACCTACTAGACTGGACTTGTTTATGGATTTCAGCTTGATTATGGATCCTGGACTTGCTGCACTGGTGGGCCTCTGTTGAGGGAGAATCTGCCGCTGTGTTTTCTGTTTGCTTCTAGGTTGCCAGCCCTAAGTGAACAGAGGCATGGGATACCTTATATCGCAAGTACCTGAATCCCACTTAGCTAGTTGGGCATCGTCAAGCCTAAACTGGAGTAATGTATCTCAGGTAGGCCACATGGCTCTTGAAAAAGTCCACATGAAAAGGTGGTGCCTGAAGTTCCTACCAGCATCGGTGACTTCAGCCTTTAGCGGAGGAGGAACAGGTCTTTGCCCCATGCCTGTGATCAGGGGGATGTTTGATATTGTTGGCCCTACCTATCTCAATAAACCTAGTTTCTTTAAAAATCCTACTAATCATTTTCTCTCTGCAGGAATGTGAAGACATTATATAGAGATTAATCTCTTGATGTCCTCATGAAGGAATTACAGTGCTATAACCTAAATATTCTAGGTTTTGCAAGAGACCAGATGGACAAGTAAAGGTGAGATACTTAAAAATAACTTTAAATTTCTCTTTACAGGGAGGGAGGATGGAAAGCATCGCCAAGGCGTGGGTCTCCTGCTCAGCAGACATGCTAGTGATGCTCTTTTAGGATATGAGTGCATTAATGAAAGATTCCTTACAGCAAAATTTCAGACAAGCATTAAAGACTTGAATGTTATCTGCTGTTATGCCCCCACTGAGGATGTCGATGAGGATGAGAAGGATAGGTTTTACAGACAACTTCAGGATATTTTGAATTCTGTCAAGAAAGGAGATATTACCCTTGTTCTAGATGACTTCAATGCCAAAGTTGATACTGACTCTGACCTATGGGGAGGGGTGATAGGCCCTTTTGGTATTGGTAGCTGAAATGGCAATGGGCAGTATCTCCTACAGGTAAGTAAACTCAATGGATTCAGAATAACTAACACTTATTACAAACACTATGACATACATAAGTACACATGGGTTTCACCTGATGGGCTGCATAGGAATATGATTGATTATATATTAATTAACAGCTAATTCTGTTAGAAAAACCAGGGCATATAAGGGAGCTGAAATTGGATCTGACCATTAACTTGTTAAAAGTGTCTTGCAACTTAAACTTGAAAAGTGTTGTGATAAAGTTAAAAAATTTACCTTTAATACTGAAGCTCTGAGAGACCAAATTATAGCTAAAGCTTACCATGATAGGTTACTTAGGTCATTATGACAGTCATGGTTTGCTTACTACTGAAGTTAAGGAAGAATGGGGCTGTTTTAAAATGGCTTTTTTGGAAACTAACAGTACTCTTTTAGGAAAAAAGGTGCAGAGGAGGCAGAATTATTTGAGTGATAAGGAACTAGAGCTTATTTCAGAAAGAAGGTACTGTAGGAATGTCCTTAATCAGTACCCTACTAGTCCTAATAGAAAGGATTACAGAGAGCTTAATAAACGTGTAAAGGATCAGTTAGCTACTGATAAGAATCTTTGGCTTGATGGCTTGGCTGAGAAAGCAGTTAGGCAGCACAACAGCAGAGAGCTGTACCAGATAGTTAATGTTTTATGTGGTAGAAAACGGACAGGTATACAGGGATTGAAGATAAACAAGGTAAGGTTATAGAAGGGGAGTGTTCTGTCATGGCTAGGTGGGCTGAGCATTTCAGTGATGTTCTAAACAATGTGGTTAGTTCTACTCCCATTGTTTGTAATGATGATAGATGCATTGGTAGCTTTAATGTTGGCCCTATAACACAATCTGAAGTTATTTTGGCTGTTTCTAAACTTAAACTTCATAAATCCCAAGGGGTATATGAAATTCCTACAGAAATGATTAGAGCTGGGAATGTTTCAGTTACCACTTGGATGACTGAAATTTTGAATATCTTTTATGATAAAATCATGGTTCGTAAGGATTTTTCCACAGCTATTATTATCCCTATTTTCAAAAAAGGTGATCGTAGTTCTTGTGATAACTAAAAGGGTATCAGCCTACTCTCTGTTCCAGGTAAAGTTATTTGCATGATTGTGCTTAATAGAATTAAGAATCTGGTTGACAGTCAATTGCGTGATGAGCAATGTGGATTCAGAAGTGGTAGGGGATGTGTGGATCAGATATTTTCACTTAGAAGTTCTTGAGAAATATTTAGAGTTTCAGAAACCTTTGGTTGCTAGCTTGTTGATTTCAAAAAGGCTTTCGACTCTGTTGATCAACATAATTTGTGGTTGATTATGTGATCATATGGTATACCAGACAAGTTAGTTAACATAATGAAAGCTCTCTATAATAACACTGAGTCGTGTGTGAGAGTTGGTAAGTCTTGTACCAATTGGTTTAGCATTACTTCTGGTGTTCGACAAGGGTGCATTTTGTCTCCTTTTCTCTTTAGCTTGGTTATTGATTATGTTATACAAAATTCATTGCAAGGGAAAGATTTTGGCCTTAAATTGATTGGAGATACAAAAATTTCTGATTTAGATTATGCTGATGATTTAGCCCTTTTGGCAAATGATGTTGATGAGATGAACTCTTTCATTCGAGCTGTTGATGAGAGTGGTAGTAGAGTAGGTTTGGTTATAAACAGAGAGAAAACTAAAGTGATGAAAATGGTCAGGCATGTTGCGATTCAGTTAATCTGAATGGTTGCAGTCTTGAGCAGGTGTCACAGTTTAATTACCTTGTGAGCTATGTAACAGATACTGGTGATATGCGGCATGAGATTAACAGACGAATAGGGACTGCTGCTGGGACTTTTAAGAATCTATGGAGATTGTGGAGAAATAGGCGTATACACCTAAAGACTAAAATTAGACTGTATAATAGTTTGGCTCTTTCTAAGATTAGATATGTTAGGGAAACTTGGACGCTGTGTAAACATGATAACAGGAAACTAGATGCTTTTGATTCTAGATGCTTAGGTAGTATCTTGGATATTAGGTGGTTTAACTTTGTAACTAATGATGAGGTTAGGCAAAGGAGTCTGCAGCCTCCTTTAAGCAGCATATTGTGCAGAGAGAGACTCCGCTGGTTTGGCCATGTTGCCCGTATGGATAATTATAGATTGGCGAATAGGGTTATGAACAGTGTGCCTAGAGGTTTCAGGAGGGGGAGACCTAGGATGCAGGGGGCAGACAATGTCAAACAGGACCTTGTTAGAATTGGTGTGCAGTGGCCGGATGCAGCAGATGTAGTTCAGGACAGATATGCTTGGAGAATTAAACGGCACGGTCTGGATGGACCTCCGTAGCCTATGGCTACTTGAGGATGATGATGACTCAGAATATTTTGAAACCCAAGGGTGTCTTCGACTACATTGTTCAAATGGGAGGTGTGGACCACGCAAACCAGTTACTTAATTAATGATGCACCTGTAATAAGTATTATCCGACAAAATGCAGATGTTTAAAATGGCGCAAAAATATATTTTTCCATATAGTAAATATTACTGTTGTAAATGTCTACATTTTATTTAGGAAAAATAATCCATCATTAAGCCATTACCAATATATTTTATATTATATATATTATAATATTAATACTGTACCTTCTTTAATTTTGAAGAAGGCACAGTTCTCTACAACCAGGGTAAAGCACATCCAAAGCACTATACCCGTATTTATGCAGTTAACTGGTCAATACTTTTCATGAAAAATTTCTCACCTGCATCAAAAGAAACAACCATTTAGAAAACGTAATGTGTGTTCAAGACCAGGACATAGAAAGGAAACATAATTTGAGTGTGAACAGTATGAGGTGTCCTTATGCAATGCAACTACTTCCAGTTGTATCATACTAAAAAAAAATTTATTATTTGGAATAAAATGTTCTTTTTATTAGAACCTAATAAAACAAGTTTAGTTTCTTAAGTTTTTTTAGAATTAATTCTTAATTGCTACATCACTTTTTTCTGCTACATCACTCTGAAGTGTTATTAACCTTTTCCATGTTGGAGCCTGAAGAATCACTTTCATCTTTTCCATTCTAGTGGTCGGAGACCAAAGCCTTACTCTCCTGTAATACAAGGTTGCAGGAAAAAAAATTTTCCAAATAGAAATCTGATTGTTTTCAAATGTTTCTAATCAGATATCAAAAATAACATTGAAATCTACGATATATTTTTTTTTACCTGTTGATTCCACTAGAAAAAATTATGATAAAGTTTAAAAACAAATCTATTTGAGTCAGATACACATGTTCAATCACCTTAAACAGCATCAAGTAGTACTAATTCAGTTCATACCTTTATTCAGCTGTACTGTGCTTAGATTATAAATCAGTTGCATTTCCCGCTCTACAAGAGTTGTAATGCTTTCTAAACTTTTAATGTAGTGATGCTGATTTTTCTACTACTGGAAATTGCATCATCTGGGAACTGTGCTCATCAGATTTCAATCAATATTTTAGCAGACTTTCGATTTTAAAGACTTATTTAATTTAATGCTTCTAAAATGGATAATGTGATTATAAACAATAATTAGAAACAATCGAAAGTGAAACTGCTAGCGATCTATAATAGCAGCAATCAGAACAAGCATTAGGATTACTCAAAGCATGATTTTTAAAAGGACTTTATTGGACTGAAATGTAAATACAAAATTTCTGCCGGAATTTTAGAATTAAACTCCTCTGTAGCAGTTATGCAGCTTTAAAATAAATATAATAATGAATATAAAATAACTCACTGAGCCTGAAGACGTCGTGAACAGTAAAGACAGTGAAATGTGTTGTTCCTAGGTCATCAGAATGCAGGCTTGACAACTTTTTTAATGAATTTTAACAGTAAGTCAGCCTTTTTTTACTATTTAAAGTGTTCAGTAATAATATGCTGGTCTTAAATATTGAGATAGTGCAAAGTTGGAACCAATAGAATTGTGAACCAATGACTTCATGTGATATAAACTGTGTAACGACTATGACATCATAATATGCCAACTAATTACTTTACTGCTTTAATTATCAACTATTGCTAACTGTTCTGATGCGTAAGTATGACTATGAAGACTTGTTAATTTAATCTATTGTTAGCAGTTATATAAGTGTATACTTGACAATGGATAACATCAGATGCAGCATTACCATCAAATACAATGTCAACGTACTTATGCAATATTATATACGTTTCTGCAGTTATTAGTGGCATAGAAGCATATATGCAAAAATACTTACATCAATCTTACCTCTTCTATAGACTGGTAGCAGAAAAATGATACAAATGTGATAGTAACCAACATCGGCTTATCACAACTGGAACTTTTTAATGCAACTGTACCAGCAATTAGGAAGTGGTTGAATGGATTATTAGTGGTTTCCACCAGCATTTGTTGCAACAACGCTTACATCAGTTTTGTAACTCGTGTGGACTAGTAGCAACAAAGTGTTAACGAAGTGATAATATTTAACACCAACTTATCACAACTGGAACCTTTGTCAATGCAGATGTACCAGCTACTATGAATTGGTAAATATTTTGTTATACTTACAAGTCTTTTGTATTTATTTTGTTTAAAATTACATATATGACTTTTAGTAAGTTAATTAGTTAGTTATATGACTAAGTTATTCCAACCTATGTTATAACAACTCATGCACTTCTCATAATTTGAGTGGAGATATCTTCTGAACCATCTAAATGTAACAGCATTATCACGTTTTTATTAAACCTTTTAATCATTTTAGCTGTGATAATATAATTAGAAAAAACTTCAGTGTATATTATGATCCTGGCATGTTACAGAATCAGCAATCCTCTGCCCAACAATTAGTTTTAATCTACAACCATCACTCAATGTATGAATTTTTGCTACAAAAAGCATTTTATTACTATTAATTTTGGTTTGTGAAGAAACATTTTGCAACAACAAAAATCTCTTTGTAAGTGATTCGTTCTTCATTGATATCCCTTCCTGGGATTGTTTTCAGAGGGTGCATCATTATTAAAAACTTACTTTTAGCTTCTTGAGTTTTTTAATTGAAATTATTATTTCATCTTTGAATTAAAAAGCATGAAAATAGTGGGGCAATGTTTTGTATTTTACACCAGTAGGATGAAATTACTTAAGAATTAATGATGTTTTAGGCATATTTAGGATTTATGAATTTTCAAGTAGGCAACTGTTCTCCATGTAGGAATTGTTTTAGTAAACTGGGGGATAGTTTTCTATATATATGGCCAGGGTCAGATTAGGAATTTTTTGGCCCATGGATCAAATCAAAAAACTAGCACTACCTCAAATCATCAACAAACTCCACCCCCTCAAATCAGTGCCAAATTATGCATATGTAATAGACAGGGACAAATTTGGTGCATCAGTAATTACAAACATACAAAATCCTCATGCAGCCATAGGCTATGGAGGTCCTACCAAACTGTATAATTTTGTTCTCCACGAATGTCTGTCCTGAGCTACAGCCGCTGCATTTGACCACTGTGGCTCACTGCATACTAAATCTCCTCCTTTTCCTGAGGCCTTTAGGGATGCTGTCCTAACCCTATTCACCAATCCAAAGTTATGCATAAAGGCAGTCTCTCTTTACACAATATGCAACTTACAGGAGAGCCGCCAGAGAAGTGTAAGTTACATATCCACGCTGATCCTTCAACAGTGAAAACAAAGGCACTTAACCAATTTGAGTTGCTTAATTACATTCACGTCAGAGAAAAACTCAAAGTAGCTGCTCAAAGTGGTGTCCGAGGGCGTTGTTGCACAGCCCACACCAGCAAATGAAGGACTGTCACACCCTCTCGTAGACTCCTGGTGTGGCGTTAGTCTTGTCCGCTGCAACACTGATTTTTTCAATGAGATCTTCCAGGGATTCCACAGGTGTCTCGTACACAAGTGTTTTCATGTGCCCCCAGAAGAAAAAGTTCAGTAATTGATTGAGGTCCAGGGAGCGTGGAGACCAAGACACAGGTCCACCACCCGGGATATGTTGCATTTAGGAAGTATCGGACCTCGATGGAAAAGTGTGCTGGGGCCCCATCATGCATAAACCACATGTCCCTCTGCATGGTGAGTGGAACACCCTGCAATTTATGAGTTGCTTAATTACATGCATAAAGGAAGCACTTGCTCCAGAAACACACGGTACGCTGTGCTGGTCAGTCATTGTGGAAAGAGGTAAGGTCCCACCAGACAATCACCCAGGATACCTGCCCAGATGTTGACACCAAATTTCTGCTGGTGTTTACGAGGGTCGGTGACGTGTGGATTTTCTTGAGCCCAAGCGTGCTGGTTGTGATTGTTGAAAATGCGTTCCAGGGTAAACGTGGCCTCATCACTAAATAACACTAATGCGGGAAATTGCGGATTAACATTGTTCATCTGGAGCATCCACCTAACAAACTCTACCCGGCTGGGATAGTCATCTTCGTTCAAAGCTTGGACCTTCTGCACGTGAAAGGGATGCATCCGTGCCTCATGTAGGACATTCCACACCGAGGTTTGACAAACTCCCATTTCGGATGACATCACTCGCGTACTTGTGGAGGAACTTCTGCAAATCACTGCAAGATATGTTCTTCCATTTCTGGTATCCGCACACTTCATGAACGTCCAGTATCACTCATTGGGATAGCCAACGAGCCATTTTCACACAGTCTTCAATCAACACTGGCGAAGGTCGAATGGTAAGGAATACGACGATTCGGAAATCTCTCATGGTACAATCTTTGTGCTTCACGTCCATTACCACCTGCTTGGCCGTACATCAGATGCACATCCGCCAATTCCTTGTATGTGTAGTCTTCCATGTCCTTCACGAATACATCACTTATCATGTGACGTTATCACGGTAATGTCGATGAACGGGTTCGGCTGCGTTTTTAAATATTTGTTCTTAATTGTCTATGCACTTGCTCAGCGCACCTGATTTGCATCTTGTGCTTTTTATGCACCGGTTGTAAATACTTGTGCATGTGTGGCATTTTTCGAAAGTACTCTTTTCTGGCGGAAGGAGTGGAATGTTAAAGTTCCATAAGCAAAAGGTTCCATTGCAAAAATTGTTCATCTTATTGTGTACTATCACCCCTCTTTTTTTGTTGAGTTTAAATCACCCTGTATATATATCATAACAATCAAGTGAACCACCCTAAACTGTTATCTACCACTATCTTAATTGCTAAAAGACAGGTAATAATCAGTCTGCATTAGTTGATATACATTAAGTTACTTTAAAGTGATGAGAGTAAAAACAGATGTTTGGTGTTTTTGGCTGATGCACTAAATTTCAAGGGTTTATAGACACACTGCTGTTAGTATCTTCTTATGGTCTTTAATACACTCTCCTTATGCCATTGAGATGCCAGCCCTTAACAAACAGGATATTTCTTGATTTCTTCATAAGAATGGCACTATTGCTGTTGATAGTGTTGAATATCCTGCAGTACTCATTACTCTTATACAACTTTTTTGTTCTTTTCAATCATAATTTACTATTTATGTTCCAACTTGAGACATAAAAAATATCTCCAGTCAAAATATACTGCTACACATTTTTCATTCATTTTCATCAGGCAGTGTACATGATTTACACTGAGAGGCCAAAAGTCATGGGAATAGCAGTTAAAGTTGAACTAGTGTGCTGCACTTGTAACCAATGTGTTGGACATCAACCACAGAATGGCACTGCAGTAGCCTACAAACCCAACTTTCATTTCAGAGTAGTTATTAATTCATCATGGCTGCATGTCGTGTGTTGTCTGACTTTGAACGTGGCTTGATCGTCGCTACCAGAAGGATGGGTCGTGCAATAGCAGAGATCGTGCAGGAATTCGGTTTTCCCAGGTCTACGGTGTCGAGTTTATTGTCAGTATTCAATAGATGGCATTTCCACACACGCAAACCAGTGAACAGGACAGCTACAAGCAATTGACGAATGGAACTCGCATCGGCTGTCACAAATGGTAACGACCAACAGACGGGCTACAGTGCATGAAATCACTGACAATTTGAATGCGGGCCAAATACAAAACGTTTCTGAAAGGACTGTACATCACCACCTGCACTCCATCGGATTTGGCAGCCAAATCCATTGGACTCGTGTCCCATTGCTTACACATTGTCACAGAGCTCAATGCTGGAATGGGCTCGAAGACATCAAAATTGGACTGTAGAACAGTGGCGTCGGGTAGCATGGTCCGATGAATCAAGGTTCCAGTTGTTTTGCACTAATGGGTGCATTAGAGAGTGGCGTAGACCCCGTGAAGCCATTGACCTTTCCTGTCTGCAAGGTACTGTTCAGGCTGGAAGCGGCTCTGTGATGGTGTGGGGCATGTTCACGTGGTCTACATTGGGCTCTCTCATCCATTTGGAGCAATCACTGACAGGTATGAATACGTGGACATTCTCGTATATCACCTGCACCCCTTCATGACTCTCAAGCACCCTGATGGTGAAGAGGTATTCCAACAAGATAATGCCATGTCTCTGGTTGCTAGGAGGTGGATCGAGGAATCAGAGACCGGCTCTGGTGCCAGAGACCGGCTCTGGTCCTCCTAGCAACCAGAGACCGGCTCTGGTGTTGCCGGTCTCTGGTTGCTAGGAGGTGGATCGAGGAATCCACCATGAATTGGTCCCCCGATATGAGCCCCTTGGAGCATCTGTGTAACAATGGAAACAAGCTTACGATCCATGAATCCAGCACCATCCAATGCAACACAGTTATGGTTTACACTACAGGATGTGTGGGCTGCCATCCCTGCAGAACAGTATCGGCAATTCATTGACTCCATGTCTTGATGTGTGGCTGCACTGCTGAGGGCTCAAGGAGGACCAACCCGTTACTTGCCATGTATCCCATGACTTTTTGGTCTCTCAGTGTATAAGGCTGTCTCCCTAGCAGATATCCAGTACTTTTCCTGTTAAGTGATTTAAAATTAATTTCCAAGCTGATGATAAATTTTATGTCAGTATTACATAAATTACTTCGATTTACATTAATTAATTTTCCATATAATTTATGTTTTAGTTCCAGGTGATGCAATTATTAGTTTTTAATGCATAATTATGCAAATTAGTCTGCAAGATGGTCTGATATTGCAATTACCTAACTTATTGTCCAAATCATATCAATGCTCTGTCACTCATGCAGCCATCTGTCGGTATGTTTTCCCTATATATTTAATATTATTCAATAATGCTTTATTTTCATCTTCTATTTCCATTAAATTCCCTTCAGGTGTACTTTGATGCCTATCATTAACTACCAGTGTTTTTACATTGACAATTTTTAGAGGTAATTTTATGTCATATCTCTTTAATATTTTTGCCAATATACTTGACAAATTAGGAATATATGGAAAGACTATTGCATAAGTTACATTCAATCAGGGTATTTGTGCAGGGGTTGTTTGGATAGTTGGAAAATATTTAGCCTTTTTACTCTTTTTTTTTGCAAATATTCTTTTCTGTATCCAACTTGAGTTCCTATTTCATAGATGGAAGTGTAAGATTTCACTACCTTAAATTAAAATTTGTCATTCTTTCATCTCTCTCTAGTTTTCATTCTTTCTCTCTATGAATATAGAGATTTATATATTTCGTTGTCAAAAATTTTATATGTTTAATGTTTAAAAGTGAAGCAGATCCTCCTTGAGGGTGTGGCCTCTGACCATTACGTTAATCCATTATGTTAATCATTATAACACCTGGTTAAAAGAGGGGGACACCGATGGGCTTGGAAATGCTGTCGTCCATCGGATGGGCATAAGCTGTGGTCCCATGTGCTGGAGAGTCATACCCTGTGCACACTAAAGAATATGATGGACCTTGACAGGAGGCTATCATCTGCCTCCCAACAGCTGTCCAGTGGGTCTCGTCACCAAACCTTCGAAGTCCTTGTGACCTGGACATTTAGCCCATTGTGTGCAAAAAAGTGCCTATCAGAGGTAAAACAACCCAACCCTGTTTAGAAGTTCACAAACCACCACTGTATGCACCCCTACTTTAAACATTATATCCAGTTTGCATTGGAAGATACAGTTTCTGATAGGATTAGAACTCTTGACTATCTGGCTCTCACAATACATATATTACATTTGCTACAAGTAAGTTTCATGAAATATAAGAATTACTTTAAAAATTTCTAAAAATTATTTCACACTATTTCAGACTAAGTCACATTAGTACATTCTTTGGCAAGTATAGGAGAGAAATTATCTTGTTCATTTCTCTTTGGATTAAAAAGTTTATATTATTAATTTTATAGTCATTAAGAAATTATGCTATTCATACTGATTATTACTTCCATAGATAATACTAGGCTTTCTTAGCACATATTCCTTAATAAGATTAAAAATTAAATGAAAACATATGATATTCATCTTTAAAAATAAATCATGAAGCTTATCAAACTAAAAGCATACAATTACCTGTTTGTGATGAACTGGGACTGTCTTTTTTGCTTTATTTCCTCCACTCTTTTCATGGCTTTAACTAACACACAAAAAAAATAAGTTTATGTTCAAGATAATCAAATGCAAAATCCTTCAAACAGTCAAATATCTTGAATTTCATAATGTAAATAACTATTAACAACAATGCTTAAAATAAACATTTACATTTAAGGTTAGCCAATGCTACAAAAGACAATTTAGGAGAATCACTAAGTATTAACTCACTCTCCTAGATAAATCCCATTGTTAGTCGCTGGAAATGTGAGCTAAAACTTTAGTGATATTTGTTTTATTTAGAAGGTGAACAAATATTTGTTGGCTGCTTATTGATGGCGGTATTGATGGGCTGCTTGTAGAGCAGTAAGGAATAGTGTTGTCTAGTGGATTGTCACTGGAAAATCTTCTGCATGGAAATCGGTATGGGGAATGAAGAGTGGCAAAGAATATTTTAGATGATTTAGGTGGAATAAAATGCAATCACTACTTGTCCATATGAACTTGCAACATTTATTTCCTTTCATGTTCATTATTCTTATCAACTCTAGTCAAAGCCTTAACGTAGAGGTTCAAAAAGTAGAGGTTCAAAGAGTAGAGTTCAAAATTTAAAACTGGAATATTTTTCAAAACCTTTTTTTTATATTTTATACTAAGGTGTATAAAAATACATCTGGATAAAAACTTTTGGGAGAGTCCCAAGTAATTAGATGGAGTCAGAAGAACCGAAGCATCAATCAGGTACATAAATTTTTTGCATGTTTTTCTTCTATTTTATTAGTCTTTAAAAACATTATGGCTAATAATAATAACCCAAAGCATTTTTTTTTTCCATTTCCATTCTGGTTATTAATCTTCTATAAAAAAAGAAAAAAATTAAATCAATAGACGAAAAAAACTACACAATCCCCATTTAAAAACCAAATGAAAACCTCTCGGACTGAAGAAAAATATGACTTTCTCTAAAATAAGTGGCATATCCTTCATGCCATAAAAAGGTAATTTTCTTTAAAGAGATTTTTAATCGTATTCAGAAGTGACGGTTACAATCAGTGCTTAGCACAGGAGTCCTAGTAAAAAAAAGAGCCCCGATTAGAAAAGACATAATAATTTTTATCTCATTTTCAAAAAAAAAAAACCTTTTGACTGTCTCTCTGTAGAAATCGAATTTTTTTTGTTTTTAGAGAAAAATGAAAAAAATTTTGGCTTGAATAGGTATTGATGAAATATTATGATTCACAGTTTCTGAATCTCCCAAAAGCTATAACTGCACCCTCTGAAGGAGTTCCAAAATTTTAAACTAATATTGGAAACTTGAAATTTTGGTGGTGGATTGTGAAGGTCATGAAGTTTCCATTAGCAACAATGAGTTGACCACTTACCCCTAAGGTGGGTGGGAAAACACATTTTTCGGTTTTAAGAGATAATTGTTTCTTTTAGATATAAATCAAAAATTCTTTTGGGTTGGATAGGTATTGATGAAATATTATGATTCGTGCCTTTCAAAATCTTCCAAAAGGTATAATCATGCCCTCTAATAATTGAAAAAAAAATCGAAAATTCTAAATTTTAAATGATTGCAAATGGTGTATTAATAATGCTAGAATTTTGAAATTTTGGTAGTGGAATGTGATGGTAATGAAGATCTCACTGACAATAATGAGTTGACCCCTTACACCCAGAGTAGGTGGGAAACACCAATTGTTTTGTTTAAGAGCAGTAGAAACCTTTTTCAGTTGGACTGCAACTATGAAATACACTGGTTTCCATAAATTAAGAAAAACCCTATGTCAATGGGAAGATAACATCAAAGCTCTATAAGTTCTAAAATATGTTTTTGTTTTAAAAAATGTGATAGCAGATAAAGAAATCAATCACATATATCAATATTGTGATTACCAACAATAATCATTCAGAATTTAATGAGTTATGGAAGTTTGAATATTTAACAACAGCAATGCATCTTCAGAAACTTACACAAAACTAATGAATAGTATAACAATTCTTTACACAAACTTCTAAAATATACAATTATTTTATTAAATATTTTGATATAATACTTATTACTAAGTTGTAATTAACTTCTGAAGTCAATTTTTTGACTGGCATGTTAGCAAGGTAATCATTGGAAGGAGAGCTATACACCAATTCCATGTGATGCATAGTCAGTTCTAGCACCTAATATACGACTCCACCTTCTCGTGGTGCAGGCTGTTTGTACTTTTCAAAAGAGTGCTCTTGCGGAAGTGAACGGAGCAGAGAGGGCTGCCAGTTAGTGTGGCCTACTGATCTGGAAAATTATGGCTACTTTTTTTTGCCCTGCTGAGGTGTGGTCAACCACACAGGATCCTGGTACTGACCATATAAACCCACTGGACTGAATTATGGCTCTGAACTTGATTATGGATCTTGAATTTGCTGCACTGGTGGGCTTTTGTGGAAGGAAAATCTTCCAATGTGTTTTCTGTATGTGGGTTGACAGCTCCAAGCGAATAGATTCACAGGATATGTTTACCAGCTAGTGGATAATCCTGAGCAGAGGTCATCGCAGGCACCTGAACTCTTTGCTTCTACTGGCATCGTCAAATTCTACATTGGAGGAAGTTTTCCGGTGTAGATGGCTTCAGCCTTTAGTGGTGAGGGAACGAGTCTTTGCCCCATGTCTCCGATTAGGGGGCTGTTTGATATCGTCGCCATTTCCTCTCTCAATAAACTTAGTTTCTTTAAACATCCCATAACCATTTTCTCTCCATAGGTAGTTGGAATGTGAGGACTCTGCACAGAGCTTTTTCTCTTGATGTCCTCACACAAGAATACCATAGTTATAATTTAGATATTCTTGGCTTGCAAGAGACCAGATGGACAGATAAAGATCAGATTCTTAAAAATAATCTTAAATTTCTCTTTTCAGGGAGGAACAAAATCATCACCAAGGCATGGGTCTGCTTCTCAGCAGACACACTAGTGATGCTCTTCTAGGATATGAGTGCATTAACGAAAGGTTTCTTACAGCAAAATTTCAGACAAGCGTTAAAGACTTGAATTTTATCTGCTGTTATGCCCCCACTGAGGATGAGGATGAGAAGGATAGGTTTTACGGACAACTTCAGCATAATTTTAATTCTGTCAAGAAAGGAGACATTACCCTTGTTATAGGTGACTTCAATGTCAAAGTTGGTACTGACTCTGACCTTTGGGGAGGGGTGATAGGCCATTTTGGTATTGGTACCTGCAATGGGCAACATCTCCTACAGGTAAGTAAACTCAATGGTTTCAGAATAACTAACACTTATTACAAACACCGCAACATACATAGTACACATGGGTTTCACCTGACAGACTGCATAAGAATATGATTGATTACATATTAATTAACATCAAATGGGATAGTTCTGTTAGAAATACCAGGGCATATAGGGGAGCTGAAATTGGATCTGACCTTGTTAAAAGTGTCTTGCAACTTAAAATTAAAAACTGTTGTGCTAAAGTTAGAAATTTTACATTTAATACTGAAGCTCTGAAAGACCCAGTTATAGCTAAAGCTTATCGTGATAGATTACTTAGTCATTATGACAGTCATGGTTTGCTTACTACTGAAGTTAAAGAAGAATGGGGCTGTTTTAAACAGGCGTTTTTGGAAACTAACAGTACTCTTTTAGGGAAAAAGGAGTAGAGGAGGCAGAATTATTTTAGTGATAAGGCACTTGAGCTTATTTCAGAAAGAAGAGCTGCAGGAATGTCCTGAATCAGTACCCTACTACTCCTAATAGAAAGTATTACAGAGAGTTTAATAAATGTGTAAAGGATCATTAGCTGCTGATAAGAATTATTGGCTTGATGGCGTTGCTGACAAAGCCGAGGAAGCAGTTAGATAGCACAACAGCAGAGAGCTGTACCAGATAGTTAATGTTTTGTGTGGTAGAAAATGGACAAGTATACATGAATTGAAGGATAAACAAGGTAAGGTTATAGAAGGTGAGAATTCCATCATGGCTATGTGGGCTGAACATTTCAGTGATGTTCTAAACAATGTGGTTAGTTCTACTCCCATTGTTTGTAATGATGATAGATGCATTACTGGCTTTAACCTTTAGACACTGGCTCACCATAACTTCAAGTGCTCTAAGAAAATGGTGGAAAATATCCAAATTCCAGCCCCTTCTGCAAACGACTGCTGATGGCTTAAGCTCTGTTCTGCATATGATCAGTAATCTATCTCATTAAAAATCGGCGATGAATTTTTTTTCAGAATCTATTCATTAATGTTTGAAATCTATCTCATTCCTGATCTCTCCTGAAGGGAGCAGCTTTTACCTTCCCCTGATCATGGTGAGTGTCAACACATTGGGGTCGAGAAGGTCAAGGCCATTCAAATTTCACTTGTGACATTTAGAAGGGAAAATTTTTACTTATAACATAGAATATAATTGTTTTTGAATTCCGTATATGCTGTTGTTATAAACTAGCATAAACAATAAAAAATTCCAATATGTAGATATAAATAAATATAAATACCTCCCTCAAGCAGCTCCTTGTCACAGAGGTCTGACAGGAGTCTGTCAGTTTATATGCCACACTAGAAGGTCTAAGAGGATGGCAGGACCTCAGCAGAAAAACAACACGAACATCCATGCCTTACCTGGGACTCGAACCCGGGTCCCTATTATGCATTAATTTTCTAAAACTTCCTAAATGAAGCAAAAAATTTTGAACTCAAATTTCCAAAACGGAAGTAAAATAATCAATCCCAAAGCATATTGATATATAAATAAAAAATAAATAAATAAATACCCCCTCAAGCAGCTGCTTGCCACAGAGGTCTGACAGGAGCCCATCAGTTTATATGCCATAGAAGGTCTGTGAGGCTGGCAGAACCTCAGCAGAAAAACAACACAAACATCCATGCCTTACCTGGGGCTCAAACCCAGGTCCCTTAGATCAGTAGCCAAGTGCGCTAACCACTCGGCCATAGCATTTCTAATTCAATACCCATTTTCTCACTTTTGAGGGAAATATTTATTCTTTTTTATTAATGTCATCTTATGGTGGAGGATGAGAAGCAAACATCTGCAGAACTCAAAGTTATTTATATATACTTTTTCACTTTTCTGGGCATTTTCTTTTCTTGGCTTTTTTTTTCCCTCGGCTTTGTCAGCAAAGCCATCTTAAAAAATTTTTTTTTAAACTCTAAATGGTGTTAGATATTTTAGTCTATATATAGTTATAAAGAAGAAAATATTGTCCTTTCAAGTTTTCAACCTATTTATTTTTCTCTTACATATAATTATATAGATAGCCCTATTAAATGATTAGTGAATTTCCATATTTTGTCAATCATCATCATCATCCTCAAGCAGCAATAGGCTACAAAGGACCACCAGACAGTGCAATTTACTTCTCCAAGCAACTCTGTCCTGAGCTACATCTGCAGCATCTGGCCACTGCACACCAATTTTAATAAGGTCCTGTTTGACATTGTCTGCCCACCGCATCTTTGGTCTCCCCCTCTTTCTGAAGCCTTTAGACACACTGTTCATAACCCTATTGACCAATCTATAATTATCCATACAGGCACAATGGCCAAACCAACGGAGTCTCTCTCTGAACAATATGCTACTTAAAGGAGGTTGCCAACTCCTTTGCCCCATTAGTTACAAAGTTGAACCACCTAATGCCCAAGATACTGCGTAAGCATCTAGAATCAAAAGCATCCAGTTTCCTGTTATCTTGTTTACAAAGTGTCCAAGTTTCACTGCCATAACTAACTCTAGAAACCAAACTATTATACAGTCTAATTTTAGTCTTTAGGTATATACGCCTATTTCACCACAATATCCACAGATTTTTAAAAGTCCCGGCAGCAATCCCTATCCATCTGTTAATCTCATGTGCACATCACCAGTATCTGTTACATAGCTCCCAAGATAATTAAACTTTGACACCTGCTCAAGACTGCAACCATTCAGATGAACTGAATCACAGCCTGCCTGACCAATTTTCATCACATTAGTTTTCTCACTGTTTATAACCAAACCTACTCTACTACCAGTTTCATCAACAGCTCGAATGAAAGAGTTCATCTCATCAACATCATTTGCCAAAAGGCTAAATCATCAGCATAATCTAAATCAGAAATTTTAGTATTTCCAGACCATTTAAGGCCAAAATCTTTCCCTTGAAGTGAATTTCACATAACATAATCAATAACCAAACTAAAGAGAAAAGGATACAAAATGCACCCTTGTCGAACACCAGAAGTAATGCTAAACCAATTGGTACAAGACTTACCAACTCTCACACACAACTCTGTTATTACAGAGAGCTTTCATTATGTTAACTAACTTGTCTGGTATACCATATGATCTCACAATTAACACAAATTAAGACGATCAACAGAGTCGAAAGCCTTTTTGAAATCAACAAAGCTAGCAACCAAAGGTTTCTGAAACCCTAAACATTTCTCAAGAATCTGCCTAAGTGAAAATATCTGATCCACACATCCCCTACCACTTCTGAATCCACATTGCTCATCACGCAATTGACTGTCAACCAGATTCTTAATTCTATTAAGCACAATCATGCAAATAACTTTACCTGGGACAGAGAGTAGGCTGATACCCCTATAGTTATCACAAGAACTGCAATCACCTTTTTTGAAAATAGGGATAATAATAGCTCTGGAAAAATCCTTAGGAACCATGCCTTTATCATAAAAGATATTCAAAATTTCAGTCATCCAAGTGGTAACCGAAATATTCCCAGCTCTAATTACCGCATTTCTGTGGTAATTTCATCTACCCCTGGGGATTTATGAAGTTTAAGTTTAGAAATAGCAAAAATAACTTCAGTTTGTTACAGGGCCAACATTAAAGCCATCAATGCATCTATCATCATTACAAACAATGGGAGCAGAACCAACCACACTGTTCAGAACATCACTGAAATGCTCAGCCCACGTAGCCATGACAGAATCCTCCCCTTCCATAACCTTACCTTGTTCATCCTTCAATCCCTGTATGCCTGTCCGTTTTCTACCACACAAAACATTAACTATCTGGTACAGCTCTTTGCTGTTTGCGGTTTGCTGCCTAACTGCTTCCTCAGCTTTGTCAGCCAAGTCATCAAGCCAAAGATTCTTATCAGTAGCTAACTGATCCTGTACATGCTTATTAAGCTCTCTGTAATCCTTTCTATTAGGACTAGTAGGGTACTGATTAAGGACATTCCTGCAGTTCCTTCTTTCTGAAATAAGCTCAAGTGCCTTATCACTTAAATAATTCTGCCTCCTCTGCTCCTTTTTTCCTAAAAGAGTACTGTTAGTTTCCAAAAAAACCTTTTTAAAACAGCCCCATTCTTCCTCAACATCAGTAGTAAGCAAAACATGACTGTCATAATGACTAAGTAACCTGTCATGGTAAGCTTTAGCTATAACAGGGTCTTTCAGAGCTTCAGTATTAAAGGTAAAGAGTGTGCTAAAGTTAAAAAATTTAAGTTTAAGTTACAAGACACTTTTAACAAGATAATGATCAGATCCAATTTCTGCTCCCCTATATGCCCTGGTATTTCTAACAGAACTAGCCCATTTGCTGTTAATATGTAATCAATCATATTCTTATGCAGCCCATCAGGTGAAATCCATGGATATATATGTATGTTGTAGTGTTTGTAATATGTGTTAGTTATTCTGAAACCATTGAGTTTACTCACCTGTAAGAGACATTGCCCATCGCCATTGCAGCTACCAAAAGAGCCTATCGCCCCTCCCCAAAGGTCAGAGTCAGTACCAACTTTGGCAATGAAGTCTCTAGAACAAGGGCAATATCTCCTTTCTTGACAGAATTCAAAATATCCTGAAGTTGTCCGTAAAACCTATCCTTCTCATCCTCATCCTCAGTAGGGGCATAACAGCAGATAACATTCAAGTCTTTAACGCTTGTCTCAAATTTTGCTGTAAGAAATCTTTCATTAATGCACTCATATCCTAGAAGAGTATCACTGGCATGTCTGCTGAGAAGCAGACCAGTGATACTCCTCTAGGATATGAGTGTAAATAAGCATTATTGACACTCATATCTTGATTATTGTCGTCCCTCCCGAAAAGAGAAATTTAAGATTATTTTTAAGAATCTGACCTTTATCTGTCTATCTGGTCTCTTGGAAGCCGAGAATAAATTATAGTGGTGGAATTCTTGTGTGAGGACATCAAGAGATAAAGCTCTGTGCAGAGTCCTCACATTCCAATTACTTATGGAGAGAAAATGGTTAGTGTGATGTTTAAAGAAACTTATGTTTATTGAGAGAGGGAATGCCGACAATATCAAACAGCCCCCTAATCGCAGACATGGGGCAAAGACCCGTTCCCCCACCGCCAAAAGCTGAAGCCATCTACACCGGAAGACTTCCCCCAATGTAGAATTTGACGATGCCAGTAGAAGCAAAGAGTTCAGGTGCCTGCGATGACCTCTGCTCAGGATTATCCACCAGTTGATAAACATATCCTGTGAATCTATTCACTTGGGGCTGTCAACCCATAAACAGAAAACACAGTGGAAGATTTTCCCACCACAGAAGCCCAACAGTGCAGCAAATTCAGGATCCATAATCAAGCTCAGAGCCATAATTCATGGTGGATAATCATAATCAGATAATCAGGGTTTATATGGTCAGTACCAGGATCCTGTATGGTTGACCACACCTCAGCAGGGCAAAAAAAAAGTAGCCATAATCTTCCAGATCAGTAGGCCAAACTAATCTGGCAGCCCTCCACTTCCGTTCACTTCCACAAGAGAGTATCTCTTTTGAAAGGTACTAATGGTCTGCACCACGAGAAGGCGGGGTTGGACATTTGGTGCTAGGCCTGGCCAGATCTATGCATCACAGGGGATTGGTTTGTCAATGGAAAGCAAAATTCGAAACTCAGTGCATTGAAGAATAAACTTTTTTTTGTAGTAAGAGTGAACTTAAAATAGAGATCTAAATCCTAATTTTCAGTAACATTCGTACACTATTTGAAATTTTAATGTACCTGAAATATTTAAATGCTCCCAGTCTAATAACAGTTTATTTCAAAAATATGGGAAAACACTAATAATTTTTGTATCAAACATTTGCTAAAATAATTGCACATTTGAAACTTGATCTAAAATCATTTAAAATTTCATCAATTATGACAAAACGTTTAGGCAGCCATGACACTGTTCAATACTTCAGCTGCGATATATCTTTGATATTGAATCAATATTCCAGTAATTTTATATTTAGATGGACCCAATTTAAATTATTAATTTATTTTCAGCCTCATTTTTATAAAAAGTTTAATCTTCAGGAATGATTTGGTAGCGCTTTGAATTTTGTGAGAAACAAATGAAAAAATAATACACTAGGAATTTTTTTTTTCTTGTCTTTTAGTTACAATTAGTTTTTGTCTCCCCCTTCCCTCCCCCACACATTCTGGAAAATATTATCTGGCTAAGTTCTAGAAATAATACTTTTTTTTCACTTGCAGTTTAAATCATAAATGGAACACATAATGCTCTGGCAAATATGAAATAATCGTTTTTAAAAAATTAAGTTTTCTAAAAAGGGTAAATTGAACTAATGGATGATTGGGAAAATTCAAAATAATTTTTATTAGTATTTATAAAACATTTGTTTCTTGACCAAGTAGTTAGCGTGCTTTGCTACTGATCAAACAGGACCTAGATTCCAGCCCCGGGGTAAGGCATTCATGTTTGAGTTGTCTTTCTGCTGAGGATTTCTGTGACAAGCACCTACCTCAGGGTATTATTTATACAACATAAAAAGAAAATTCCCGTTTATCCCTTTAAATGAAAAAAAGTTGCATTCCCTCCCCCACTGTTAGAAAAGTGTGCAAATCGTTGCTGCTATTGTGATAACCACCGAAATTTCAGATTTCTGCCAAAAATAGATCGCTTGCAATCTTCTTCTAAAATAGATCGCTTGCATCTTTCTTATTGTGTTGTTTTTATTTTTTTTTCTTATTGTGTTGTTTTCTATTATTTTATTATTTTGTTTCTTATTGTGTTGTTTTTATTTTTTTCCCTTATTGTGTTGTTTTCTATTATTTTATTATTTTGTTTCTTATTGTGTTGTTTTCTATTTAAATAGAAAATCCTGAAGTTGTCTGTAAAACCTGTCCTTCTCATCAGCATCCTCAGTGGGGGCATAACAGCAGATAACATTCAAGTCTTTAATGCTTGTCTGAAATTTTGCTGTAAGAAACCTTTCATTAATGCACTCATTTATTAGAAGAGCATGACTAGCATGTCTGCTGAGCAGCAGACCCACACCTTGGTGATGCTTTCCATCCTCCCTCCCTGTAAAGAGAAATTTAAAGTTATTTTTAAGTATCTCACCTTTACCTGTCCATCTGGTCTCTTGCAAGCCTAGAATATCTAGGTTATAATGCTAGAATTTCTGCGTGAGGACATCAAGAGAATAATCTCTATGTAATGTCCTCATATTCCATGTTCCTACAGAGAGAAAATGATTAGTAAAGAAATTAGGTTTATTGAGATTGGTAAGGCCAACGCCCCAGGTAGCCCCCTGATCGCAGGCATGGGGCAAAGACCTGTTCCTCCTCCGCTAAAGGCTGAAGTCACCGATGCTGCTAGGAACTTCAGACACCACCTTTTCAAGAGCCATATGGCCTGCCTGTGACACATTACTCCAGTTTAGGCTTGACGATGCCCAACTAGCTAAGTAAGGTTCAGGTACTTGCGATGGCCTCTGATTATGATTATCCACCAGCTGATATAAGGTATCCCATGCCTCTGTTCACTTAGGGCTGGCAACCCAGAAGCAAACAGAAAACACAGCTGCAGATTCTCCCTCAACAGAGGCCCACCAGTACAGCAAGTCCAGGATCTATAATCAACCTCAAATCCATAAACAAGTCCAGTCTAGTAGATATAAATTGTCAGCACCGGGACCCTGTGAAGTTGACTCTCCTCAGCAGGGTTGAAAAAAAAGAAAAATGTGGCCTTAGATCACCAGATCAGTAGGCCATACTGAACAGGCAGCCCTCCCCTTCCGTTCCCTTCCAAAAGAGAATATCTCTTTTGATAGGTACTAACGGCCTGCATCACGAGAAGGTGGGGTTGGACATTAGGTGCTAGACCTGGTCGATTCTGTGCATCATTACTAGGGATTGGTACACAGCTCTCCTTCCAGTTTATGCCTAGCTACAATTTACACGCACTCTGATAGCAGGAAATTAGTGTAGTTGAGTCAAAAAACAGCACAGGCAGATCTAGGAAAGGGTGGCAGCAAGGTGGTCATCCCCCCTGCAGAATGCTAATGAGGGGAACACAGGTAAAAAATATTAAACTTTGTATTTTATGCATTTTTCAAAAACGTTTTAAAGACCTGTAAAATGAAGGGGAAAATATACTGCATTAGAAATCCAGACTCTTTACCAGCAGCTTTTTGTATTTTTTGAATTACCAGCAGAAGTCAGTGTTGACAAGCACTAACTTCTGCTGGTAATTTGTTTTTCATGTTGCTGTGCTGTTGGATGGTTTCGTTTAGTGAGCAAGTTGACAGTATCAAGCATATCCTCTAGATTCAAAAACTAGTACAAATTAACTGAAGAACTAAATGTTTTAAAACTCTTAAAAATCCTCAAACATTAATATAGTTCCTCCAGCAATGCATTTCGCCACTGCATCCATCTAGTGGTTTCACCAGGCTCCGTATGAGACAATAGTAAGTGATTATATAGGAGTCTCCCCTTTAACATAATCTGCTCGTTCAGCAGGTGTATGTCTGCTCATGCAACAGGAGATTTCATGCCACTGGCAGGGGTGCTATCTCTGTGTTGCAGAGCTTACACCTGTGTAAATTAATCATAATAGATTCTGCTTATTGAAGTTGAATTGGTTTATGGTGCTATTATAGGTTTGTGTGCTAGATTATTTATTTTTAAATTATTGTCTATTACAGTTTGAGCTAATGCTGCATTAGGCTTTTTATTTTTAATATCTTGTTAATGTTTGAACATATGTTGCTCATATATACGATAAGTTTTCCCTATGTATGTGTTTTTATCATTTCACATATTATGGGGGTCAGGGATTTCTATATTATATACTCCTCCTGTTGATGGTAACTTATCGCAATCATTTATTACAAGCTTTTTCATACTTTTATTTATGATAAATGACTTGGAATCATGTGGTAAAAGCTTCACAGCACAACATAACAACTTCCTTAAGCTAGTGTGAATTGTCCCCACCTTAGCTCAAATGGTAGAGCAACTGGTGCATAGCTAGGAGATCCCAAGTTCGAGTTGGTTGGTTGTTTGGGGTTTAATGGCACAATGGCAACTAAAGCCATATTATACCAAATGCATTGTCGATTCTAGGAGGTGGATGGATGGACTTTTCATACTTGCTTAATTCTGACATAAATCAAATCCTATGTGATATGTATATTGTATGTGAAATATTATATTGTATGTGTATATGTATATTGTATGTGAAATACAATATATCAAGTGATCATAAATACAAGATTTATCTCTAAGGAAATAAGACTGTTACAAAACAATCACTGAAGGCTTTGAAAGCATTCTACTTTACACTGAAGTTTTGAAAGCACTTTCTTGAATGGTCTACAAGTACTTTATCAGAGCTTCTTGAATATGTGAAGTATCCACATACACTTGTCCTTTAAGTGCTCTTTTGAGACGTGGAATAGGAAAAAATCTGGTGATGGCAAGTCGGGAATACGGATGGATTAGTCACAAAATTGTCTTTATCAGTTAGAAAATGTGCACATGATAAAGAACTGTATCATTGTAAGCTTCTTGCAGCATGATGACATCTCTGTGGCACTTTTTCCCAGCTTTACATAGAACTTTATGCAGATGCTTTGTACCTCTATCTGTATGTGACAACCGACTGTGACCAACTAAAAGAAAATGTGTACTGCCACATCAAATGGGAGATGACATGTCAAAATTGTTTGCATATGGATAATCAAGTTACATGCATGTCTATAAAGAGGTTCAATGAACTGGATATACATTAATATAAATAAAGTGTGTTTTTTGGGGGGGGAGGGGAAATAAACCTTGTACTTCAGATTAGTTAGCAAGAAGCTGATAAAGTGACTTGTTTATAAATTATTCATTCTGTATATATAATGTATAACCATTGTACATCAATGGCATTAATAGAATTATAAAGATTCCTAATTCTATTAAGTACAATCATGCAAAGAATTTTACCTGGAACAGAAAGTAGGTTGATACCCCTATAGTTATCACAAGAACTGCTATCACCTTTTTTAAAAATAGGGATAACAATAGCTCTGCAAAATCCTTAGAAAAGAGATATTAAAAATAAAAAGCCTAATACAGCATTAGCACAACCTGTATAGATAATAATTTAGAAATAAATAATCAGACATACGTTCTGCAACACAGAGATACAACCCCTGCCGGCAGCATGGAATCTCCGGTTGTGCGAGCAGATATATACACCGGTTGCACAGGCAGCTAATAATGTCATAGGGGAGTCTCCCATATAATCTCTTACTATCACATCATATGGAGCCTGATGAAGCCACTAGATGGATACAGTAGCAAAACATTGCTGGAGGAACTATGTTGGTGTTTGAGGGGTTTTTCAGAGTTTTTAAACAGTTTTTAGGTGGTTTCAGTCTTTTTAGTTTTAGGTTTTTAGGTTAACTTTCAGTTCTGCAGTTAATGTGTATTAGCTTTTAATTCTTGAGGATGTGCTTGATACTGTCAACTTGCTCACTGTGTGAAACCATCCAAGAGCACAACATGAAAAAGGAATTACCAGCAGAAGTCAGTGCTTTTTAGCAACAGAAGTTTTCATAAAAATCTGATGACTTCAAATTTCTTCAATTACACCAGGACTGCTAACCACAGCTATGATGACACACACCACTAACTAAACATCGAATACACTGGATCAGCAAAAAAAAAAGGGACATACAACCCTCATAATCAGCTGTCGTATGAACCAGCAAGGCATTTAAGCTCAACGGACTGGTAATTATTACTTTCTTACTCTTGACAGCATGCAGACATCTGGAAGAGCATAAAATTAATGCTATAAGACAAAAATTCTTAAAATTCACAAACTCCTGAAAAAAAGTCTCCATCCTACTCAGATAGAAATTTTTCATCTGAATAATTTCAGGCATTAACTCTTCCAGTGTCCAACACATCTGTATACGTACGGGGAATCTGAATAGAGAGGCCAATGACGTATGTATACGTATTTAGTACCAAAAATATATCGATTTTTTTAAAAATAAAAAATTGCCATTGTAATTTTTTTTATTTATGTCTTATAAAAATATATAATTCAGGCTTCAAAAATAATATTTGTTTTTAAATTTGATGCATAATTTCTTAAACTACAACATAAATAATTTATAAAGCCATCTGATTGCAATTTCTTAGAAGCACTAAATGGTATTGCCGATTTGCTTGTTAACATTCCTATTTGCTGAAGCAACCTTCTGATTTAAGCTCACAAGTTTGATTTGAGTTATCATGAACAAATTTTTCCTTAAATTTTCGAAAATCTAAAAATTAACAAAAAAAACTGCTATTTTTAAAAACGAGATTTTGGAAGTAATTACAAAATACATACCGCAATTCATTTTTTCCAATTCACACTCTTTTCTGTCATAAAAATAATTTGGGAATACTGAAATACATTTATCATTTTTCCCAGCATTCTATGCATTTTTCCTGCCTTCAAATTTAAACTGGAAGTAAACAAATCCTTCTTAGAAATTCTGGTTGCACCTGCATTTAATTACTTGTGCTTCACTGAGGCAAACAATATGCAGATGGCTAATGACACATAATATCTCTGTGTGCCGTTTTTTTTTCCAACGTATTGGATACTCTTTGTCAAGTTAGTATTTTTTTTATATTTAAACCTTAGTTTTCATTTCAGTAGATTTATTTTCGGAAATTACCGATCTTTTGGCCGATTGATAAGTATTGATTTTTTTCATAGTTATATCGTATGGCAAGCCTACAACTTGTGGCTGTGGTTATTTTAACATCGCATTAGGCTATAGATTAATTTTTATTTTATTATTTATTACTTTTCCAGTAAAACTTTGATCTACTATCATTTCCTGAAAATGAGATCTTGGATATGTGGATATGGAAGCAAATTAATTTCTGTATATTTACTTCCATTAGCGATCTTTCAATCGGCTGATTTATCGACAATCTTTCCAAGTTATGCTAGATTGGAGGCCGGCTTAAAAGTTGTTGCAATTATTTTATTTAACATCCCTTTGGTTATATGTAATTTTTCCTTTATTATTTCTTTTTTTTTAATAAAAAAAACTTTGAGCTTGTACCGTTTTCTGAAATTGAATGTCTTGGATACAGAAGCAAAGAGACTTCCTTGCTACAGAAATCGGCCATCATTTGGGAAGGCAATTTCGGGAAGGGCTGGTCCTTGGTGTACAAACCTTTCTGCACTTAGCCAAGATTGCCAAACACCCAAAGAAAAGATTCAATATGTTTTGTAAAAAAAAGCAGCCAAGGAAGTTCTTTTTCTATTTCATAACCATTTCAGAAAATTCCGTGAATGTGAGAACGCCAAGTCGTATTGTATAACACTGGTTGTGTTTAAAATATATGATAGTGAAAAGAATCATTAAAAGAAATAAAAATCATTTCAGGATGAATATTATATTATTCAGGAGGCAATCTCCCTTCGATAAATATATAATTTAACTATTTTTATTCAGCAGGTTTTCCAAAATGAAGCCTTAATTGTATAGTGCAATCTTTTTTTTCTTCACCATATCACATTGAAAAAGGCTTGCAAATTAGTTTGTATTATTTATTTTTATATAATTCGTTATTAAATTCTGTTTAATTTGGTATAACATGACCAATTTCCATTGATTGGTTATTTTTTTAAAAAATTCTAAAGTTGACTTGTTTTATCTGACTCAGCACAGTTGGCTAAAAGCCTGGAATTTTCTCAAAGTATGGTATCGAGAAAAAAATTACAAAACAGGAAAAATATTTACTTAAAACCAAAAAAGTGATTTTTTTGCTATTCAGAAATATATATATTCATATACTGATGTGCATTGCAATCATTTCTGTGTATTAGTTTTTTTTTAAATAAATTTTCATTTGTGTTGTCAGATGCATTTTTTTACTACATGACTCTAAAAGAAGTCCTATTAAAATGAAACATATGGTCTTTTTTGTTAAATATTATTTCTGAAAATCCAGAATTAAATGCTGATTAATTTGGCATACAACATGCCATAATTCCTTTCATTAGTTATTTGGCAAAAAAGTTCTAAAGTTAAAGGTTTTGTTTTTTGGCTGAGCATAGTCAGAAAATAGCTTAGTCCATGGATAGAAACCTGTTTTTCAGGCTGGACACTGGAAGGGTTAAAAAACTTTCATAACACCCCCGACATTGTTATTACTTTAGCCGATAAAGCATGCCAGTATGACATAATGGACAAGAATGACTACGATGCCAAAGTTTTGGACTTCATAAATAGCTCCCACTATAACAGTCTAAATGCTGACCCCACCAGTAGCATCAAAAACAAGGTCTGCAGGCTAAAAAACAACAGGTGGCTCCCGAAGGACCTTAAGGAAAGTGCAGTGCCATCCAACTGCTAAGCACCGTGAATGTTTGCTCAGTGCAAAGCACACAAGTATAATTACTCCATCCGGCCGCTAGTGTGCAAAAGATCATCCCCAAATTTCTTTATTGAAAAGGATGTCAAAATTTTTGTCCAACTTCATTTGCGATCTCCCATTTTCTATAATATAGGCAGTATACGGCAGAATTTCTCAACAGACTCAAGGATCTGTCCATTCCTCCCTACAGCAAATTAGTCACACTTGATGTCTCTTTATTCCCATCCACTCGTTTTTGATGCGGTCATGTTGTTTTGGACAAAAATTATTGAAACACAAAAATTTTTCCTTTCCGAAATCAGAGCCATTCATGAGGCTCTAAAACTCGTTGCTCTAAATTTCGTCACTGAAAACAACTATTTCCAGTTCAGTAACCAAATCTACAGGCAGGACTCAGAGGCCCCCATGGGTTTACCCCTTTCCGGTATCCTATCCGAAATTATACTTCAAGATTTTGAAACAAAATTATTCAACTCAGCAGCAATTTTACCCTTCTTCTGGTGTTGCTATGTCAACGATATATTTTTAATTTCGAATGGAAGCAATGGCCAATTAAACAGCCTCATTGACTCTGCCAACAATATGTATCCTACGATACATTTTATGAAGGAGGAAAATAGCAGTGCCATCCCCTATTTAGATGTTTTCATCCAAAAAGATGACATAGAAGCCTTGACGATGTCAGTATACCAAAAACCTACCTACGTCTCCTTGTCATATGCACGGATTCATTCACCCCATGGGCGTACAAAATTGCAGCCTTCCGTTCATTCACACATACGACCTTCACCGTGTCTTCAAGCTCGAAAAAGAAATTCGAAACATCCATTCCATTACTGCTTCCCTGGCTACAATTCAACAATAGACAAATTAATCAGTAAATATAGAAGGTATGTAAATGGTAGATAGGTAGTCACTGGAAGGAGAGCTATGCACCAATCCCCTGTGATGATGCATAGAACCGGCCAGGCCTAGCACCTAATGTCCCACCCCGCCTTCTCTTCATGCAGACCATTAATACTTTTCAAAAGGGCTGCCAGATCAGTGTGGCTTACTGATCTGGACAACTATGGCTACTTTTTTTTCTACCCTACTGAGGAGTGATCAACCACACGGGGTTGGGTTGTTTTACCTCTGAGCGACACTTTTTTGCACACCATGGGCTAAATGGCCAGGTCACATGGACCCCGAAGGCTCAGAGAAGGTTGGGGGAGGGGACCCACTAAAACAGCTGTTAGGAGACAGATGGTAGCCTCCCGTCAAGGCCATCCAGTGTGATCTTTAACGTGCACAGGGTATTGCTCTCCCGCACATAGGGCCACAGCTTAACGTCCCATCCAAAGGACGGTGGCCTTTTCAAGCCCATCCCTACTGACTGTGGGCAGGGCAAGGAATTTTGTGGAGATAAATCTTAATGCTGACCAGCTGGGACACGAACCTGGGAATTACAGATTACGAGCTTGGTGCGCTACCGACTGAGCCATCCCAGCCCCCACCACATGGGGTCCTGGTGCTGGCCATAAATACCAACCTGAATGGAATTATGGCTCTGAGTTTGATAAATAGATCCTGAATTTGCTGCACCGGTGGGCTTCTGTGAAGGGAAAATCTTTGGCTAATGCCCAAACCTAATGCCCAAGATACTGCTTAATTTAACCACCTGTTTTCTGTTTGTGGGTTGACAGCCCCAAGTGAATAGATTCACAGGATATGTTTATCAGCTAGTGGATAATCCTGAGCAGAGGTCATCGCAGGCACCTGAACTCTTTGCTTCTACCGGTATTGTCAAATTCTACATTGGGGGAAGTCTTTCAGTGTAGATGGCTTCAGCCTTTAGTGGTGGGGGAACTGGTCTTTGCCCCATGTCTGCAATTAGGGGGCTGTTTGATATTGTCGCCATTCCCACTCTCAATAAACATAAGTTTCTTCAAACATCCCACTATCCATTTTCCCTCTATAAGAAGTTGGAATGTGAGGGCTCGGCACGGAGCTTTTCTCTTGATGTCCTCACACATGAATTCCACCATTATAATTTAGATATTCTCAGCTTGCAAGAAACCAGATGGACAGATAACGGTCATATTTTTAAAAATAATCTTAAATTTCTGTTTTCAGGGAGGGACGACAATAAGCATCACCAAGGCATGGGTCTGCTTCTCAGCAGACATGCCAGTGATACTCTTCTAGTGCATTAATGAAAGATTTCTTACAGCAAATTTTCCGACAAGCATTAAAGACTTGAATGTTATCTGCTGTTATGCCCCCACTGAGGATGCCAATGAGGATGAGGAACAGTTTTACAGACAACTTCAGGATATTTTGAATTCTGTCAAGAAAAGAACTGCAGGAATGTCCTTAATCAATACCCTACTAGTCCTAATAGAAAGCATTACAGAGAACTTAATAAACATGTAAAGGATCAGTTGGCTGCTAATTAAGAATATTTGGCTTGATGGTTTGGTTACAAAGTCAAGGAAGCAGTTAGACAGAACAACAGCAGAGATCTGTACCACATAGCTAATGTTTTGTGTGGTAGAAAACGGACAGGTATACAGGGATTGAAGGATAAACAAGGTAAGGTTATAGAAGGGGAGGGTTCTGTCATGGCTAGGTGGGCTGAGCATTTCAGTGATGTTCTAAACAATCTGGTTAGTTCTACTTGCATTGTTTGCAATGATGATAGATGCATTGGTGGCTTTAATGTTGACCCTATAACACAATCTGAAGTTATTTTGGCTATTTCTAAACTTAAACTTCATAAATCCCCAGGGGTAGTGAAATGACTACGGAAATGCTTAGAGCTGGGAATGTTTCGGTTACCACTGGGATGACTGAAATTTTGAATATCTTTTATGATAAAGGCATGGTTCCTAAGGATTTTTCCAGAGCTATTATTATCCCTATTTTCAAAAAAGGTGATCGCAGTTCTTGTGATAACTATATTGGTATCAGACTATTCTCTGTTCCAGGAAAAGTTCCTTGCATGATTGTGCTTGATAGAATTAAGAATCTGGTTGACAGGCAATTGCGTGATGAGTAATGTGGATTCAGAACTGGTAGGAGATGTGTAGATCAGATATTTTCACTTAGGCAGATTCTTGAGAAATGTTTAGAGTTTCAGAAACCTTTCGTTGCTAGCTTTGTTGATTTCAAAAAGGCTTTCGACTCTGTTGATTGTCATAATATGTGGTTGATTGTGAAATCATATGGTATACCAGACAAGTTAGTTAACATAATGAAAGCTCTCTATAATAACATTGAGTTTAGTGTGAGAGTAGCAATTGGTTTAGCATTACTTCCGATTGTCTGAGAAGGGTGCATTTTGTCTCCTTTTCTCTTTAGTTTGGTTATTGGTTATGTTATGTGAAATTCACTGCAAGGGAAAGATTTTGGCCTTAAATGGTCTGGAGATAGTTTAAATCAGAAATTTCCATATGCTGATAATTTAGCTCTTTTGACAAAAGAATGATATGAACTCTGTCATTCGAGCTGTTGATGAGACTGGCAGTAGAGTAGGTTTGGTTATAAACAGAGAGAAAACCAAAGTGATGAAAATTGGTCATGAAAGCTGTGATTCTGTTAATCTGAATAGTTGCAGTCTTGAGCAGGTGTTTGATATATAGCTCCCAAGATAATTATCTTGGGAGCTATGTAACAGACACTGGTGATGTGCAGCATGAGATTAATAGACGAATAGGGATTGCTGCTGGGACATTTAAGAATCTATGGAGAGAGTGGAGAAATAGGCTTATACACCTAAAGATTAAAATTAGGCTGTATAATAGTTTTGTTCTTTCTAGGCTTAGTTATGGTAGTGAAACTTGGATGCTGTGTAAATAAGATAACAGGAAACTAGATGCTTAAGCAGTACCTTGGGAATTAGGTGGTTTAACTTTGTAACTAATGATGAGGTGAGGCAAAGGAGTCAGCAATCTACTTTAAGCAGCATACTGTGCAGAGAGACTCTGTTGGTTTGGCCATGTTTGCCGTATGGATAATTATAGATTAACAAATAGGGTTATGAACAATGTGCCTAAAGGCCTAAGAATGAGGGGAAGACCTAGAATGCAGTGGGCAATGTCAAACAGGACCTTGTTAGAATTGGTGTGCAGTGGCAAGATGCAGCAGGTGTAGCTCAGGACAGACTTGCTTGGAGAACTAAATTGCACTGTCTGGTTGGACCTCCGTAGCCCATGGCTGCTTGAGGATGATGATGAAATATAGAAATGAAACAGAAGAGATTCGGCTCTCCTCCCAATCACTGACCCTGAACATACACAAACTTTGCCGGACCTATTTCCTACATTCCTGTCCTATGTGAATCAGTCCACAAATTATTCAGAGTCCAAAATATCAAAATTATTTTCAGCCCAGCTCTAAATTTGAAGAAATTAATCAAAGGGACAGGGACAAATTTAGCCTACTTCAAAAACCCTACATTTGTTGGATAATTTCGTTTTTACTACATCGACAAAACCATGCACTCTTTACCAGATAGGTTCAGTGAGCACCATACTGATGTCAGCCAAAAAGAAACGAAATGACAGCAACAACAGACTGGGAGCATGCCACACTACTTACATATACGTCCACTTTCTATGGAACCATAGTTCGCGAGGCTATTGAAATAATGACCTCGTCCATCCCCACCTGCAACCAAGACACTGGAATTGCCCTTCACGACATGTGGAAAGAAGCTCTTTGTCTAAGCAGACCTAACTTCACCACATAGCATCACTTCACTGAAGACGAAGCGCTGTCTTTGCTCTGAAAAGCTTCCGAGTTTTCTCCTAAAAACTTTTAACATGCAAATAGTTTGAAGGATAAACTTTAAAATTTTACTGCTCAACGACAGAGAATTTTATGTTATTTTTAATTAATTTCTAAGCAAGAAGGTCTTTTTAATTGTGTATTTAGACATAGGAATTCACAGTTCATCAATGATTTAATGAATATTCATCCACTAACCAGCTGTTTTTTAAGTGACAGAAGATGGGAATAGAGGAAAATTGTCTTGAGCTGGGTGGGATCTTCTGCCACATAAAAAATGGCTGGAGAATGACTGAATATTCATTAAATAAATGATGAGCTGTGAATCCCTATGCCTAAATACAAGGTACTACTGATCATCATCAGTAGTACCTTGTATCCAACCAAATATTGATTTGATCAAACCAAAATCAATTGATCAAACCAAATGTGAGGCAATTCAGATTTGCTCACAAAAAAAATAGCAACCAGGATGCCTTTGTGGCTGGTTGTGTGCACATGACCACGGATGGCTCTGAAGAAATAGTCCCCAGATGCACGAAAAAGACAATGACTGACCAGATGGAGTATAACATAACATCAGCAGTAGAGGAGAAATTGATCAGTGGCCGGTAGTTCAGTGGTCAGAGCACCTGACATGTCATCAGGAGGTTGTGGGTTCAGAACCAACCCAGATCAAGACAATTTTTCCTCTACATTCATCTTCTCTTGTCACTTAAAAAACAATTTGATAGTGGATGAATATTCATTATGATTTACATAAAAAGAAATAGGGCGAATATATTAATTCGGAAGCGAAAAAATGAATACTATGCTAAAAAACTTTGACAGTAGCAGTAACAAAAGTAAACTGTAGGATGTGGTGAATGGTACTGACACGAAAAAGGTTTCCATTGATGATACAATAACTAAAAATATAATTGGAAATAAAAATACAAAGGAAGTACTGAATGATTTTGTTAAATATTTATCCGATTTAACTATTGCAAGGGTTACAGATATACTGGTAACAAATTCTATAAGTAATAAGGTTTTTGAATAATGTTTTGTCCACAATAACTCTATATATACCTGAGATAACAGAAATGGATATTGCAAAAATAATTGATTCTTTAAAAAAAATTATCGCCAGGTATTGATAAAATCAGGCCAATTTATATTAAAGAAAATAGAGTTTTAAGAAACTTATTGCATTTTTAATTTAATTTTTGAAAAGGGTACTATTCCTAAGCAAATGAAGATTGGTGTTATTAGACCCATTCATGGGAAATTTTTTAAGGGATTACATGGATAAAATTTTTAACCAAAAGTCAATATAGATTTTGTAAAGGAATCTGAACAACAATTAACTTGTTAGAAGATTTTTTGCAATTTATTAAATCAGAATTTAAACCAAGGTATAAAATTTGTTATGATGTTTATAAGGATTTAAATAACTCTTTTTATTCTGTTGATATTATCTTATTACATAAATTATACTTAATGGGGATTAGAGATCAAACTTATACATGGTTTGAAAGTTATTTATTAAATACGGAGATAATAATGAAAATCAACGAATCATATAACGACAAATTTCCAGTTTATGCTGGAGTTCCACAAGGCTTGGTATTGGGATCATTACTTTTCCAAATTTATATAAATTACTTATCTAATGTTAAATTTAATGGAGAAATTTTTATGTATGTAAATTATGCAATACTAGTAAACTATTATAAACATTTGCAATGTGCAATTAATAACTTACAAAGAGATTTTAATCAAGCAGATACTTGGTTTTCATAAAACAGATTATTTCTAAATATTACTGAAACTAAATTTATGTGCATGAGCTCAAGAAATGTGGTTTAAGATGTTACAATTATATAATGTGTATCACTGTAATAATACAGAAGTTAATGAATTTATCTATCAAGAGATTAAATTTCCTTCCAATGTTAAATGGAACTGTCATATTGACTTGCTGTACAAGAAAGTGCAATTCATGGCTTACAATATTAAAAAATTTACATATGGTAGTAACCCAAGAAATTGTTCTTATAGCATATAAAGTTCAGTCCATTATTAGCCACAGAAAATCTCTGTATGGAATGACTTATAAAACTCAATTAAACCATATTAAAAAAATATGTCAGTTTGCTTAGAGAACTGTGTCATCCTGATGTTAAAAATAACCTAGTTAATAGAAATGATATTTTAAACAATTTTGCCATTTTATCTGTTGAAAATTTATACATATATAATTGTGTGATCACGGATTTTTATCTTTAATATTTCTTATATTCACTATTATAACTTTAAATTCCCTGTCATTGATTAACAAGGAGTAATATATAATGTTTGGATATACTGAGAAAACCAAAAAATATTTATGATTTTATGCATTAAATAATTTTAAATCCCACACGTGTTCAACCAAGTACTTAGGAAATTTTAGTTAGCTTCAAAATTTCTCTAAATCAAAATGGAATTGATTATATGGTTGATATTGTGGATGATGATTATGTGGTGCATAAAAATATGAAAAATAAGATGAATCATTTTGTAAACTGCAATCTAATTAACTTTCATAGTTATTAAAATTTGTGTTAAATTTTGTTTAAAAACATACAGTCGTATCAGAATAATATGACCATCTACCTAATAATGGGAATAACCACCCTTGGCCTGGATGACAGCAGCGACATGGTGTGGCATGGATGCAATGAGACCCTGGAAGGTTGCCAGAGGCACACGTGCCCATTCAGACTCCAGCAGAGCACGGAGGTTCCGAAGATGATGTGGTTGTGGGTTCATATGCCAAACCTGTCGATCCACATGGCCCCACAAGGGATCTATGCGATTGAGGTTGGGCAATTTCGCCGGCCAAGGGAGAACAGAGACATCATTGTTGTGTTCCTGGAACCAGTCACGCACCACCTTAGCGACATGGCAGGGTGCATTGTCCTGTTGGTAGACACCATCATCACCATGTTAAATGTCCAACATGAAGGGATGCATGTGCTCAGTGAGGATGGACAGGTAGCCATTGGTGTTCAGAGAGCCACAGCTGGCCTGTACTTGACGGACATGTCCGGGTGTTGGTACTCGTGTGTCTGACGCCATATCTGCCACTGCTCATCACTTCTGTGGAGTAGAAACCTTGATTCGTCAGAAAAGGCAACCTTTTCCCACTCTTCCACTGTACAATGACAGTAGTCCCGTGCGAACTGCAGGCACTGTTTCCCATGGACCTTGGTTAACATGGGTGCCTTTACGCAGTGTTGATTCCGGAGACCCTTATGTAACAGAATTCACTCTACTGTTATCGGGGACACATACCTGGGTGCCCCAGCATTCATTTGAGTGGTCAATTGCTGCACTGATGTGTGTCGATTGACCTTTACCAGTCGTCGTTCTCCTCTGGGGTCGATGGCATTTGGGGCTCCACAGTTATGATGTCTGGAGGTACTCTTGTGTGCCAGCGGTACAATCTTGGTACACCCTTACTACAGCACCTCGTGAACAGCCCACAAAGTCTGCTGTTTACAAGATGCTTCCACCCTTAGCACGGCAGCCAATGATCATTCCTTTTTGAACATCCATCAAATCAATACTTCTGCCCATTGTGCTCATGTCATACACTATGGCTCATCTCTCCTGGCTGGCTGCATCTCTCCTGGCTCTCCATGTCATCGACTTTGTCATGTGAACTCTGTGATGTGTCTGGGTGGGTACACTGCGATTCTGTGGATGGTCATATTATTCTGATACAACTGTGTATATATATATTACATGTTAATAGTATTTCACTGTGAATAGAAGATTCACTTGGTTCATTTGTAATTAACTATGGACCTGCTGATAAGCCTTTGGTTTAGCAGGATCAAACTTATGTATCTAATATAAACAGACAAAATTGAGCAAATAAGCTTTGACTTCGAAGATTTCGGTAACAAGACACTAAAACCATTTGTTACATTTGGGCAACCAAAGCATTTCACAAGTAACAACTTACTAGTATTTTTCCAAAACTCTCTCTTGTATTTAACAGGCTCATTTCTTCGTTTCTCAAATTCAAATGACGGATCGATTGTGAGCTCTTTTCCAGTAGACTTTCGAAATGCTTTTGTCCATCTAGCTTTTCTGGGGTTTCTTTTTCGATTAAACAATTTCCGACATTTTGAGCGACAAAATCTAAATATCTGGAACAGACAAAATTTTGATATTAATCCATATATATATTTTACTTAAATTCTACTTTTTTCAAAATACAGTCAAACTTGGTTATAACGAGCACCAGTGGACCGACAAAAATTTCCTCATTATAACCATTACTCACTATATCAGTGATGAGTTAAATCTCATCATCATAATCATCATCTTCAAGCAGCCATGGTCTATGTTCAAAATTCTATTTCTTTTTTATTTCTTATACAGAAATTGTTGCATATTTTATATTTTTTTTTTGTCAGTCTACAACTTTTTCTTTTTTTTTAGAAAAAATTATTTTATCAGTTAGCAAAGTGCAAAATCCTTGACATACAGTTTTAGAACTGAATTCCTTAACTAAATAATTTCAGGAGTCATATTTTTGATTACATCATCATCATCCTCAAGCAGCTATGTGCTACAGAGGTCCAACCAGACCATGCAGTTTAATTCTCTAAGCATATCTGTCCTGAGCTACATCTGCTGCATCCAGCCACTGCACACCAATTCTAACAAGGTCCTGTTTGACATTGTCTGCCCACCGCATCCTAGATCTCCTCTTCCTTCTGAGGCCTCTAGGCATACTGTTCATAACCCTATTCGCCAATCTATAATTATCCATACTGGCAACATGGCCAAACCAGCGGAGTCTCTCTCTGCACAATATATGCTGGTTAAAGGAGGTTGCAGACTCCTTTGCCTAACCTCTTAATAGATAAGATCTCTCTGATCTTATCTCATTTAATAGATAAGATCAGAGAGATCTTATCTCATTTAATAGTTCAGAGAGATCTTATCTATTAAGCAACATATGCAGAGAGATCTTATCTATTAAGCATCTCCTTTAAGCAGCATATTGTGCAGAGAGATCTATCTTGGGTATTAGGTGGTATAGATTATGATATAGTATTAGAGATCTATCTTGGCTTTAGGTATTAGGTTATATACTTTGTAACATTAAGTTACAGAGTTAAACCACCTAATACCCAAGACACTACGTAAGCATCTAGAATCAAAAGTATCTTAGTTTCCTGCTATCTTGTTTACACAGCGTCAAAGTTTCACTACCATAACTAACTCTAGAAAGAACCAAACTATTATACAGTCTAATTTTAGTCTTTAGGTGTATATACCTATTTCTCCACACTCTCGATAGATTCTTAAAAGTCCTGGCAGCAATCCCTATTCGTCTGTTAATCTCATGCCGCACATCACCAGTATCTGTTATATAGCTCCCAAGGTAATTAAATTGTGACACCTGCTCAAGACTGCAACCATTCAGATGAACTGAATCACAACCTGCCTGACCAATTTTCATCACTTTAGTTTTCTCTGTTTATAACCAAACCTACTCTACTACCAATCTCATCAACAGCTCGAATGAAAGAGTTCATCTCATCATAATTTGCCAAAAGGGCTAAATCATCAGCATAATCTAAATCAGAAATTTTCGTATCTCCAGTCCATTTAAAGCCAAAATCTTTCCCTTGAAGTGAATTTCACATAACCTAATCAATAACCAAACTAAAGGGAAAAGGAGGCAAAATGCACCCTTGTCAAACACCAGAAGTAATGCTAAACCAATTGCTACAAGCCTTACCAACTCTCACACATGACTCAGTGTTATTATAGAGAGCTTTCATTATGTTAACTAACTTGTCTGGTATACCATACGATCTCACAATCAACCACAAATTATGACGATCAACAGAGTCGAAAGCCTTTTTGAAATCAACAAAGCAGGCAACCGAAGGTTGCTGAAACTCTAAACATTTCTCAAATATCTGCCTAAGGGAAAATATCTGATCCACACATCCCCTACCACTTCTGAATCCACATTGCTCATCACGAAATTGACTGTCAACCAGATTCTTAATTCTATTAAGCACAATCATGGAAAGAACTTTACCTGGAACAGAGAGTAGGCTGATACCCCTATAGTTATAACAAGAACTGCGATCACCTTTTTTCAAAATAGGGATAATAATAGCTCTGGTAAAATCCTTAGGAACCATGCCTTTATCATAAAAGATATTCAAAATTTCAATCATCCAAGTGGTAACCGAAATATTCCCAGCTCTAAGCATTTCTGTGGTAATTTCATCTACCTCTGGAGATTTATGAAGTTTGAGTTTAGAGATAGCCAAAATAACTTCAGATTGTGTTACAGGGCCAACATTAAAGCTACCAATGTATCTATCATCATTACAAACAATGGGAGTAAAACTAACCACATTGTTTAGAACATCACTGAAATGCTCAGCCCACCTAGCCATGATAGAATCCTCACCTTCCATAACCTTACCTTGTTCATCCTTCAATCCCTGTATACCAGTCCGTTTTCTACCACATAAAACATTAACTATCTGGTACAGTTCTCTGCTGTTGTGCTGCCTAACTGCTTTCTCAGCCAGCAAAGATTCTTATCAGTAGCTAACTGATCCTTTACACATTTATTAAGCTCTCTGTAATCCTTTCTATTAGGACTAGTAGGGTACTGATTAAGGACATTCCTACAGTTCCTTCTTTCTGAAATAAGCTCTAGTGCCTTATCACTCAAATAATTCTTCCTCCTCTGCTCCTTTTTACCTAAAAGAGTACTGTTAGTTTCCAAAAAAGCCATTTTAAAACAGCCCCATTCTTCCTCAACTTCAGTAGTAAGCAAAACATGACTGTCATAATGACTAAGTAACCTATCATGGTAAGCTTTAGCTATAACTTGGTCTTTCAGGAGCTTCAGTATTAAAGGTAAATTTTACTTTATCACAACAGTTTTTAAGTTTAAGCTGCAAGACACTTTTCACCAGGTAATGGTCAGACTCAGTTTCAGCTCCCCTGTATGATCTGGTATTCCTAACTGAACTGACCCATTTGCTGTTAATTAAAATATAATCTATCATATTCCTGTGCAAACCATCAGGTGAAACCCACATATATTTATAAATGTGCTGGTGTTTGTAGTATATATTAGTTATTCGTAATCCATTAAGTTTACTTACCTGTAGAAGACAATCTCCATTGCCATTGGAACTACCAATGCCAAAGGGACCTAAAACTCCTACCCAAAGGTCAGAGTCAGTACCAACTTTAGCATTGAAGTCACCTAGCACAAGAGAAATATCTCCTTTCTTCACAGAATTCAAAATATCCTGAAGCTGGCTGTAAAATGTATCCTTCTCATTCTCATCAGAGTCCTCAGTGGGGGCATAACAGCAGATAACATTCAAGTCTTTAATGCTTGTCTGAAATTTTGCTGTAACCTTTGATTAATGCACTCATATCCTAGAAGAGCATCACTGGCATGTCTGCTGAGCAGCAGACCCATGCCTTGGTGATGCTTTCCATCCTTCCTCCCTGTAAAGAGAAATTTAAAGTTATTTTTAAGTATCTTACCTTTACCTGTCCATCTGGTCTCTTGCAAGCCTAGAATATCTAGGTTATAATGCTGGAATTCCTGTGTGAGGACATCAAGAAAATAATCTCTATGTAATGTCCTCAGGTTACATGTTCCTGCAGAGAGAAAATGATTAGGTTTTTTAAAGAAACTAGGTTTATTGAAATAGACATGGCCAACAACATCAAATAGCACACTGATCGCAGGAATGGGGCAAAGACCTGTTCCTCCTCCACTAAAGGCTGAAGTCACCGATTCTGGTAGGAATTTCATGCACCACCTTTTCAAGTGGACTTTTTGAAGAGCCATATGGCCTGCCTGAGACATGTTACTCCAGTTTAGGCTTGACGATGCCCAACTAGCTAAGTAAGGTTCAGCTAAAAAGTAAAGGTTCAGGTTAAGCTAAGTTCAACTAGCTAAGATGGCCTCTGATTAGGATTATCCACCAGCTAATATAAGGTATCCCATGCCTCTGTTCACTTATGGCTGGCAACCCAGAAGCAAAGAGAAAACACAGCGGCAGACTCTCCCTCAACAGAGGCCCACCAGTGCAGCAAGTTCAAGATCAATAATGAAGCTCAAATCCATAAATATTTATATCCATAAATATACATAATCCATAATAGTAGGTATAAATGGTCGGCACCAGGACCCTGTGAAGTTGACCACTCCCCAGCAGGGTTGAAAAAAAAAAGAAAAAAATGGCCATAGATGACCAGATCAGTAGGCAATACTGAACTGGCAGCCCTCCCCTTCTGTTCCCTTCCAAAAGAGAATATCTCTTTCGAAAGGTGCTAAAGGCCTGCATCACGAGAAGGCAGGATCGAACATTAGGTGCTAGACCTGGCCGGTTCTGTGCATCACTAGGATTGGTACACAGCTCTCCTTCCAGTTTATGCCTAGCTACCATTTACAGGCCGAGTTAAATCTACCATTTATTTCTTTTCCCTCAATATCTTAATGAAAAGATAGTTTCAAGAAACAAAAGAAATATTACAGAGAGAAATAATATAATTACATACCTACATATTATTTATATTAATATGCTTGTATAAGCTTGTATATTAAACACAATTTATTTCTCCATAATTAAAAACAATACTAATTAATAATAAACACGATTTCGATTAGTCATTTTATTTATGAATCTTAAATTCTTTGCTATTTCTCAAATTTTCTCTTAAAGCCCTCAATGCGTGAAAAGTCTCATTTTTTGTTTCTAACTGATTTTACAGTCATGGCAATGTTTGAATAAAGTGGGAGAGCAGGGCCAGAGCTAGGCACTGGAGAGATAGGTAGAATGGAGATGGTGAACAAGGGCAAGTTTGGGTCATAAACCAGCCCATAATCCAATGCAGGTGGTCATAATAGCTAAGCACCTGTTTCATTTTTCTCTATTCCAAGAATTGGGTACTATTTCAGACTACCTGAGCATTTAAAAATGTTTGCATGTTTCTATAGTTACTAAAATTTGTGCAGTATATCTGTGTAGTACGCTTGTTATTAAAGTGAGCGATTGTATGGAAATGCATGTGAATTAAAATCATTATGGCTTTTTGCTCATTACAGCCATGATCTCGTTATTTCCATACTCATTACAACCAATTTGCATATACTTGGTAGTAATGAGTACGGAACATTGCATATACAACCGAAGAGCCAAAACATTATGACCAGTGCATCTTTATGCAAATCAAAGCAACTGCAGGTAAATTATGTCACATGTGTAGGTCATGAAACAGTATAAATAACATCTGATACTGAGATCTGTTGATCAGTGTTATTCTTGTTCTTCAGATGGGGAAAGGCAAAGGACTTAAGTGAGTTTGACAAAGGCAAAATTGTAATGGCCAGATGACAGGGTCAGAGCATTTCCAAGAAGGCAAGGCTTGTGGGTGCTCACGGTCATCCATGGTTAGCACCTTCAAAAAGTGGTTCAAGGGAAAAACCACGAACTGCCAGCAAAGTGTGGGCTTTACCACGGTTCATCGATGCTAGAGGTGAGCGAAGGCTATCCTGTATGGTACGAGCCAATGGAAGGGATACCATGGCACAACTCACCTGTAGTTTGAATACTGGTGATGGGAGTAATGTGTCACAATACACAATACATTGAACCCTGCTGAAAATGGGGCTGAAAAAGCCACAGGCTGCTCCGAGTACCCATACTAACCTCAGTTCACTTTAAAAAGTGCCTAACAATGGGCACATTAGCATCAAAACTGGACCTTGAATGATTGGAAAGTTGTCTGTTCCAATGAATCTTGTTTCCTGTTACACTATGTGAAATGCCAGGTACACGTGTGTCGTTTATCTGGGGAAGTGTTGACACCAGGATTGACCATGGGATGAAAACAAGCCATTGGAGGAAGTATAATGCTTTGTGCAATGTTATGCTGGGAAACTCTGGGTCAAGTCATTCATGTGCAGGAAACCATGAAGTCTACCCTCTACCTAAACATCATTGCAGACCAGGTACATCCTTTCATAGCAACAACATCTCCCTCTAGTAGTACCTTCTTTCAGCCACACTGCCTGGATTGTTCAAGAATGGTTCGTGGAACATGAAGACTTCCAGGTATTGCCCTAGCCTCCAAATCTCCAGACATCAATCCAATCAAGCATCTGTGGTTTGTGTTGGAACAGCATATCTGATCTGCAGTGGCTCAACCATGCAACTTAAAAGAGTAAAAGATCTGCTAGTAATGTGTTGGTACCATATACCACAAGGCACATTTAAATATCTTGTAGTGTCCATGACTCACTGGGGCTGTTTTGGTGGCACATGGAGGACCAACATCATATTAGGCAGGTGGTCATAATGTTTCGGCTCTTCGGTGTATATTTAAGAGCTAAATTTTTTTCTAATTACCCAATTTTAGAGTTTACCAAGAACAACATATATCACTTCTGCTGAATATGGAACACTCATTTTCAGATAGAATGAACTTCATCACTTTATGACTTTAGCACACTCTTATAGTAAAAATTTTATCCAATGGATGATTCAGAAAACTTCAAAAAAATATCAATAGTATCCATCAAATACAAAAATATTATTTCTCTTAAAATAAAAAAAGATATTTTTCCTTTTTCCTTTGGGTAATGGGCAGTTTGCTGCCCATTACCCACTATGGGGTGATTACCCATTAAGTTATGAATGTAAATCCCTTGACCATATTCCGCCATTAAAATTTGAGCTCTCTAGTATGCATAGATTGAAACAGTAAGAAATATATTGAAACAGTAAGTAATATTCAGAGTTATCTGTTGACTTTCCAGAAACATGCCAGAGTATTCTAGTACTGTACTAACACCAGCTCCATCTGTTTTCCACTTATGACTTCCAGGTATTGCCCTAGCCTCCAAATCTCCAGACATCAATCCAATCAAGCATCTGTGGATCTACTCTTACCATGATTTTGGTACCTGGACTTGGTACCATCTATGATCTGGGACAGCAACTAGTCCAGGTGCCAAAATCACGGAAAAAATCATATTAAGTGGAAAAAAAACAGAACTGCATTAGCTCAATAGTAGAATACTCTGGCATGTTTCTGGAGAGATGAGAGTACAAATCCCGCACATCAGTGAAGGTATTCCCCATAAAAATATGTATTGATTTATTGACATTAAAGTCAAAGGGAACTCTGTGAATATTACTTACTGTTTAAATCATTAATAATGCTAATAGCATGAAGTGGGTTGGGTTGTTTTACCTCTGTGTGGCACTTTTTTGCACACCATGGGCTAAATGGCCAGGTCACATGGACCCCGAAGGCTCAGAGAAGGTTGTGGGAGGGGACCCACTGGAACAGCTGTTGAGAGACAGATGGTAGCCTCCCATCAAGGCCATCCAGCGTGTTCTTTACGTGCACAGGGTATGGCTCTCCCGCACACAGGGCCACAGCTTAACGTCCCATCTGACGGACAGCGGCCTTTCCAAGCCCATCGGTGTCCCCTACTGACCGTGGGGAGGGCGGTAGCATGAAGTGACTTAATTATTTATTTACATCTTACCCACCAAAACATTTAAAGAAAGTTGCCATCCCAGATTATAGATGGCACCAAGTCCAGGTGCTGAAATCACAGGAAGAGTGAAAAGTCATATTAAAGATAGGCATACACTTGTAAGTAATGGCTGCACATATAAGATGCATTTCCACCAATGAAAATATTCCTCACTGTATTCTCTGAGTCAATGCACAGCTGTTTGCAACAGATGCAAGCAGTAATTCTATGCAGCATTATTGGGTGAGAATTCCAAAAGGATTTCTCTGCTGCTGGAGGCGAGCCAAAATCCTTTCACAGGTCACAAGCAAGTGCCACCTGTGCAATAAAATATCTAGGCATTTATGTTGACAAAAATTTAAACTGGATTGATATAGATAGGGGTTTACTATAATCGTAGGAAGCCAAATACAAATATTTTTTGACACCAAGGGTAGGGCTGTATAAATGTGTGAATTGTGTAATATTTAGCTATGAGGATATTTATAGGTGGGAAAATACAAATCTCAAACAATTAGAGCTTACAGGATAAAATGATCAGGTCAAAAATCGAGAAAAATGCATTTGAATATTAAACAATCTGTGAAAAATCAGGTTTTGAATACTTATAGTTCTGTCAAATTTACTATGAACCCAATAGACAAGGGCAAGGAAATATTTATTTTTACATTTTTGAAACATCCTTGGTTTAATTACCCAAGTTTTGCCACTATACTTGGTCAATTTTTTTCTGAAAACCCAGAAATTAAAAATGTCTGCAAAACTTGAAATAGTATTAATGTTTACTTCTAAAATGAAATAAAATATAAAACAAAATGTAAAATAATAACAAAATCTTAATTTTTAATATATGTCACAATCCAAACACATATAACATGCATGAATAAATCTAAAATATGAATAATTCTGGAGATGTAAACACAGGCAAATTTAGACACATGCAAAACTCAAAAATTAGTTAATGAAAAATAACAAGTGAAAAAAAGTTAGTGAAAATCACAAATAATAATTCAATAAAATGTTGACGATTGTTAATCTCTATTACCTTTTGATTTACGATACAACTCATATTTTTTTATGATATTGATTTCTTGCAACTTGAATGAAGTATTGCCTTCAATTTTATTACAAAATAAATTAGAGCACGACCCATCCAAGCACAATTGTAGCCGAGACTAGACAGATAAAAACTATGGTGCTCAAGAAGTTTAAAAGAACAAAGTTTGGAAATATATTTACAAGTTTTTTTGTAAATATATGGAATAACTTTTTTTCAAATATGGACATTTTCTAATTTAAGATCAGGACACGCTTGTCAAATACACTACTCTCCATAGAAAATACAGAAGTGTGGTAATGCTGTATATATATCATGTAGCTCAAAAACTAAAATCAGTTAATTGCGTTTTTTAGTTTAGAAAAGTAAAACTATTATGCTTGTGTACAATCTTATATACAACACACTGAGCTGGCAAAACAATTTTGTACAGGTTCAAGGTATTGAAAAAATTTATTGTGAGAATAATGATGAAAAAATATGTAGCACATCACACTGCACCAATATTTTTGGAACTTCAGGATTTACCTTTAAAAAAAAGTAAGCTTTTAGAATTTCAAATTACATTTTCGAACATTGAACTGATAAGGTAATTGCATCATCTTATTTTATGGGAGATAATCATAAACTGAAGAATTTAATAACTTACAAAAAAAAAATTGATTTGGTTGTATGATAGGGATGACCCTCATGCATTATTTAACTGAGCTTTGTTGTAACAAAATTTCTGAAATTTAGTTTAGGTGCATCCGTAAACAATGTTCTTTAGCAGATGTAAGTTGATTATGTTCTATTCATAAATTAGTTTCAATAACTTTATTATTACTCATTAAAAAAAGAAGCACTTTCTGGATTTAGTATTCGTCATTTATGCAAACTAATATGTAAACATATTTTTTCAGGCAGTAATTATCCTGTTGTAACGCTCCAAAAGATTTTTAAACTTTTTCTCTTTGGACCTTTTGATTGATCCAAATTAAAATAAAATTTTGGATATCATATCAGGCACCAGGCAATATTAACTTGCCAAATAAAATTAACTGACGGTTCGTTAAGTATATGAGCATTACTCATTGAGTAAAAAATCAAAAGATTAAGATTTAAATTTTAAAAATTTGACAATAAAAATCAATTATTGTTACTCAAAGTCAAAATATTCAAATAACAAGCAAAGTTATTTCCAAAAAAATTCACGACTCACCATATAAACTAATGAATACAACAGTAGTCTGAGCAAATAAAAATTCATATTCAAAACTGACAAACTTCTCAGTTAACATCATTCTCCACTATCATTATTACATTCCTTACTCCGTGACCTAACATCACTTAGAACACATGTGGTGTACAACCAATATCTCCTATAATAGAAAGCCAGAGAACCAAATTTATGACGTCAACTTAAGTAGGCCTACCATATGGACATCATCATCATCCTCAAGCAGCCATGGGCTACGGAGGTCCAACCAGACTGCGCAGTTTACTTCTCCAAGCATATCTGTCCTGAGCTACATCTGCTGCATCCGGCCACTGCACACCAATTCTAACAAGTTCCTGTTTGACATTGTCTGCCCACCGCATCCTAGGTCTCCCCCTCCTTCTGAGGCCTTTAGGCACACTATTCATAACCTTATTCGCCAATCTATAATTATCCATACGGGCAACATGGTCAAACCAGCGGAGTCTCTCTCTGCACAATATGCTGCTTAAAGGAGGTTGCAGACTCCTTTGCCTAACCTCATCATTAGTTACAAAGTTAAACCACCTAATACCCAAGATACTGCGTAAGCATCTAGTTTCCTGTTATCTTGTTTACATAGCGTCCAAGTTTCACTACCATAACTAACCCTAGAAAGAACCAAACTATTATAGTCTAATTTTAGTCTTTAGGTGTATACGCCTATTTCTCCACAATCTCCATAGATTCTTAAAAGTCCCGGCAGCAATACCTATTCGTCTGTTAATCTCATGCCGCACATCACCAGTATCAGTTACATAGCTCCCAAGGTAATTAGACTGTGACACCTACTCAAGACTGCAACCATTCAGATTAACTGAATCACAACCTGCCTGACCAATTTTCATCACTTTAGTTTTCTCTCTGTTTATAACCAAACCTACTCTACTACCAGTCTCATCAACAGCTCGAATGATAGAGTTCATCTGATCAACATCATTTGCCAAAAGAGCTAAATCATCAGCATAATCTAAATCAGAAATTTTCGTATCTCCAGCCCAATTAAGGCCAAAATCGTTCCCAACATTAAAGCTGCCAATGCATCTATCAACATTACAAACAATGGGAGTAGAACTAACCACATTGTTTAGAACATCACTGAAATGCTCAGCCCACCTAGTCATGACAGAATCCTCCCCTTCTATAACCTTACCTTTTTTATCCTTCAATCCTTGTATACCTTCCGTTTTGTACCACACAAAACATTAACTATCTGGTACAGCTCTCTGCTGTTGTGCTGTCTAACTGCTTCCTTGGCTTTGTCAGCCAAACCATCAAGCCAAAGATTCTTATCAGTAGCTAACTGATCCTTTACACGTTTATTAAGCTCTCTGTAATCCTTTCTATTAGGACTAGTAGGGTACTGATTAAGGACATTCCTGCAGTTCCTTCTTTCTGAAATAAGCTCAAGTGCCTTATCACTTAAATAATTTTGCCTCTTCTGCTCCTTTTTTCCTAAAAGAGTACTGTTAGTTTCCAAAAAAGCCTGTTTAAAATGGCCCCACTCTTCCTCAACTTCAGTATTAAGCAAACCATGACTGTCATAATGACCAAGTAACCTATCATGGTAAGCTTTAGGTATAACTGGGTCTTTCAGAGCTTCGGTATTAAAGGTAAATTTTTTAACCCTAGCACAACACTTTTTAAGTTTAAGTTGCAAGACACTTTTGACAAGGTCTAATTTCAGCTCCCCTATATGCCCTGGTATTTCTAACAGAACTAGCCCATTTGCTGTTAATTAATATATAATCAATCATATTCTTATGCAGCCCATCAGGTGAAACCCATGTGTATTTATTTATGTCGCGGTGTTTGTAATATGTTTTAGTTATTCTGAAACCATTGAGTTTACTTACCTGTAGGAGACGTTGCCCATTGCCATTGCAGCTATCAATACCAAAAGGGCCTATTACTCCTCCCCAAAGGTCAGAGTCAGTACCAACTTTGGCATTGAAGTCACCTAGATAAAGGGTAATATCTCCTTTCTTGACAGAATCTCACCTTTACCTGTCCATCTGGTCTCTTGCAAGCCTAGAATATCTAGGTTATAGTGCTGGAATTCCTGCATGAGGACATGAAGAGAATAATCTCTATGTAATGTCCTCACATTCCACGTTCCTGTAGAGAGAAAATGATTAGTAGGATTTTTAAAGAAATTAGGTTTATTGAGATTGGTAGGGCCAACAATATCAAACAGCCCCCTGATCGCAGGCATGGGGCAAAGACCTGTTCCTCCTCTGCTAAAGGCTGAAGTCACCGATGCTGGTAGGAACTTCAGGCACCACCTTTTCAAGTGGACTTTTTCAAGAGCCACATGGCCTGCCTGAGACACATTACTCCAGTTTAGGCTTGACGATGCCCAACTAGCTAAGTAAGGTTCAGGTACCTGCAATGGCCTCTGATTAGGATTATCCACCAGCTGATATAAGGTATCCCATGCCTCTGTTCACTTAGAGCTGGCAACCCAGAAGCAAACAGAAAACACAGCGGCAGACTCTCCCTCAACAGAGGCCCACCAGTGCAGCAAGTCCAGGATCCATAATCAAGCTCAAATCCATAAACAAGTCCAGTCTAGTAGGTATAAATGGTCAGCACCAGGACCCTGTGAAGTTGACCACTCCTCAGCAGGATTGAAAAAAAAGAAAAAAGTGGCCATAGATGACCAGATCAGTATGCCATACTGAACTGGCAGCCCTCCCCTTCTGTTCCCTTCCAAAAGAGAATATCTCTTTTGAAAGGTACTAACGGCCTGCACCACGAGAAGGCGGGGTCGGACATTAGGTGCTAGACCTGGCCGGTTCTGTGCATCATCACTAGGGATTGGTGCACAGCTCTCCTTCCAGTTTACGCCTAGCTACCATTTACAGGTCATATGACACTTCTTATATTTTTTATTTTAATATTACTACTGGTGGATTCTGTGCTAATCTTTATAGTAATATTCATCTATAAATATACAGTGCTCACAAAAATTAGGGAATATTTCAAAATGATTATGAAGCGATAATATATCCCTTAATTTTTGTGAGCAGTATATTTTATTCTGGAGAAAATTTATATTAATTCATCATCATCATCATCATAGGCATCCTCAAGCAGCCATGACCTATGGAGGTCCAACCAAACCACACAACATAGTTCTCTAAGCATATCTGTCCTGAGCTATCTGCTGCATCTCTCCACTGCACACCAATTCTACTAACAAGGTCCTGTTTGACATTGTCTGCCCACTGCATCCTAAGTATCCCCCTCTTTCTGAGTCCTTCAGGCACACTATTCACAACCTATTCACTAATCTATAATTATCCATACAGGCAACATGGCAAAACCAACGGAGTCTCTCTCTACACAATATACTGCTCAGAGGAGGTTGCCAACTCCTTTGCCTAACCTCTTCATTACTTACAAAGTTGAACCACCTAATATCTAAGAATTAATAATAATACTGCGTAAGCATCTAGAATCAAAAGCATCAAGTTTTCTGTTATCTTGTTTACAAAGTGTCCAAGTTTCACTAAAATAATTTACCCTAGAAAAAAAAACGAACTATTATACAGTCTAATTTTAGTCTTTAGGTGTATATGCCTATTTCTCCACACTCTCCATAGATTCCTAAAAGTCCCAGAGGCAATCCCTATTCACCTGTTAATCTCATGCCGCACATCACCAGTATCTGTTACATAACTCCCAAGATAATTAAACTGAGACACTTGCTCAAGGGTGCAACCATTCAGAGCAACTGAAGTGCCAACTGCCTGGCCAATTCTTATCACTTTAGTTTTATCTCTGTTTATCACCAAACCAACTCTATTACCAATCTCATCAACAGCCCTTCTTCTTCTTACACATCTGTCATTTGTTCTGGACCTCTCTGTAAAGAAGGCCTCGGCCCTCTTATCATCAGGTCCGAATTCATCATCATTGGCCAAACATCTGCATAATCTAAATCAGAAATTTTGAAATCTCCAGACCATTTAAGACCAAAATCTTTCCCTTGCAGTGAATTTCGCAGAACATAATCAACAACCAAACTAAAGAGAAGACAAAATGCACCCTTGTCGAACACCAGAAGTAATGCTAAACCAATTGCTACAAGCCTTACCAATTCTCACACACGACTCAGTGTTATAGAGAGCTTTTATTATGTTAACTAACTTGTCTGGTATACCATATGATCTCACAATCAACCACAAATTATGACGATCAACAGAGTCGAAAGCCTTTTGAAATCAACAAAGCTAGCAACCAAAGGTTTCTGAAACTCTAAACATTTCTCAAATATCTGCCTAAGTGAAAATATCTGATCCACACATCCCCTACCACTTCTGAATCCACATTGCTCATCAAGCAAATGACTGTCAACCAGATTCTTAATTCCATTAAGCACAATCATGCAAAGAACTTACCTGAAACAGAAAGTAAGCTGGTACCCCTATAGTTATGACAAGAACTGCAATCACCTTTTTTAAAAATAGGGATAATAATGGCTCTGGTAAAATCCTTAGGAACATGCCTTTATCATAAAAGACATTCAAAATTTCTGTCATCCACATGGTAAAAGAAACATTCCCAGTTCTAAGCATTTCCATAGTAATTTCATCTCCCCCTGAGGATTTATACAGTTTAAGTTTAAAAGTAGCCAAACTAACTTCACATTGTGTTATAGAACACTGTGTCATAGGCATTACTTCACACTGTGTTATAGGCAGAAGTAATTGGGACAAATGAAGTTTATTATGTCAACTTTGGGGCATCAACATCATACAGCTGGTATAACTATTGTACCAAGATGAATTTTTCGATGTCATATGTTGGTCACAGGACCAACATTAAAGCCAGTAATGCATCTATCACCAACACAAACAATGGGAGTAGAACTAATCACATTGTTTAGAAAATCACTGAAATGCTCAGTCCACCCAGCCATGATGGAATCCTCACCTTCTATAACCTTACCTTGTTTATCCTTCAATCCATTCCTGCAGTTCTTTCATTCTGAAAATAATCTCAAGTGCCTTATTGCTCAAATAATTCTGCCTCCTCTGCTCCTTTTTTCCTAAAGGAATAGTACTGTTAGTTTCGAAAAAAGTCTGTTTAAAATGGTCCCATTCTTCCTCATGAGAGCTGCTGTCCATTGGACATCAGTTGCAATTTCAATTCACAATTGTCATTAATATCATCTAAAACTTTCTCATTTGGAATGAAAGATCGGCTTCTGTATCATTGCGATCTATTAATTCAGTTTTTTCGTGACAATGCTTTACAAAAGGTAAATCTAAAACATTATGTGTACCAACAGGGCTTTTCTTGAGGAACTTTTGCCTCTTGCTTCAAAGATCCTAATTAATAATAGATAATTAACTTCAAAGATCCCGACTTCCAGTTTTTTTCTAAAGCAATATTATTCCATGTGCCCTATTTGGCCACAAAAATTACATCTGAAAGTTTCTCTATTATTCGTAGCAAAAGTTTTTGGTCTAATTTCATTATCTGCGTCATTGTAGGCGTGTTTGCCGCAAATTGTCGGGACCATGTAACTTCTGGCCATGTGGAGTCATTTTGCAAGACTCAACCTAACATCTCTGCTTTGGTGAGGACTGTATCCATTGTTGATTTAATGCTATTTTTACAGATTCTCTTCTTGGGTGTATTGCCAAGCGTTGAAATTGAAGTTGTGTTTCTGACTTCCAAAAACTCTTAAGGGCAGAAGTAATTGGGACAAATGCAGTTTATTATGTCAATTTTGGCGGCATCAACATTGTACAGCTGTTATAACTCTATTGTACCCAAGATGAATTTTTCGATATCATCTTCTTTCCTTTGTCTTCGTGAAAAACATTAACTAGATGTGTAAAGTCATTGTAAGAAGGATAAATTTCAAAAAGTTCGTTTTTGAAGTCTTTCCAAAGTTCTACTCCATGACAATAACCTATGTTATTCCACCATTGCTTAGCACATCCAATTAAACAAAATACTGCTAAAAGCACCTTTTGTTGCTGGGCATTTCATGTTAATGGTAATGCTCTTCCATGGACTTGACAAATATCCACGATGACTGATGTTTCAAACCGTCAAACCTTATCTCAGGTAAAGGCCAATTAAAATAAGGACTACAGTTAATAAATGGGTTGGCAACTCATCGTTGAAGCAGTTGATAATATTCTGTTCTATCACTTGCTTCTGACAGAACAAAAAATGGAACTTTATGTTCAGAGGTTATACATGTTCGTGAACTGACAGCCTTGTCAGCAAATTTAGGGGTTGTTATCGTTCCTTTTCTCCCGAGGCTCTTTAACCCTCCCACTGTCCAACCAGTCTGTATACGTATGGAGAATCTGAATTGAGGGGCCAATGACATATGTATACGCATTTAGTACAACAAAAAGAAAATACAGAATGAAATGCGGATTAATTTGGCATACAACATGCCATAATTCCTTTCATTAGTTATTTGGCAAAAAATTTCTAAAGTTGAAGTTTTTTTCGGCTGAGCATAGGCAGAAAATAGCTTGGCCCCTGGATAGAAGCCATTTTTCAGGCTGGACACTGAAGGGGTTAAGCAAATTCATTAATATTTATGCTTCTTTCATCACATCCTGCAACATATCTTTTACTAAGTCGGGAGTCATAATGTAGGAATTGGCCATATTACTAGTAGACATGTTTAGCAATCTGTTAAAATTTTGAAACTTTTTATCTTGAGCAGTGCTCAGAGTCACTGCTATACAAGAAAACAATACTAAAGCAATACTAAGCTTGCAAAAAACTTGCTTATCAAAAAGTTTATCTATCATATGTCTGGATACTTCTAATCTTTACATACATACAAAAAAAAAGCTTAACTATCAGCAATAACTGCGCTGAAACTTCAGTACCTTTGACTTATACAAAAGTTAAGCTTTTTGCTCAACAAAAATTTCAGTTTAAGCTGCCATTAAACCTATGATTAGCACATATAACTAATGAACTCAAAAATTAGTTAACTTAGACTAGGAGTTCTCAATGTGGTGTACACTTACCTCTTGGGGTATGCGGTAAAATTTTTTGAGGTACGCTGTGAGATCTCAAAAGTTGCTAGATATGTTATATATATATATATGTTTTATTCCCATTGTTATACTATAACTATAGTTTTATCTATCTATACAAGGGTTATGCCAGTTACATACACAATTCCAGGGGGTACGTGAATCGTAAAAGGTTGAGAACCACTGACTTAGACAATCACATTAAGTAACATAAAATTTATGCATATAAAGTAGCCTCCCTTGTAACGCTCCAAAGAATTATAAACTTTTAAAGGTTTTGGACCCTTTGATCCAATATTTATTAAAGCTCCAGGTAGCTTAATTTCAGGCGCCAGGCAATAATAATAAATTGCCAAATAAGTTGAAATTAGGGTTCGAATACCAGCAGGCATTACTTAGCGAGTAAGAATTAAAAAATAAATGATTGACAATCTAATAAATTACAATCAAAAATTATCAACTAATGTTGCTAAAGAGAAAAAATAGCAAAGATTCAAAAAGTTTCTATAACAAATTTATTTCCAAATATAACACTCACCAACGTTTGATGAAAATGTCGACATCATCCTATCTCACTGCTACTAACTCGGTCCAACTAACAACTTCTCTACCAACTCTCTACTTCAACTCTACTAACTCTGTGACTACGTCACTGCTATATCATGTGTTGTACAAAAGGCCCGCACGTCATGTTGCACACCTGGAAAGACATTTACATAAAGTGACGAGCGCGCAAGCTATGATGCAAGAGAGGGCGTGTCCTCAAACATGCCCCCTTTAGCAGGTGACAATTGAAAGTTCGGAATTGAGCATCGGAGTTGCACATGCGCAACTCCTATGCTCTCAGAAACGAGCGCTGTGATGAAAAAAATAAAATTAAAATCCCCAAAATGATAAATAATGTAAATTTAGCAAAACTGGTTAAGGTAAAGTAAAAGTGAATGAAGGGGCATCGCACCCCCTTACAGGACCGGACCCTTGGCCAGATGAATGAAAGGCCATTTAATCTGAAAATTGTGTCAGAAAATAAATAAAAATGGGAAATGACAAAAATGCTAACTGTACTGTATTTTAATTAATAATTTGTTGTACAATATTAACAATTTACTCTCACTTGAAAACGTCTGTGATTTTCTTTTGTTTCTTTGAACTTAACATTTTTTACCTGCAAAGTCTTGCCATTTTTTAATAAACATCACATCAATCGCAGATGAGGCCTGTTATTATTCACTGTGTCTTACTACAACATCAAAAGCTTCTTTTCCTTCAATATGGCTAACTTTCCCTTCTTCATTCTCCATTCCCTTCTTGGCAGACTGTATTGATAATTTCATCAACATTCAATGTTTCATTTTCCAACTTTTCACCTTTTGTTCACCTTTTAACCATTTTTCAATGTCATCTTCAACTGTGTCACATCCAGGCAGTAGTTTATTGTCATTATGCAGTCATTATGCATGTCATTTATGCATATAGCAGCAAAATATTGTCATTATGCGTCGTATCTTCAGCAGGTGCAGGCTCATTAGATACTTTCATGTTGTCATCTTTGGTACTTTCTACACAGTTTTCAACTTCGGGCCAAAATTCTCTCCTTGACTTCACAAACGTTGTACGAGGCATTTCTTCAAAAGCTCTTGCCAACATGTAGACCACATCTTTGATATTTATTGTTTTCAAAGCATTTAAAATCCTATTCTGTCATTTTCGGTTCACTGTAGAATTTCTGAAAGAAGCTTTCTCCTGTGTCGCCTTTTTAACTTACAAGCAGACATTGATCCATTGGTTACACTAAAGATGTTACATTATGTGGCAAAAACATGGCTTTTATGTTATCAGAAACGAGTTCGCTTGGGTGTGCTGGAGCATTGTCGAGAATGAGTAGGGCCTTTACGATTGTCAAATTTTTAAAATTTAAATCTTAAAATCAATTATCGTTGCACAATAGAGAAAAATAACAAAGTCAAAATATTCATACAACAAAGTTAATTTCCAAAAAGTGCTGCATTTATTTGTCACCAGATGGCACTGTCATCACACCATAGTTCAGTAATGTTTACATTTAGAAACCAGAAATGCAGTAGACAGCATGAGACTACTAATGATAGGGAAAGAATTAACATATCATTTATTTTTAATTTTTTTCGATCACTAGATCAGTTTTATCATATTTAACTATACCACATTGCTCTGAAACAGCAAGATGCCTTGGTAAGAACATCTCTGAAACAGTACTGCTGGTAGGCTACTCATGCTATTCAGTAGTTAGTACTTATCATCAAAAACAGGTGACACTTCGAACCGTCGACAAGGCATGGGCTGGCCATGCCTCGTTGATGCCAGTGGTCAGCGCAGGCTATCTCATCTTGTCCATAGCAACAGGAGGTCTACTATGGCTGACATTACCCATAATTTCAATTGTGGTAAAGGGCCCAATGTGTTCGAACACACAGTTCATCATAAGCTCTTGGATATGGGTCTCTGCAGCCGCAGATCCATTCGTGTGTTTATGCTCATAGCTGTTCACTATCATCAGTGCTTGCAGTGGGCATGTAATCATTGACATTGGACCACAGAAGACTTGAAAGAGAGTCACATGGTCAGATGAATCCTGTTTTCTGTTACACCATGTAGACAGATGAGCTCGTGTGTGATGTTTACCCATGGCAGCCTTTTCACCTGGATGCACTGTGGGATGGATCCAGGTGGCTGGAGTGAGTGTGATGGTCTGGGCAATATTTTCTTGGGGAACACTTGGATCAATTATCCCTGTAGAGCAAACTCTGACAGCTGTCACCTACCCGAATACTGTGGCTGACCAAGTACACCCCTTCATGGTGACTATTCCCTGGCGGAAATGGAGTCTTTCAACAAGACAGTGCCCCATGTCACACTGCGAAGAAGGTTCAGGAATGGTTCCTAGAAAATAAGGAATTCCATTTATTGCCATGGCTCCCAAATTGACGGACATGAATCCTACAGAGCATTTGTGGTTTGAGTTGGAGAAACGAGTTCGAGCAACATTACTCCAACCACGTAATTTATGGGAACTGCAGGATCTTCTATTGTAGTCATGGTACCAAATATCAAGCAACATTTCGCTGAATCTATGCCTCATCAGGTGAGAGCTCTTTTGTCAGCAAGAGGAGGACTACATCATATTAGGTAGGTGGTTTTAATGTTTTGGCTGATCAGTATATATATATATACAGATTTACTTGAAACAGGATTATTATATATTTCCATATTTTTTTCCTGTACAGTACTGCGGAAAGTTCCATCAGTCACTACATTGTTCACTTCTGGTACTGCCTTTTAGTAGTAATCCATTATATAGGTTATTTTGAGGGAATTTCAAAAGATCAAGAAAACATCAAATGACAACAATTAAAAAAATGAACTCTTCAAGGAACTTTATTTGGAAACATTAAAAGAAGGAAGAAAACAACTTCAAATGGTTCAGTGCAAAACAAAGCCACAGTAATGGCTGCCACAGCAGAGTAATATTTTTTTTGCTACTTTATTAGATATCTAAATCATCAACTAACTCATTTTTACACTGAGATGCATGAAATAAAAACTTCTAATGTTTATTTGTATTTGAATATTACAAGAAAAAAAAAATTCTCTCCTCCGCCCCTCTTTGCCATGAGAAACACGAAGGCCTGCAGGAACAAGATTCATGTCAAATGAAACTTACAGTGGAGATAATGTTACATTCTGAAATTAATGTTTCCTATCCCCCTTCTTTCTTTCAGAAAAGGGTTAGAGTGTAAACTGTTGTTCTGCTAATCTCACTAACATGAGCCAGCCATAATGAATTATATGTCAGATGAAAACTACTTACATAGGGAGTAACATAGGTTTTTAATTCATGCCCCCCTCCCCACCATTCTTTAAAGGAGAAATTCCCAGTTTTCAGTACAAAGCAAAAATAAAATGCATATATTAAAAAATACATATTTTCTTACATGAGACCTAGACGGGAAAAGGGGCATAGCGAAGCGACTAGAGTTGTGGGAGCGAACGAAAATTTTCCAACTGGAAATAAAATTTTGCCAACTGAGAAAATAAGCCAGTTACATAAATTCAATTATATCTCTGTCAGGGATGTACCCAGAACTTTGCCAACTCCCCATATTTTAATTTAAAAAAACCCCAGTTTTTACATCTCACCTGAATTTTACCAACTGTCCTAAATTTGCCAAGTTGCTTAGAGATTTTGTTAATTTTCCTTAATTTTACAAAAAATAATCCCAATTGTCACTTTTACCAAGTAATTTTTGAATTTTGCAACTCCCTAGAGTTTGTCAACTTCGATTTATTTACGGGGGGATTAGGGAAGGAATTCCCCCCATAGTTAAGCCCCTGGATAGGAAAAAACTAAAACATATTGCCAAATCATTTGCTCAATTCATATTAATTCAAAATAAAAAATAGGACATCAAAACAGATATATTTCAACCATGAAAAAAAAGGTATTATTCTTTCTCTAAAGTTAATATGGATTGAACAAGAGACCTTCATGAAGTGTAATATCCAGTGATGGACACTTGGGGCCAAAGGCTAGATCAGTACCCCATTTAGGTTCAAACAAGGGTAAATCAGATATTCCTGAGAAAAGAAACTAAAATCCAGTTTCTATAGAAAAAAAACCATGCAAGTTTCACTGTGAAATCAAGAACAAACAACTAACTTCACTTCCCACCAACACTATCTTCTGTAAATAAGGGACAGGCTACAACTTTGCCATGGTTACAATGTGGTGGTAGCGTCACTTACAACTCTCGACTTTGAAAATTGAATATGCACTTTTTGGGCTCGTAAGCAGGCCTGTAGACTAATCTCAGTTGGCCGTGATAGAATAAAATGCAATCATTGTTTGTTTTCCATATAAACTTGCACCTTTCAATTTCTTTCGGTTTTTACAATTCTTATCAGATATAATCAAAGCCTTGAAGAAAAGGGTCTATGTTCAAAATTCTATTTCTTTTTTATTTCTTATACAGAAATTGTTGCATATTTTACATTTTTTTTTGTCAGTCTACAATTTTTTCTTTTTTTTTTAGAAAAAATTATTTTATCAGTTAGCAAAGTGCAAAATTCTTGACATACAGTTTTAGAACTGAATTCCTTAACTAAATAATTTCAGGAGTCAAATTTTTGATTACATCATCATCATCCTCAAGCAGCCATGGGCTACGGAGGTCCAACCAGACCGTGCAATTTAGTTCTCCAAGCAAGTCTATCCTGAGCTACATCTGCTGCATCAGGCCACTGAACACCAATTAATAAAGTCCTGTTTGACATTGTCTACCCACAGCATCCTTGGTCTCTCCCTCTTTCTGAAGCCTTTAGGCACACTGTTCATAACCGTATTCGCCAATCTATAATTATCCATACGGGCACAATGGCCAAACCAACGGAGTCCTCTCTGCACAATATGCTGTTTAAAGGAGGTTGCCGACTCCTTTGCCTAACCTCATCATTAGTTACATAGTTGAACCACCTAATGCCCAACATACTGCGCAAGCATCTAGAATCAAAAGCATCCAATTTCCTGTTATCTTGTTTGCAAGGTGTCCAAGTTTCACTACCATAACTAACCCTAGAAAGAACCAAACTATTATACAGTCTAATTTTAGTCTTTAGGTGTATACGCCTATTTCTCCATACTCTCCATAGATTCTTAAAAGTCCCGGCAGCAATCCCTATTCGTCTGTTAATCTCATGCCACACATCACCATTATCTGTTACATAGCTCACAAGATAAACTGTGACACCTGCTCAAGACTGCAACCATTCAGATTAACTGAATCACAGCCTGCGTGACCAATTTACATCACTTCAGTTTTCTCTGTTTATAACCAAACCTACTCTACTACGAATTTCATCAACAACTCGAATGAAAGAGTATATCTCATCAACATCATTTGTCAAAAGGGCTAAATCATCAGCATAATCTAAATCAGACATTTTCGTATCTCCAATCCATTAAAGACCAAAATCTTTCCCTTGAAGCGAATTTCGCATAACATAATCAATAACCAAGCTAAAGAGAAAAGGAGACAAAATGCACCCTTGTCGAACACCAGAAGTAATGCTAAACCAATTTGTACAAGACTTACCAACTCTCACACGACTCAGTGTTATTATTGAGAGCTTTCATTATGTTAACTAACTTGTCGGGTATACCATATGACCTGACAATCAACCACAAATTATGACGATCAACAGAGTCGAAAGCCTTTTTAAAATCAACAAAGCTAGCAACCAAAGGTTTCTGAAACTCTAAACAATTCTCAAAAATCTGCCTAAGGGAAAATGTCTGATCTACACATCCCCTACCACTTCTGAATTTACATTGCTCATCATGCAATTGCCTGTCAACCAGATTCTTAATTCTATTAAGCGCAATCATGCAACCTGGAACAGAAAGTAGGATAATACCCCTATAGTTATCACAAGAACTGCGATCACCTTTATTGAAAATAGGGATAACAATAGCTCTGGAAAAATCCTTAGGAACCATGCCTTTATCATAAAAGATATTCAGAATTTCAGTCATCCAAGTGGTAACTGAAACATTCCCAGCTCTAAGCATTTCTGTAATAATTTCATCTACCCCTGGGGATTTATAAGTTTAAGTTTAAAAACAGCCAAAATAACTTCAGATTGTGTTATAGGGCCAACATTAAAGCCACCAATGCATCTATCATCATTGCAAACAATGGGAGTAAAACTAACCACATTGTTTAGAACATCATTGAAATGCTCAGCCCACCTAGCCATGACAGAATTTTCCCCTTCTATAACTTTACCTTGTTTTTCCTTAAATCCTTGTATGCCTGTCCATTTTCTACCACACAATACATTAACTATCTGGTATAGCTCTATGCTATTGTGCTGTCTAACTGCTTCCTCGGCTTTGTCAGCCAAGCCATGAAGCCAAAGATTCCTATCAGCAGCTAACTGATCCTATACACGTTTATTAAGTTCTCTGTAATGCTTTCTATCAGAACTAGTAGGGTATTGATTAAGGACATTCCTGCAGTTCTTTCTTTCTGAAATAAGCTCAAATGCCTTATCACTCAAATAATTCTGCCTCCTCTGCTCCTTTTTCCCTAAAAGAGTACTGTTAGTTTTCAAAAACACCTGTTTACAATGGTCCCATTCTTCCTCAACACCAGTAGTAAGCAAACCACGGCTGTCATAATGACTAAGTAACCTATCATGGTAAGCTTTAGCTATAACTGGGTCTTCAGAGCTTCAGTATTAAATGTACCCTACCACAACAGATCCAATTTCAGCTCCCCTATATGACCTGGTATTCCTAACAGAACTAGCCCATTTGCTGTTAATTAATATATAATCAATCATACTCTTATGCAGCCCATCAGGTGAAACACATGTCGTGGTGTTTGTAATAAGTGTTAGTTATTCTGAACCCATTGAGTTTACTTACCTGTAGGAGACATTGCCCATTGCCATTGCAGCTACCAATACCAAAAGGGCCTATCACCCCTCCACAAAGGTCAAAGTCAGTACCAACTTTGGCATTGAAGTCACCTAGAACAAGGGTAATATCTCCTTTCTTGACAGAATTCAAAATATCCTGAAGTTGTCTGTAAAACCTATCCTTCTCATTCTCATCAGCATCCTCAGTGGGGGCATAACAGCAGATAACATTCAAGTCTTTCATGCTTGTTTGAAATTTTGCTGTAGGAAACCTTTCATTAATGCACTCATATCCTAGAAGAGCATCACTAGTGTGTCTGCTAAGAAGCAGACCCACGCCTTGGTGATGTTTATTATCGTTCTTCCCTGAAAAGAGAAATTTAAGATTATTTTTAATAATCTGACCTTTATCTGTCCATCTGATCTCTTGCAAGCCGAGAAAAAATTATAGTGGTGGAATTCTTGTGTGAGGACATCAAGAGAAAAAGCTCTATGCAGAGTCCTCACATTCCAACTACCTATGGAGAGAAAATGGTTAGTAGGATGTTTAAAGAAACTATGTTTATTGAGAGAGGGAATGCCGACAATATCAAACAGCCCCCTAATCGCAGACATGGGGCAAAGACCCGTTCCCCCACCACTAAAGGTTGAAGCCATCTACACTGGAAGACTTCCCCCAATGTAGAATTTGACGATGCCAGTAGATGCAAAGAGTTCAGGTGCCTGCGATGACCTCTGCTCAGGATTATCCACCAGCTGATAAACGTATCCTGTGAATCTATTTACTTGAGGCTGTCAACCGACAAAGAAACAGAAAACACAGCAGAAGATTTTCCCTCCACAGAAGCCCACCAGTGCAGCAAATTCAGGATCCATAATCAAGCTCAGAGTCATATATCTGTCCAGTGGGTTTATATGGTCAGCACCAGGACCCTGTGTAATTGACCACTCCTCAGCAGGGTAGAAAAAAAAGAAAAGTACCCATAGATGTCCAGATCAATAGACCAAACTAATCTGGCAGCCCTCCTCTTCCGTTCACTTCCACAAGAGAGTATCTCTTTTGAAAGGTACTAACGGTCTGCACCACGAGAAAGTGGGGTCAGACATTAAGTGCTAGGCCTGGTCGGTTCTATGCATCATCACAGGGGATTGGTGCATAGCTCTCCTTCCAGTGACTACCTAGCTACCATAGATAGATAAAAATTGATTTCCAAAGGTATAACTAGAGTAAACAAAAAAAAGTTATTTTAGCCTCGTGACTGCTCAGAGGAAAAGCACAATATCCTACTTTGACATTAAAGAGATTTCTTTTTTATCCTCAAAAGATTCATCTATTTCATTTGACTTTTATACTCTAACTAGACCAATGAAAGTGCTGTTGATCACCGGCAGATCTAGAAATGTTCATGGGGAAAGTGGGGAGTGATCTTATCAATAGATTCGTAAATAATGTGAAATTTTTATCCGTTATTCTTCATGCTGGAGAGACACTACCCCTCTCCCCCTGGAACCACAACTGCTCTTGACAATGTTTCATGACATAAGACATTTCATGATATAAGACATTGTTTCATGTTAAATCTCCTATGCTAAATAAATAATTTCAGGAATTGAATGTTTCCAATTACAAATGTATATTAGAACAAGATATTGCTTCTGGTGAATATGGGAAGCTGACAGAAAGTTAATTTGCCATAGTCTCTCCATTCTCTAATAGTGGAAATTTGAGGAAACTTATGATCTGGAAGATGCAAACTCTGTTATTTTGTTAGTGTTTTTCTAAGTAAAAAATGTTTCATTTGTAAGAAAAGAAAAATCGTTAAGACAGAAAACAACAGCTCAGTTTTGGAAAATGATCAAAATATTCCCATACTCAATACCAGGACCGATCTGTAGGGGGGACATGCCAAAATGCTCTTCCAAAATGCTAATAAGGGAATAGAGGCAAAAAAATTATTAAACACATTTATATTCCATGAATTTTGTTCTTCATGAATTTATCTTCAGTGAGATTACATTTTGGGGGATTTTTTTGAGTGCAGAATGAAAATTCATTGGTTAGGAATATGCTCAAGTCATAATAATTGTGTCCAATGAAACTGTAAAACTTTTGGGACTTTTTGGGGTACAGAATCAAATTTTTTATTTAGCGAAATACTCAGGTGAAAATAATTGTGTTCGATTATATTATATACACAGTCATATCAGAATAATATGATCACCTACTAATAATGAGAATAACCACCCTTGGTCCGGATGACAGCAGCGAGATGGCATGGCATTGACGCAATGAGGCCCTGGACGGTTGCCAGAGGCACACGTGCACATTCAGACTCCAACAGAGCATGGAGGTTCCGGAGATGATGTGGTTGTGGGTCTGCATGCCGAACCTGTCGATCCAAATGGTCCCACAAGTGCTCTATGGGAATGAGGTTGGTCAATTTGGTTGGCCAAAGGAGAACAGAGACATCGCTGTCATGTTCCTAGAACAAGTCACGCACCCCCTTAGTGACATGATAGAGCGCATTGTCCTGTTGGTAGACACAATCACCACCAGGGTAAACGTCCAACATGAAGGGATGCATGTGGTTAGCGAGGATGGACAGGCAGCCATTGGCATTCAGGGACCCATCCAGTGGTACCAGCAGTCCCAGGTCATACCAGGAAAACATCCCCCAGACATGCACTTGACTGACAAGCATGTTCGGGTGTTGGTTCTCATGTGTCTGATGCCGTATCCACCACTGACAGTCACTTATGTGGAGTAGAAACCTTGATTCATCGGAGAAAGCAACCTTTTTTCACTCTTCCACTCTCCAATGACAGTAGTCCTGTGTGAACTGCAGGCATCATTGCCGATGGACCTTGGTTAACATGGGCGCCTTTACGCAGTCAACTCCAGAGACCCATGCATAACAGGGTTCACTTTACTGTTATCAGGGACACATACCTGGGTGCCCCAACATTCATTTGAGTGGTCAATTGCTGCACTGTTGTTGTGCATCAATTGCCCTTTATCAGTCAACAGAGGCGACTTTCTCCTCTGGGGTCGATGGCCTTTGGGACTCCACAGTTATGATGTCTAGAGGTACTTGGTGTGCCAGTGGTCCATTCTTGGTACACCCTTACTACAGCACTTCACGAAAAGCCCACGAAGTCTGCTGTTTCAGAGATGCTTCCACCTTGGTGTGGTAGCCGATGATCATTCCTTTTTGAACATCCATCAAATCAATATCTCTGCCCATAGTGCTCACATTACGAACTATGGCTCATTTGTCCTGGCCAGATGCTTGTATCTCTACGTGGTCGACCTTCTCATGTGTACTCCGTGACGCCCCTGGGCGTTTTGTTAAGCATGGAAAGGGGATTCATTGGTTAGTGCTACACACTGTTGAAAGAAATTGCTTCATTTGGCATTGTTAACGTACTTAAGTGATGTTCATTGTTTAGCGATATGTTCAGTTAAGAAAAAAATAATCTAGATGCAGCTATTTTTGACAGTATTTCATATGCTTAACAAAAATTATAAATTGAAAGTGTTTATCATATTCTTTTTGGTGTATTCTCATTTTACAGTGCCTTGACTAGCTCATAACAGTTTTTGGCCGTTATAACTTATTCGAATATTTTTTGTAATGTACAATTGCTACACTTTCATTCTGCTGTGTATTAAGCACTAATTTTCTTTAAGGCAGTAATTTAGGGAGTAAATGTTTATGTTCAGTGAGGATAAAAAAATTTTCCCACTAGTGACCCTTAAGGGGCAGGAGTTGTGGAGTTTAGCCAAAACACAATGCAGGATTACTTGCGTAAAAAACAAGATAGTGGCATTGTACCAATGAACTGCATTACAGCCCAATTAGTTTGTAGTACATGGGAAGGCATTTGTTGTTCTTTGTGAGTGTGGTTGGCCAAGATGTAGTGTAGAGTTCTCAGCCACCATCTTGGATTTTTCACTCCGAAAACCTGTAACAACAAACCGGCCTGATATTGATCCACATGCTTGAATGTTTGATGTTCAACATTTATTATCCTTTTCCAGTTTACCTGAAGTTTATGGTTACAATATAGTGCCTCATGAAGAAATGTAAGCAGAAGACACAAGGATAAGAAAAACATAAATTGAGAATATGCAAATACACAAAACATAAGAAAACAATGTATAATACAATGGTTGAAGGTTTTTGCAGAATTGAATGCCAAACATGTCTGCTACTGAATTTTGTGGTGGCCTGAATCCTGCATTTTGATATATTTTAGGTTTATAAAGTCTTGGATATGAAATGACTATTTGTGGGTTTCTTTAAACTATCATGTGGGAGAATTTGAATCTTGCAATTTTTATGCGTACTGCAAATTAAAAAAGCTTTTATTAATGCAGATGACGTACTCTGATCCCTACCAACTGAAAGTCGTCGATTTTTAGTGTTTAGTTATTTTTGGGATTTTAAGTACAAAGCAAAATTTGCTCTTTACCAATAACCTCTGGTTAAAATAGTTGCCACCAATAAAATTATTCATTTTGGGAGTTTTTTTTTCTACATTCCAATAACGTTAACAACAAAATATTGCAATACGACAAAGCCAAACTATAATAAGATATTTCCGATACACTTACTTTACAGTCATTTCTAACAAACTGTATTCCATGACCAGGATAGATAGGGGAAGAACAAAAATAGCACCTTTCTATTCTCATAACGCCAGAATTCGATTGTACAAAATTACAAATCAAGTTTAGTACATCTGCCCACTTCGATTACACGGAACAACTTAGGTAATGGTAGTTAGGTAAAAACGTTGTTTACTTCTTTTCCAATGAAGAATAATATTGGCAATTAAATGAAACAAATTTTGTTGCCCTGAATGTTACGGTGAGACGTGGGTTCGAACTAGAGGCCCTATATAGGTAGAGGATGGCCATTTCAAATTTGGACGCCATGTTTTGTCGTCCCTCGGATTGTTTGGAGTGCAAAGTTGAATGGTATTGCACGGATAATTATGGATTCCAAAAAATGGTAGGGTAATATTTGATACAGATTTCAGTGCTAACGATTGGAAGCACTTTAGAAAACGGTTAAGAAGAAAGGTAAACTTTAGGGCTTTTTTTTTAAAAAAAAGAGAAAACAATATTGCTTTTTTTGTCTGTCCGTCTGTAGACAATGTATAATTATGTTTTGTTTATGCAGAGAAATAGAAAATTCTTTATGTGTTGGATAGGTATTAATGAAATATTGCGATTTGCATTTTTCGAATCTCCTAAAAATTATAACTGCGCCCTCTAACGGTGGAATAAGTAGAAAATTACAAAATATAAAACGAACATAAACAAACAATGTAGTTATGTTAGAATTTTGAAATTTTGGTGTGAAATGCAAAGGTTACGAAGTTACCAGTTGTAAAAATCACTTGATTCTTTATACCGGGGGGGGGGGGGGAGAAGATTGCAATTTTTTTCTTTTAGCAAAAAATTGTAAGTTTTTAGAGATAAATTAAAAAATATTTTTGGGTTGGATAGGTATTGATGAAATATTACAATTTGCATTTTGCAAATTTCCCAATGTGATGCCCCATCGTTCACTTTTGCTTTACCTTAACCAGTTTTTGTTTAATTTACGTTATATTTATCATTTTGGGGATTTTTATTTCCTTTTCGGCATCACAGCACTCGTTTTCAAGTTTCTAGGAGTTGCGTACGCGCAACTCCGAACTTCCGACCGTAACCGTTAAAGCGCGTGCCAAGGACACGCCCCCTCTTGCGTCATAGCTTGCGTCCGTCATTGTATGCAAATGTCTTTCCCGGCATGCGCCGGCCTTTTGTCAAAACCGTGCCCTGCGAGGCACTTGGGGGATTTAGCACTTGAGAGTTGTAGAGAGAGCAGAGAGATGTAGTAAGGTGCGTAGCACCGTGCGAGTAGCACAGATTTTAGTTTCTTCATTGATGTCTTGGTGAGTTACTTATTTTTGGAAATAAATCTATTTTGTTATGTTACAAACTTTTGAGTCTGTAGTTTTTTTTATCTTGAGCAACGCTAATTTAGGATCTTTTTTATATTAACTCTTATTTTGTTAAGAATCATTTTTGACTCTTACTTATGAACGCTCGCTGGCATTTGAACCCTAAATCAACTTATTCTACATTTTGGCAATTTGCTAATTATTGCCTGGCGCCCGTCAAAGCTATCCGGAGCATAAAACTTTAAGTATTTTGCAATTGTTTTGGAGCGTTACACCAAAAGCTCTAATTGCGCTCTCAAACGGTGGAAAAAAAATCGAAAATCCCAAAATTTAAAACGAATATTGCAAACGATGTAGTTTTCGGAATCTCCCAAAAGCTATAATTGCGCTTTCTAACGGTGGAAAAAAAATCGAAAAATCGTTAAAATTAAGACGAATATTGCAAACGATGTAGCTATGTAAGAAATTTTGAAATTTTGGTCGTGGAATACGACAGTCTTGAAGATTACATTGACTACAGTGCGTTGACCCTTACGCATAGGTAGGATGAACTCGATTAGAAATGAACTCGATTAGAACAAAAGTTATTGTAACACAAAATCTAAAAGTACCGAACCTGCAAAACTTAAAACAATGTGTCGAGACCGCTTCCAATACATTTAACGTACAGTATTTGCCGAATGGAACACAATGATATTAGTTTGAGTTCTGTAGCTCTATTAGAAGCTGAGCAATGAAGCTGCAAAGTTTAGAGGGGTTCGACCCACTTTGCCGGCTAGAAAACGGTTTCAGACCGATTATTCTTTCGTCAGATTATAGAACTAGGTAAACCCCAACTATTAAAATTGAAACCAAGATCCTAGCACAATTAGAATGGACGTTATAATTCGACAAAACCTTAAAGTGTCTAACCCAGAAAACAAAAACTAAGAGGTCGAGACCGCTTGCAATACGTTAAACGTATAGTGCTTCCCGAATGTAATCTAAAGACATTTATTTGAGATGTGTGGCTCAATTAGAAGCAAAGTTATAAGGATGGAAATTTAAGAGGGTTCGACCCAGTTTCTAGGCTAGGAAATGGGTCCGACATCGTTTCCAGTTGAATTAATGAAATACGTTCCAGTACTAGAACGTGATGTTGATGAAAAAACGAAAACATTTCGAAATCTAAAATTAGAATCAGCAATGTGTAGTATGCAAAAGGTTTTGAACCCAGAAGTCCTTAAGTAACGGGGTCGAGACCAATACCCACATGTACAAAGTGTAGTACACCCCGAATGAAATCCAATAATATTAGTTTCAAATATGTAGCTTGATTACAAGACCAGTTATGAGATCATAAATTTAAGAGGATTCGACCCACTTTATCGGCTAGGGAAGGGGTCCGAACCCGATTCTGGTCCATTCAGAAAATAGTGTCTGCTTAGTATTATTGAACAACATCAGAATGAGCTCTGTAGCATAATTAGAACAAAAGTTATTTGAACTTTTATATTGCAAAGAATTAACACACTCCTCGTCGCCTTCCCCTCCTCTCCTCTTTCATTCCTCCTTGCCACCCACCTCTCCCATAGAATCAATGTTATTTAAAATACTGATCAATATTACAAAGTAATTTAATCACACTGGTTTAATTTTTTTGCAGCTAGATATTCAAAACACTGCTACAAAAACTTATTATTTTAAATTTGAGTTAAAGTTCATAATATTATTTTATTTTTAATTTTGTTTCTTTACCCACCGCTAGAATATGAGTTGCTACCGAGTATGGTATATAAGACAATTAGCTTTAAACATTAGGATCGCTTCCCTTAATATTGAATGAAACTGCTCATCTACATAAAGCCTTTTAGGCTCAGTACATGAGACCTCTTTGGGGGTTGTAGTTGGTTCCGTGGCCAGCTAGCAACATGGTCTCTGCAGTTGACTGCAGTAACCATGGGATCGCTCGGCGCGTGGGGGGTCTAGCAGCGGTCTCAATCACGGACTCCGGTTCCAGTTGTGTCTTGTATACAGCTGGAACTGGAGGAATTTTTTTTGCGCTCGATCGAGGCACAGAGAGAGGAAGAGAGAGCTGAGGGGAGGAGGGACAGAGAGAGAGAGAAAGAGAGGACGAGAGAGCAGAGGGGAGGAGAGAGAGAGGAAGAGAGAGCAGAGGGGAGGAGAGGACAGAGAGAGAGGATGAGAGAGCAGAGAGGAGGATAGAGAGAGGAAGAGAGAGCAGAGGGGAGGAGGGGACAGAGAGAGAGGATGAGAGGATGAGAGAGCAGAGGGGAGAAGAGAGAGAGGGGGGAAGAGAGAGCAGAGGGGAGGAGGGGACAGAGAGAGAGGAAGAGAGGATGAGAGAACAGAGGGGAGGAGAGAGAGAGGAAGAGTGAGCAGAGGGGAGGAGGGGAGAGAGAGGAGGGCCTTCCATCGAACCAAACAACTTCCCGAACCAGTATTTTTTCAGCTTCACTTTAATTTTGAGGTTCAGTGAAGCAGAGATTTAGTTCAATGAAATTAAATTTTGAGCCCGTTGTTCTTTTGAGGAGACAAATTTCCGTTTAGCATGATAAAACTCTTCTCTCTTTACAAACTTCACACATTCTCAAAATTATTCTAACCTACATCACTTTTTACTTCGAATTCTTTCTAATTGTTTAAAAAATTAACCTAAATCACTTTTCACTTCCAAAAAAAATTTTTTTTCCTCTGGTACCCTCCCTTTATACATTCACAGATATTCAAAGTCTATCGTTTCATCAACCCCCCTCCCAAAAAAAAAAGTCATTTTACCTGTTGATTTTGTCATATGTTTCAAACAAATTCATCAAAACTGTCTGAATTTGTCAAATTCTCCGATTTACCTGACTTTTTACAACGAATAATCCAGTGAAGTGTATGATAACTCAACAAACCACATCGTTTTTTATCTCTTTCACACACACACACACCTCTTCTGAAAATTAGTTAAACTAGTTTAAACCTCATCTTCCCACAAAAAACTTAAATTAATTTTTCACATGCTAAAAGTCACCCCCGTTTTTTTTCTAATTTTCACAAATATTTTCACAAAAACCACAAGAAACATACTTTTCGCATGGATTTTCATAGAATTCTCGAGCCCCTTTTACTGTGCCAGAACTGTCATTTACGCTACTACGGCCTCTGTTGAGGGAAAATCTGCCGCTGTGTTTTCTGTTTGCTTCTGGGTTGCCAGTCCCAAGTGAACAGAGGCATGGGATACCTTATATCAGCTGGTGGATAATCCTGATCAGAGGCCATTGCAGGTGCCTGAACCTCACTTAGCTAGTTGGGCATCGTCAATCCTAAATTGGAGTAATGTGTCTCAGGCAGACGATATGGCTCTTGAAAAAGTCCACTTGAAAATATTCTGTAGTTGTCTCTAAAACCTATCCTTCTCATCCTCATCGGCATCCTCAGTGGGGGCATAACAGCAGATTACATTCACGTCTTTAATGCTTGTCTGAAATTTTGCTGTAACCTTTCATTAATGCACTCATATCCTAGAAGAGCATCACTAGCATGGTGGTGCATGAAGGTGGTGCATGAAGTTCCGTACCAGCATCGGTGACTTCAGCCTTTCGCGGAGGAGGAACAGGTCTTTGCCCCATGCCTGCGATCAGGGCGCTATTTGATATTGTTGGCCATGCCTATCACAATAAACCTAGTTTCTTTAAAAAACCTAATCATTTTCTCTCTGCAGGAACATTTAACCTGAGGACATTACATAGAGATTATTTTCTTGATGTCCTCACACAGGAATTCCAGCATTATAACCTAGATATTCTAGGCTTGCAAGAGACCAGATGGACAGGTAAAGGTGAGATACTTAAAAATAATTTTAAATTTCTCTTTATAGTGGAGGAAGGATGGAAAGCATCACCAAGGCATGGGTCTGCTGCTTAGCAGACATGCTAGTGATGCTCTTCTAGGATATGAGTGCATTAATGAAAGGTTACAGCAAAATTTCAGACAAACATTAAAGACTTGAATGTAATCTGCTGTTATGCCCCCACTAAGGATGCCGATGAGGATGAGAAGGATAGGTTTTAGAGACAACTTCAGGTTATTTTGAATTCTGTCAAGAAAGGAGATATTACCCTTGTTCTAGGTGACTTCAATGCCAAAGTTGGTACTTACTCTAACCTTTGGGGAGGGGTGATAGGCTCTTTTGGTATTGATAGCTGCAATGGCAATGGACAACGTCTCCTACAGGTAAGTAAACTCAATGGTTTCAGAATAACTAACACATATTACAAACACCACGACATACATAAATAAACATGGGTTTCACCTGATGGGCTGCATAAGAATATGATTGATTACATATTAATTAACAGCAAATGGGCTAGTTATCCTCCCCTATAGCAGGGCATATAGTGGTGCTGAAATTGGATCTGACCATTACCTTGTTAAAAGTGTCTTGCAACTTAAACTTAAAAAGTGTTGTGCTAAAGTTAAAAAAATTACCTTTAATACTGAAGCTCTGAACGACCCAGTTATAGCTAAAGCTTACCATGATAGGTTACTTAGTCATTATGACAGTCATGGTTTGCTTACTACTGAAGTTAAGAAAGAATGGGGCCACTTTTAAACAGGCGTTTTTCGAACCTAACAGTAATCTTTTTGGAAAAAAAGGGCAGAGGAGGCAGAAATATTTGAGTGATAAGGCACTGGAGCTTATTTCAGAAAGAAAGAACTGCAGGAATGTCCTAATTAATACCCTACTAGTCCTAATAGAACAGGATTACAGAGAACTTAAAGAACGTTTAAACGATCAGTTAGCTGCTGATAAGAATCTTTGGGTTGATGGATTGGCTGACAAAGCCAAGGAAGCAGTTAGACAGCACTACAGCAGAGAACTGTACCAGATAGTTAATGTTTTGTGTGGTAGAAAACGGACAGGTATACAAGGATTGAAGGATAAACAAGGTAAGGTTATGGAAGGTGAGGATTCTATCATGGCTAGGTGGGCTGAGCATTTATGTGATGTTCTAAACAATGTGGTTAGTTCTACTCCTATTGTGTGCAATGATGATAGATGCATTGATGGCTTTAATGTTGGTCCTATAATACCATCTGAAATTATTTTGGCTATTTCTGAACTTAAGCTTCATAAATCCCCAGGGGTAGATGAAATTAGTATGGAAATGCTTAGAGCTGGGAATATTTCGGTTACCACGTGGATGACTGAAATTTTGAATATCTTTTATGATAAATTGTTCCTAAAGATTTTTCCAGAGCTATTATTATCCCTATTTTCAAAAAAGGTGATCGCAGTTCTTATGATAACTATAGGGGTATCAGCCTACTCTCTGTCCCAGGTAAAGTTCATCCATGATTGTGCTTAATAGAATTAAGAATCTGGTTGTCAGTCAATTGCGTGATGAGCAATGTGGATTCAGAAGTGGTAGGGGATGTGTGGATCAGATATTTTCCCTTAGGCAGATATTTGAGAAATGTTTAGAGTTTCAGAAACCTTTGGTTGCCTGCTTTGTTGATTTCAAAAAGGCTTTTGACTCTGTTGATCGTCATAATTTGTGGTTGATTGTGAGGTTACATGGTATACCAGACAAGTTAGTTAACATAATGAAAGCTCTCAATAATAACACTGAGTCATGTGTGAGAGTTGGTAAGTCTTGTACAAATTGGTTTAGCATTACTTCTGGTGTTCGACAAGGGTGCATTTTGTCTCCTTTTCTCTTTAGCTTGGTTATTGATTATGTTATGCGAAATTCACTTCAAAGGAAAGATTTTGGCCTTAAATGGATTGGAGATACGAAAATTTCTGATTTAGATTATGCTGATGATTTAGCCCTTTTGACAAATGATGTTGATGAGATATACTCTTTCATTCGAGCTGTTGATGAAAGTCGTAGTAGAGTAGGTTTGGTTATAAACAGAGAGAAAACTAAAGTGAATAAAATTGGTTAGGCAGACTGTGATTCGGTTAATCTGAATGGTTGCAGTCTTGAGCAGGTGTCACAGTTTAATTATCTTGGGAGCTATGTAACAGATAATGGTGATGTGTGGCATGAGATTGACAGACGAATAGGGATTGCTGCCAGAACTTTTAAGAATCTGTGGAGATTGTGGAGAAATAGGTGAATACACCTAAAGACTAAAATTATACTGTATAATAGTTTGGTTCTTTTTAGGGTTAGTTATGGTAGTGAAACTTTGACGCTTTGTAAACAAGATAGCAGGAAACTAGATGCTTTTGATTCTAGATGCTTACGTAGTATCTTGGGTATTAGGTGGTTTAACTTTGTAACTAATGATGAGATTAGGCAAAGGAGTCAGCAATCTACTTTAAGCAGCATACTCTGCAGAGAGAGATTCCGTTGGTTTGTCCATGTTGCCCGTATCGATAATTATAGATTAGCAAATAGGGTTATTAACAATGTGCCTAAAGGCTTCGGAAAGAAGGGGAGATCTATGATGCCGTGGGTAGACAATGTCAAACAGGACCTCGTTGGAATTGGTGTGCAGTGGCCAGATGCAGCAGATGTAGCTCAGGACAGACATGGTTGGAGAATTAAACTGCAGTCTGGTTGGACCTCCGTGGCACATGGCTGCTTAAGAATGACGACGACGACGACGACGACGACGATGATGATGATGATGATGGTGGTGGTGGTGGTGGTGGTGGTGGTGGTGGTGGTGGTGGTGGTGGTGGTGGTCATGATGATGATGATGATAACGTAGTTTGCTTTAGTCAATGCAATTTAGTCTAAAGAAGAATTGTTTTATTTAGAGTGTGTGCGAGAGGTAAAATAATTTTATTAATGTTGATCTTGTTAGAAGACTCGCAAGAAAAAGAAGGATGTTTAGGTTACTGACGATATGGTTGAGATTTTAAGTCAGTCGAACAAGCAGATCTGATCTCAACCTTTCTATAGCAAGAATTCATCATTATATTTAGTTATGTAGAAAATGGTAAGTTTATTCTTTATAGATTGCAGGTTTGTTCACAAATATAATTGTGTCACGTATCGACTGTTACAGAAACTTTATTTTTTTGCTTTGAGTAGCAGTAGTGAAAAGGTGCTTTGTTCTTTAGAAAGTTTATTTTTATACTGATTTAGAATTGTGTTATTGAGTAGAGTTCGTATAGATGTTTTCAGTCATACTATTGTAATAAATTACATTATTTTTACTGTTATAATGGACCTGGGTTCGAGCCCTGGGTTAAGACTTGGATGTCTGTGTTGTTTTTCTGCTGAGGTCTTCAATCCTCACAGACCTTCTACTAGGGCATATTAAACTGACAGGCTCCTGTCAGGCCTCTGTGGAAAGCAGCTGCTTGAGGGGGTATTTATTATTTATTTATACTATTTATTTAGAACTCACGCTCAGTTTCCTTCCATTTAATTCATAGCAACAGTTTCGGTTTATCGTTAGTAGTGAACGTAGTGGTTGGGGAAATCAATAATTTATAGGAAATGCAATAATTATGGGAAATCGTTAAACCATAGGATATGCAAAAATTATGCAAAATTATACAAATATACAAAAATTATGCAAATTATGTGATACTAGCAAAAAGAACCTTTTTTTACCCTCCCGTTGAAGAGCAGACGAAAAAACACTTCCCTGTACGTGATTCGAGAATATAAGTGATTTTGGTATCTGTGGAACAATTCTTAAACTTTAGGATATTCAAATGATGTGAACAAAAACCTCCTTTTCCTGCTCACTTCTGAAAGTTGTGTTGTGGATTTCGAGTACGTGAGTTTTTTTTGGCATCTGAGAGGTGAGTAATTCTTACGAGTGACGAATAAAAATATTTAGAGTATAGGAAATGTAAATTATAAAGAAAGAGTGACTGAATCCCTCCCTATACGTCTTCAAAGTTGTTTCTCGTTGTCGCGTGCAGCTCGAGAATAGATGTTAGCATAGACAGATGCTTTTGTATATCGCATCACATTGCTGCTTAGAGAATCCTTTGTCAGTGGTGGTAAGAGAGTATCAGTTGTGTGCATCGATGTTTATACTTGAGGCGATGATAACTGCGATAATTTGTTATACTTCTTCTCTAAGGAGATCGATCTGGTAATAATATAGCTCTCGGAATTCGCTTTCTTGGAAGGAAGTTTGCTGTTATATCTTAGAACGAGGATGAAGAGGCTTTTACTGAAGACATATGGAGAACTCTATATATGATAATTATAGTGTCGTTTACTTAGGAGGGAGAGGGTAACTACGGTTCCTCAATACTAAAAGACTCTGGCGGAGGAAACTCCATTTATCAAATGATTCCTTCAAGGGGATGAGAAAAGTCCTTGGGCATTACATAATAGCTGATTTCTTGTTCTATTATCAGGTCTTGGGCGGAATTTCGCTACTATATTTTAGAACAAGGATGGAGGAGGTTTCTCAGATGACATACAACAATCTTTATATTTCGTGTGGCAGGAGAGTGTTGTTTTGTGAACATAAAAAACATATCATGCAAACCTTCCTGAAGCTATCCGACTGCCAGGGAAATTATGATAATTAGGGTGCGAAAGACTAGCGTGCGTGCACATAATATTCATCTCTGTCGAAGACAGACGATATTTATAGCAATTCACTCAGAGGACGGAACGGTTTGTGATGAAATTAACCACGTTAGAGCGGACAGAAAAGGTTCCCCCAACACTAAGTCATTCGGCAGATGCAAAATAAATGATCAGACTTTTCTGAATTGAAGTCTAAGACTGGAGAGGATTAATTCTGTTACTGTTCTTTCACACTCAGAGCGATCTTGTACGGCAGACACAAAATTACGGGAAAGAAACCTCAGGGGCTTTGCGGCAGTGAAAGGAAATTCCCCCAAGGTCACCTACTAGATGGAGGATAAAATTTGCTCAGCATAACGATTCTATTCTGGAGTTAAATAATATTGTTGATGCATGATGCACATATACAACAGTCTGTCAATTATCGCAGGATAACAACTATTTCTCCATTTGATGTATCACTACCGATTGAATATTTTAAGAACTATGTTATAAATGATTGGCATTCTGTGTGCAGTATATAATCAATAAAAGAATTGTTGGATCATCGGAAAAAAATATCTGAGTAGATGTAAAATAATACACTTTGTGTAGTCGATAATGATTATACCAAAATTAATAAAGTGAAAGACTTATCTATATCTCTTGATTCATATTGCGTTGCAGATCATCACATACTGTTATTCATCCTTGGACTTCTCAAACTCAGCCTGTATTTATTACAGATATTTTAAATGGATTATCCATAGAAACACTTTCGTAGCACATTTGCTTCATAATGCCCTTAATATAGTTTCAGTACATTTCATTCTACTCAAACGAAAGAGCTCCTAGAGAAACAGAGTGATTACTGCAGTGTCGTTAGATATGCTTCGCATCTGTAAAGATACGAAACGTTTGTTGCAGAATTGTTTTAAAAATCTCTCAAAGGTTTGGAACGAAAAAAAAAACGGTGTAGATAGTGAGATAAGCCGTTAGTCTTCCTCCGAATGGTGAGATCACGAAAGAGCCAATTTCTTATATCGTACTCTAATGATGGAATAGTACATATGAGAAGCGAGATGAATCATCTACCGTGATAGCAAAATGCATCCATTCTTCCTCACAGGATATTTCACTCTTCGTGTATTAAGAAATCTAAGAATTCAATGTTTGAACAGAAAATGATTTCTGATTTGACAGAACTGTAATGGTATGTACTTTAGCATCTGATGAACGTTCATTGCGTCAAATAGGACTCTTGTTCAGATCTAAAAGTAATATTTTCCTCCTAACTAAAATACATACAGTTCTACGTAAGTTTTAGCACCATGTCTGAGGTTGTTCGTTAAGTAATATTTCTTATACGAAGCTTTGTACAATATGCTATAATGATTTTCGAATAACTTTCATAAATCTGAAGCACGATTTTTCGAACACACATTCGCTATGTATGTTTAAACTTTTATGTGTGCGATAGTTTAGAATATCACCGACTAAAAGGTATAAGAGACTCGATTCCTTCCATAAACTTGAAAAAACTTTAATTTCTCCGAAGCTAGTTACAAACCTAATTACATCGACACAACAATCATTATTCAATAAAATGTGTCAAAAGTGCAGATGCTTTAGAACTCATTATGGCTTAATACAGAGATGAACACGAAACACACTCTTCGAACCCACATGTTATACAGCTAAGCAATAATTTCTCTTGCAAATTGTGTTTGAAATACTTCACAGAATGAAAATTATTTCACCCTCGGTTAATATACTGGGTTACTAATAAAAGACATGGATGTCAATTTTCTGCATTGTCTTTCTGGTGAAGAATTGTCTTCCTCGCACATTTTCTCTATACTGGCATAAATTGTGTATCCCCAGTGCTTGAGAAATGATTCATTTAACTACCAAACATGAATAGATTTCGGTAAAGTTTGATTCTCCATACAAACTTCTGAGTTAATTCCGCTGTCCTTGTCTAATCCCAACAAGATCACATTGGATGTTTTACCCACAATCTAGGACTTCCTCTTTTTCTGATACATTATTCACATTATTCCCTAATCTGTAGCGCTAAATGTGGTCATCAAAGTCTCTACCTTTACAAGATACTACTCAACCCTCGCTCATGACTCTTTCATTATTACTTACGCAGCGAAACTACCTAACCTGTTCAGAAATTGCGTAAGCATTCAGAATGAAAGACAACCTAATTACTAGATTCAAGTTTCACTGTCAAACAAATTTAGAGATAAACTGTCATTATACAGCTTAATCTTCAGGTGTATCCGCAGAATCATAAAGCTCTCAATGCCTGTTCTTTGCTTTTTCTCATACATTACTAGTATCTATCACACATCTCGCAAAATAATTAAGGTAACTTGTGCAAAAGAACACAAGGAAACACTGGTTCAACTTCTGCATGTGCATATTTACTTGGGGCGGGGGTGGCTCAGTCGGTAGCGCGCCAGGCTCGTAATCTGTAGTTCCCAGGTTCGAGTCCCAGCTGGATCAGCGTTGAGATTTATCTCCGCAAAATTCCCCGCCTTGCCCACGGTCAGTAGGGGACACCGATGGGCTTGGAAAGGCCGCCGTCCGTCGGATGGGACGTGAAGCCATGGCCCTGTGTGCGGGAGAGACATACCATGTGCACGTTAAAGAACATGCTGGATGGCCTTGACAGGAGGCTACCATCTGTTTCCCAACAGCTGTTCCAATGTGTCCCCTCCCCCAACCTTCTCTGAGCCTTCAGGGTCCATGTGACCTGGCCATTTAGCCCATGCTGTGCAAAAAAGTGCCGCTCAGAGGTAAAACAACCCAACCCATATTTACTTTCTAATAAACCAGTACCAATCTTTAATTAAAACATTCATCTCAACATTTTCCAAAGCAGGTAAAATCGCAAGCAGAATCTGAGGCACATTATTATTATTTTTGCATATATACAGGACGAATCTGAAAAAGTGGGCAAAACTTTACGGGGTGGTAGAACGCAGCTATACGAACAATATTCGTCATAGAAAGTATACGGCGAGCCGCTAGGTGGCGTTGGAAATGGTATAAAAGGGTCGGTTTTCGCACCCAACGGCATTTCTAACGTGGATTGCCGAGAGGATGGCTGGTTATACTAACCACGAAATGGCAGATATGCACTTTGTGTACGGTGTACGGCGGACGGGAATGCAAGTGAGGCACAGAGACGTTACCGCGACCGGTTTCCGATAAGATGCACTCCAGATCGGAAAACCTTCAAGCATTTGCATTGGCGGCTGTGTGAAACGGGATCCTTCGCCGCGGCCAAGCAAGATGCAGGGCGTGAAAGGAGTGTCAGGACGCCGCAACTTGCAGAGGACATTCTGCGTAGGGTGGAAGAGCGACCGGGATGTAACACGCGAGCGGTTTCCCGTGCAGTACATGTGTCCCAAATGTTGGTTTGCCGTGTGCTACAGGAGGAAGGAATGCACCCCTATCGTACGCAGAAGGTACAAGCGTTGTCACCGGTGGACTATCAGCCATGTGTCGATTTCGCACGTTGGTACCTCCAGCAGAATGCAGCGCAGCTGGATTTTGGTGCACATGTTCTGTTTACGGACGAGTGCACTTTCACCCGTGAGGGCATTTTGAATACCCACAATTCACACATGTGGGCATTCGTTCCAGCAGCAGTTTTCCATAAATGTTTGGGCAGGGATCCTCCATGACCATTTGGTTGGCCCATACCTCCTGCCACACCGTCTGGATGGCAAATCGTATAACACATTCCTACGAGAGGTGTTGCTGGAGCTGCTGCGTCCGATTCCAACCTGCAGCAGGTCGAGAATGTGGTTCCAGCACGACGGTGCACTTGCACACTTCAGCTTAGATGTGCGGAACACTTTACATGCAACATTCCCAGGGCGATGGATTGGTCGAGGTGGTCCCATAGCTTGGCCACCAAGATCGCCGGATCTCTCGTGTTTGGACTTTTTCCTGTGGGGCCATATGAAAAGCCTAATCTACAAGTGCCCTATTGAAACCGATGTGGATCTAGTCACCAGGATCGCCGTTGTTGCCGGCGATATTCGGGAAATGCCTGGTGTCTTTGCAAATGTGCGTCGGTCCCTATCCCGCTGGTGTGAAGCCTGCATTACAGCTGGCGGCAGCTCTTTTGAGCAATTTCTTTGAGCATGTACCTCAATTACATTCCTGTTAATAAAATGTTTTCTGAAGTATCTCCTCTCCTTCTTGTGTTCATTCTTTAAATGTGACAGTGGAAAACTACCTTTTAACTTTTCACCGCTTGCGTTCCGACCATACATTCTGTGACAAATATTGCTCGTATAGCTGCGTTCTACCACCCCGTAAAGTTTTGCCCATTTTTTCAGATTCACCCTGAGACTTACTAATTCCCTGGTCTTTACGACAAATTCCTCACAATAACCTGAAAAAGGATGAAATGGATAGTTTTCAGTACTACTCTACCATGCTTTACCCACGAAGCAGAATCTGATCTAAGAAACCCAAATTTCGAGCTCCATGATAAGGCATCAGCGTTTATGTTGTTTTTCTACAGAGCTCCCACCATCCTCTCACACCTTCTACTGTGTCGTATAAACTGGAAGGTTCCTGCAACCTTTATGACAAATAACTGATTGAAGGCGTACTTATTTTTAATGCAAAGATACACTAATTTCGAGCTCACTAGCTAGAGAATGGCTTCGAAAACAGTTCTATATAAAAAATTCTTACGTGCAAACAATAGATGAGCATAAGTTTCCCAATATCATCTATTGTTTGCACATAAGAATTTTTCTTGAAGTAACTGAGTGGTTAGCACACTTGGCTATTGATCGAAGGGACCTGGGTTCGAGCCCCGGGTTGTTTTTCTGCTGAAGTCCTGCCATCCTCACAGACCTTCTACTATGGCATATAAACTGTCAGGCTCCTGCCAGATCTCTGTGGCAAGCAGTTGCTTGAGGGGGTATTTATTTATTTTTATTTAGGATAAATCTTATGGTTTTCATCCAAGAACTTTGAAATGAAGTTTAATGAAAAGCTGTATATTAGGAGCTATGCCATTCATCCTCTAACATATTAAAAGGATACACACTAGTCAAGAACGTGATCAACCGCACAATGAGAGGATACCTTTGCAAATAACATAGATTTTTAATCGTGTATGAAATTATTTTGCTCGCTATGGTTAACACTGAAGAAACATGTGATACAGAAGACAGGTTTTGAATCCATGAAAAGGGATAAAATCCTAGTGCCGCAAAAGCGACGCCCAATCCCTTTTCAGCTTTTTACATGTTTTATCAACCTTCACCTCTTGCGCGAAGCAACTAGGATTTCGCCTGTTGCAGATCATGGCTCACCTGTTAACATCCCTCCGCCTCGTTCTTAACGCATTTCGTGGCCTCTACAGTATTTTGTGTTATTTTAAGTTTGGAAAATTCACGGACTGTATGTCATCTTCTGTATTAACCAAAACCATTGATGACCAAAACACATGTTTTGTTCGTAACGAGACATCTGACAGAAACGTAACTAAGACAGTTGTGCTAAAAAAATATTCAAACTCATTGAAGAAAAATCCTTACAACCAGTGGTGAAAGCAGATTTTATTTCTTAGTGGTACGCTTCAAAGCATAGCTATGTGTGGAAAATCACACACAGGCGATCACTCCACTGAAGTCGTCTTACAAGGGTTAATAAATTGAAGTGTGTGGCAACGAAAGTACAGTGCTCTTAGATTTTCTCATTTTCCATGTTTTCCGCAAATAGTGAACGATTTAGGGATTTTTAATGTGAAATAAATACTAATATATTTAAATATTTGAATATTCCGTTGTATTCTTGGATTTCAGTCGTACTTAAAAAAATATATGATTTAAATGTTTTTAAAATTTTTTTCGTACTTAAAGAAATTATTTTAGAAAGGAAAATTAACGTTCCACTCATATTGTAATTTTGAATACTCATCTTGCATATTTAAAACTCAGAAGCCAAATGTAGCATTTTTTTAGAATAACATTTATCACAGATTTGGGGTAGACTTTAAAATTTATAAAACTTAATCAATGATTGCATGACATACGGAAATTTTGTCTCTGACTTATCCCCGATAATAGATGCGAAATTGCAGAGTTTCCGCATCCAAATTAAGGTAGGAAAAGAATGACTTTTGTCACAAAAAAAGTTACGCGATGATTTCGTTGAGGCCTCTTGTGTGCCAAGCAAATTCATCTAGCTTTCCACTCTTGTCTCGGGTACTATAGGTTGGCCATTCCTACAGTAGAAAAATTAATCATTTCTCTTTTACACGTGATATACGTATTTGTTGGTACGCTTAACTTTACATAGGATTTGACCTCAATATAGACCTTGGCTTCACCTTAATGAGAAATGTTTAGCGATTCAGCAATGCTAATACCATAGAGTGAAAATGGCGACTATTATGTTGGCCGTGCGTGCATGTGGTTTGGATACCATCGCAGCCCGATATGCAGAAGATCATTGCATCCCAAACTCTCCTCATTTCTCATGCTTGCTTTCTTTACCCCTTAAGAGGTAGCCGCTAATTGTAAACTACAACGCCACTCTTCTAGTGGACCTGGCTGAATTCTTTCTGTTCTCTCTCCTAACCTTAATCCACTCTGATAAACTGTTCCAGAAGAGTAACCTCGCTTTTCTTTAATGCAAAACTGCTGGGCTTTTTCTTTCAGTTCCACAGCATTGTTCGTTAAAGCAGAACCCAAATCATGCTATAGCATTATTTTTATATGAAATTTATTGTTTGGTGTAATTAAAAAGTTGATAATAATTTTATCAATGTTTCTAAGGAAAAACATCTTTATCATAAATTGATAATCATAATTTCTTTTTATTATAACGTATCTGATATTTGGGAATCTGAAACGGCTCGACGTATCTAATATGTGTAATAAAAAATAAATAGCCCATTAAACAGCTGCTTGCCGTAGATGTCTGACAAGAGCCTGTCAGTAGAAGGTCTGTGAGGATGGCAGGATCTCAGCAGAAAAACAACACAAACATCAATGCCTTACTGGGGCTTGAACCCAGGTCACGTAGATGAGTAGCCAAGCGCGCTAACCACTGGGCCACAGGACGGCTTAGTATGTACACAAATGCTATAAATTCGGATACTGAAGATTAAATTCCAAGGGATGGAAATGATGAAAAAAGCATTAGAGAATTAAATTCTTAGTTGATATTTATTTATACCTCTCAAACATCTGTTTATCACTGGTCTGATAACAGTCTGTCGATTTAAGACGTCAGATGACCTATTATGAAGGCGAGAGATCTCAGCAGAAAGAAAATAACCATACCAGCAGAAAGAAAATAACCACACCACTTGATAACAAGGGCAATGTCAAGCTCAATAAATTTAACAAATGGCAGTTATCAACGATGCAGTTTTTGTTACTCATTTTGAATCTTCTGTGGGCCTTATTCTTGAACTATCTTCTTTATCATTAGCTATCCATTATTTTAAACTTCTTTTTCTATAGACGACAATGTTGACATATTGCGGGTCAATACCAACAAATATGCTGAATTCAGTGAAAATGATAGTGATTATAAAAGTCGAAACTGGTAGTTCAGTATAAACTACTGATAAAATATGAGGAGGATTCATCATTGCAATTGCCTTGAGTATGGATATATTTTTGGACGTCGAAAATCTCATACTACAGGTACGAATTAAGAGTCAAGAGATTTTTCAAAAGCATTCATTATTACTATTTAACATCAAACAAACAAAAAAAATAGAATACTGTTACTTACAAAGAGAAGATTTACAGAAATCTGAAGTTTTCGCTTCAAACTCTATAAACAAATTAACTCTACTGAAATAAAAATCGCAAAATCGTTTTCCCCAGTAGTATATTGGCGATAAGACTCAGGTGGAAAAAAAAATTTTTTGGGCGTAAATCTAATCTTATGAGGAGCGACGAGGAAGAAAGAAAAATTCGATAGAGGTATAGTACCTTTTATTTAATGTTCAAATAAACTTATATAGAGTAAATAAATATATTTACTTTCTTTTGTTAAAGTTTATAATTAGATTCAAATAAACAAATTAAATTAATATACGCCAAAATTCTTTTTTTTAAATCTTTCAAATAATTTCAGTCATAGAGTTTAGGAGTGTGCGTATTCTCTTACTGTGTATGTGTGTATACTCTGAATACATGTCTGTTTAGAACTCTCAGATGATTAGGAGATGACGAAACAGACCACCAGTTTTTGAAATAGCTAGGAAGGACAACTTAATATTTAGAATTCATAGCAAATATTTCCTGCCTTAAAATTAAGGAAGGTATGCTAAGCGAAAATTATGTTTTAAAAAATGATGTGCCAACTTTTGTGGAACAATAAAATTAAAAGAACGTATATTAGTTTTTCTATTATGGTTACTCCAATAGCGTAATGTAAGGTGATTAATTCATAAAATTAATTTTTAAAAATCTGTTTTTCCATAATTTTACATTAAACTCATTACTTAAATTTGGGGAAGCATGTGCCCCATCGCCCCATTAAACTGCTTTCCATTATTTCCAGATACGTTTAGAATTTTCAATTCAGCAGAATATAAAAAACGATGTATTTTGAAAATAAAAATTACACGCTGCTCTGCAATGGATTTCAACGTCTAAGTTGAGTTCATATCCTTTCTTTGATTTACCACCCCGTTTCCCCGTTCTGCCTGCGGTAGAGATTAACACCGAACCCAGATAGCTACGGCGGATGGGAACATGCATTGTTTCGTAAACTCTTAACGACTCCCCGAAAGACGACTTTGGTTGAAGTCGCCTTTGTCTGTCTAATTCTGCCGTCTATACCCGATTTCCTTGCTAATCGTTCAAAGAGAGAAAGCACTACTTCCAATTTCTAGCACTCCCCCTTGGGACTCCCTGTCGGCAGAAATGGAATCTCCAGTATCCGGTTTCTAAACAGCTTGGTATCTAAAGGTTAAACTGTAGTAATACAATTAAAAACCAACGAGTTTTTCTTAAAAGGAATGGTCCGTTTTTAAAAAAAATTAAACTCATGGCTGAAAAAGCATTAAAGTGAAAAAGAAATCGTTAACGGAGCCGCTACTGAAAAATGTCTTACCCGTAAATAATTTCTTGCTGGTATGGTATATCAGCCGTCCCGTGGCCGAGTGGTTAGCACGCTTGGCTACTGATCTTAGGGACCTGGGTTCGAGGCATGGATGTGTGTGTCGTTTTTCTGCTGAGGTCCTGCCATCCTCTCAGATCTCCTACTGTGGCATATAAACTGACAGGCTCCTGTCAGACCTCTGTGGCAAGCAGCTGCTTGAGGGGGTATTTATTTATTTTTTCATTTTTTATGGTATACCAGCGCGTACCAACCTACTTTCACCACTGCTTACACCTACCGAAATATGAATATTCAAGTTCAAATCAGTGGTGAAATGTTTTACAATAACCACCTTTTGAACAAAAAAAATGCTTCTTCGAAGCTCGTGGAAAAAACTAATTTCATACATGCAGATTCGAACACTCCGAAAAACATAAGTAGGTCTCGCATGTGCAAGCGCTTACATGAGAATTATCCAAATTGTTCACACTTACAAATAAAATGTTATACTTGATATACAGTATGTCGATTTCACCCTTGTTCAGAAAAGTGAATACTTGATTCACATACAACTAATATGGTACATGTAAAATTCACATGCTTACACAAAAAGTGAATGTTTGCAGGAAAAATAACATTGATGATTTGCATCTCGCTCGAAATGAACGTTGTTATGGCATATAAACTGACAGGCTCCTGTCAGACCTTTATGGCAAGCAGATGCTTGAGGGGGTATTTATTTATTTTTATTTGCAGGAAACGAAATTGTAACATTCACGCCCTAATTCTTTAAAAATACTTGCGGTTAAACTATTGTTACTATTGTACTTCTTACGTGTACATGTTTGTAATAAACTGAGAAAAAAGTTTCGAATAACGTGCATTCTCATGCGTGAAAAATAACTAAATCGTTCTTAGTTGAACATGAAATATACATGACTGATTTACTCTCGTGATGAAACACGTATGTGAATACATATCACTGTCGAAAAACGTATCCTTGCGGGAAAGATAACCACTTTCACACTTATAAAATGCAGAAATATACACACTCGTGTGAGAAAAATAACCAAACCGTTCTTAGTTGAACATGATTATGCATGTTAGATTTGCGCATGTAGTGAAACACATGTATGAACAGAGGCGTAGGAAAGAGTTCGCATCGGGGCAGTTGCCAAGGGCGCCGGAATCACAGGGCGGTGCTGGGCGGCATGAGCCGTTCCATAATATCTGACGTTTATGTGCAAAATAAAATCGAATGATTAGCCGCCTGTAGTTCGTTGAATTTAATACATATTGTTTATACCGTGGTATCGTCAAGACAGTATATTATAAATTTCCGTTATTTCCTACAAAAATATATTATTTTCCTTTTATCGGCGGACAATTATCCGCCGCCGCCACTACACCGCGCATGCCATAAAATAGCTTTGATGCACAATTTCCAACTGTTCATATTGCTTTTACAAATTATGCCGTTACAAAATAAAATTTTCTTTATAGGTATCTTTTTCTTTGGACAGGAGTTCATAATTTGTACATTATATTGAATTATTATGTTTGTAATCCCTGGGATTGTTTAAGATCAACATCAGGACACGAGCGTACATCATCCCTTTGATTCGTATCAATCGAGCGAGAACTGACAAAAAATTAATTTGGATGAGATTATTAACGATTTTGCCAACGAAAAAGTAGGAAAAATTAAATTACTTTAAAAAATAATTACTTGCATAATTAATTGCAATTTCTTTTGCAATTATTTATGTGCAATTAATATTTATTCACGTAACTGTATTAAAATAATGACAATAAATATATATAATATAAAAAAAGTGTATTTTTTTTATCAATAACTGAAGAAGGGCGGGCAATTACAAATTTGCCAAGGGCGCCAAAAGACTAGCTACTGTGTATGAACACATAACATTATCAAAAAACGTGTCCTTCTCGGAGAAACAACCACTTTCACACTTATAAAATACAGAAATATACATACTCGTGAGTGAAAATTAAATAAATCCGATCTTACTTAAACATGAAATGTGCATGTCAGATTTACTCGTTTAGGTGAAACCCATGTATGAATACATTTCATTACCAAAAAAAATGTATCCTTGTAGGAAAAGCAACCACTTTCACACTTATACAAACATAATGAATTTACACACTTGTTCGACGAATTCCAACCAGTGCAGGAAAAACAACCACTTTCGCACTTACTCAAACATAGCGTACTTACATACTTCTAAGAATTCCCTACTGGTATAGAAATATCAATTCTCATGCATAAAAAATTACTAAACCGATTTTTACTTGGATATGAAATGCGCATGTTAGATTTATTCACGTAGTGACTATCTACCAACAAGAAGGCTTCCATTGGCAAAACGGGAGGAGACAGAACAACTCATAAGGGATATTGAAGCTCAAGGCATTACAAAACCATCATCGAGGCCCTGGACATCACCAGTGGTTCTTGTCAAGAAAAAGGATAGATCTACCCTATTTTTTACGGATTAATAATGAAAATAAATAACCCCCTCAAGCAGCTGCTTGCCACAGAGGTCTGACAGGAGCTTGTCAGTTTATATGCCATATTAGAAGGTCTGTGAGGATTACCGCAGACTAAATGATATAACAAAGAAAGACTGCTTTCCTTTACCCAGGATTGATGATACAGGTATACCCATACCTCTATCTGGGTCAGAATGGTTCTCGCGTTGTGGTCTCCCAGTGGTTCTTGAAGAGCGCTATTGGCAAAGTTGGTATACATCCTGAAGATCGTGAGAAAACAGCTTTCACTACAGGAAATGGACTTTGGCAGTTTAAAGTGATACCATTTGGACTTTGCAACCATCTGCAACGTTTGAACGACTAATGGAGTCGGTGCTCAAAGGTTTGTCTTGGGAGGTCTGCCTGGTTTACTTGGACGACATTATCGTTCATGGAATGAATTTTGAAAAACATTTGAGATATCGTCAAGTTCCTGAAAAACTTAAGGCAGTTAAGCTAAAGTGTAAACTGTTCCAGCAATAAGTTCATTACCTTGGTCATGTCATCACTACATCAGGGATTAAGACTAATCATAGTAAGAGAGAAGCTGTAAGAGACTTGCCTCCACCACAAGATGTTCATCAACTTCGTAGTTTTATTTAACTTTGCACCTACTATAAAAGATTTGTCAAGGGTTTTTCCAACATCACAAGGCCATTACATCGTCTGACAGAGGAAGACCAGCGGTTCTCCTAGACCACCGAATGTGACGTAACCTTCTAACAGTTGAAGCAAGCTCTTTCCACAGCACCAGTGTCAGCATATCCCCAAACTGGAAAACAGTTCATAATAGATACTGACGCAAGTAACACAGGAGTTGGTGCTGTACTTTCACAACAACAAGACGGACAAGAAAAGGCTATTGCATACTTTAGCAAAACGCTACCCAAACCAGAACGAAATTATTGTGTCACACGAAAAGAACTGTGAGCAATAGTAAAAGCAATAGAGCATTTTCATCATTATCTCTTTGGCCAGAAATTTCTTATACGCACACTGATCATGCTGCACTCAGATGGTTACTAAACGTTAAAAACCCTGAAGGACAAATCGCTAGGTGGATACAGCGGTTACAAGAATACAATTTCTCCATCGAGAATTGAAGTGGTAAAATGCATAGGAATGCAGATGCCCTTTCCAGACGTCCGTGTATTGACAACTGTAAGCATTGCTATAACGCAGAATTGAAATTTGGTACTAAAGAGGAAATCCCATAAGACAAATAACATCGACACAAACAAACAGTGATACTCCTAACATCTGGAGTTCAGTAGAAATTAGAAAGGCCCAACTAGAAAATGAAGCTAAAAGGCAAATAGTGGATTTGATTGAAAAATCTGATATAAGACCTAATTGGGAGCAAATCTCGAGGTATGGTCCAATTACCGAAAGTTACTGGGCACAGTCGGACTCCTTAGAGGTGAAAGACTGTGTAGTATAGAGAAGATGGGAGAATCCCACTGGACGGCTGATCCGTTGGCATGATATTTCCTCGCTCCCGAGTGGAACTAGTGATGAAAGATGTGCATGATAGTGCCATTGTAGGACACTTTGGTGTTAATAAGACATTAGGGAGCTAAAGCCAGAGGGAACGATTTCATTGGCTGAAAAGTAGGGCAGACGTTGAAAGATGGTGAAGACAATGTGAGGCCTATGCAGCAAAAAAAGGACCCAAGACTAGGAGTCGGGGTAAGTTGTAGACGAATAACGTTGGTGCCCCTTTTGAGAGAATAGCCATTTATGTAATGGGTCTGTTTCCTAAGACTGATGATGGAAAACGCTATTTATTAGGGTTAATGAATTATATCACGAAGTGGACTGACGTCTACCCCATCCACGATCAGGACGGAACAACAGTTGCAGAGATAATAGTAAATAACTTGATTAGTAGGTATGGAGTACCTTTGCAACACCACTCTAACCAAGGATGGATATTTGAATCCAAAGTGTTTAAAGGCATCTGCCAACTATTAGGCATTCAGAAAACCAGAACAACTCCCCTACACCCTCAGTTGAATGGTATGGTTGAGAGATTTAATAGGACAATTGCAGCATCTAGCATTGTTTGTCGACGACCATCAATGTGACTGGGATCGTCATATACCACTTCTATCGTTGACATACAGAACAGCAGTGTATGACCAACTGGACAGACACCTTCCATGATTCTCTTTGGAAGAGAGTTACGTCTTCCCTGTGACCTTATATATGGTCAGCCCGAAGCAATGCCTGTATTCACTCCACAATACATACAACAATTACAAGGACTAGATGATTTCAATTACTCCGTCAGACATAACATCAAGTTGGCAAGCGAGAGAAACCAAAATGAGATACGACAGTAAAACAAATGGAACTGTTTTCAATCAAGGAGATCTTGTTTGGCTGTACAATCCACATAGAAAGGAGACTTTCCCCAAAATTTCAAAACCATGGGAAGGTCTGTAGTAGGAAGATAATGGGGATTTTGGACCAGAGGCGGATCAACGTTAATCCTATGGGATCCGCCTTCCATGTGTTTCAGAGTGGAGGCAGATCAATGTTAATCCTATGGGATCCACCTTCCGTGTGTTTTAAAACGGAGGCAGATCGGGATGGGATCTGCCTCCCATGTGTTTCAAAGCGGAGGCGGATCATTGTCACACCTATAAGTCAGAACTCTCACTGTTTTATGACTGAAGTCGGACAATGTCGAATAAAACACCTCCCTCCAGTGATATATTAATCTGAAATTATATTATTCAGTTAAACTGGAGGTAATTATTAATATATAACAGATGGTACTGGATAACAAATCATTCATAATTTCCAGAGACAGCCATCTTAGTTTCTCCCGTCACCACAAACTCTTCAAACCATTTTGAATACCGTCATTTTGAATCCTGACATCATCCGAAATAACCCCAAGTCTCCATCCCGGTTTCCACCATCATTAGAAAATTCTCCAAGTCCCATCATCCGAAATATTCAACTTAATTGTGGCGTCCTCTAGTATTTAATACATGTATCATGTTTTTTTAAAAAATCTATTTTGCATAGCACAGCCATTTTATTTTATTTCAGTTTCTGCGGGATAGTCCTTCTTCTAGTACAAATACGACATCCATCAGTCAGAATCCTCATTCTGTTGTCAGACGTTGACAGTGATAGTTCTCTGCTGCTGCGTTTGTGTGATTTTTCAACTGCTAGAAACCAAGACTGATAGTTCTGGAGGTCCTCGTGTAGTATAAATCACTTATTTTACAAGTCACTGTTTTGTAATGTATCCATGTAATATATGTCAGAAGACTTTCATGCTGCAGACAAATCTCATTCGTCATAAGAGAAATCATGACGGAAATAGTCTGTTAAAGTGCTTTCAATCCGAATTGACATTCTCAAGGAGTGATGACATCTGACGTCATGCGTTATCTCACACCTCCAGGAAAACCTACAAAGGCGAAGAATGTACAATGGAGTTTGGAAGAGAAGACAATCTTTTGCGACATCAAAGAAAACCATACAATAATAAGCGAAAACGTTCTGAAGATGAAAAGATTCCCCAGAAGAAACAAAAACCAGACCCTGAAGACCCCTGTCAGTTTGCAGAAGAAACGAAAAGGACTCTGTCAACACATAAGCTGATGGCAACTGAAGAAACATCTATTGACTTCATCTTTGTCCTTGAATCCTCGCGGGAGTCACTCCTAACTTATCTGAAAGAAGAATTGGCCTCGAAAGTTAGCATTAAATGGTACCTTGCCGTGTAAGTGCGCTTCAGGTGAAAAGTTTCCCCTCCTATTTTAGAATATTGCACCCCGTTTTTCAGAAGTAACTGTGTCACAAGTCTTCCTACATCATCCCTAAACAGAGAACTGGATTCAGCGTGTAAGAAGATTAAGACTTCATTTGAAGAATTTGAAGGAGCACATAGTGGATGGATAATGGATGCTGTACTCCACAGTGAAATGAACATTGGAAAATATATCCCTCTTGCAGGGTCTAGTTATGTCCCTACCCCAAGAGAATTACTATTAAAACACGCTATTGTCAATATTTGTAATTCTGACCAAAAATGTTTTTTCTGGTCTGTTTTACCCTCTTTGTATCCTGTACAGATCATCCACAATGCCCTAGTAACTACATGCATTTAGAAGAAAAATTAAACACATTTGGTGTAATTTTCTCTATAAAAAATAAATCAAATATAAAATTCCGAAAAAATTAATAACATCTCTGTCAATGTTTTTGGATACGAGAAAGAGGTGTTCCCACTCTACATCACATCATTCAAATTTAAACGCAAATCTACTGTTATCAGATGATGAAAAGCATCACTATTGTTCTATTAAGAACATGAGTAGACTTCTCAGTCCTCTCACTAAACATAAATGCCAGACTTTCTACTGTGGTTACTGCCTTTACTGTTTCACGATGAATCACTCTTGAAGGATCATGTTCCCTGTTGTCAAGAACATGGACCTCAGAGAGTAGAGTTTTCAACTGAAGAGGAGAAATAGCTGAAATTTACAAATTTCAAGTTCCAACAACCCGTTCCTTATGAGATTTACGCCGACTTTGAATCATTCCTAGTGAAAATGGACACTTAATATGTCTAACCCTGCAAAATCTCACATCACTATCACAGCAAATCATGAACCCTGTGGATTTGCACATCTTGTTGTCGGACCTGACGGCTGCAGTCATAAACCAGTAGTTTATAGAGGTCCTAATGTGGTAAAAGAATTTTTGGAATGTTTGCTTAAAGGAGAAAATTATATAAAACATTTACTATTGGAGATCTAATCAATGCAACTTTCAAATCATGAAGAGAAATCATTTCGCAACGCTACCAACTGTCATATTTGTAAAGATATTCTGGGACCAGATCGAGTGAGGGATCACAATCATTTAACTGGCAAATTCCGAAGAGCCATCCATAATACGTGTAATCTCAATTTTAAGTTCACAAATAAGATTCCAGTTATTTTTCATAACCTAAAGGGATATGAGAGCCATCTTATTATGCAAGGAATCGGTATGATCAAAATTAAGAAGAGTACATTCCCAATAATACGGAAAAATACATAGCATTCTCCCTTGAAACTTTGAATTTCATAAACTCCTATCAATTTTTAAGTGCATCTCTTGAGAAATTATTCAATAATTTATCAGCAGAAGAATTCCATATTTTAAAGGAATATGTTGAAACTGAAAGGCTACACTTGGTTTTGAGAAAAGGAGTTTACCCCTACGATTACATTGAGAGCAGCGAAAAGTTTGAAGCAACGTTATTACCCCACCTGAAGCTTTTTACAATCAACTCACAGAAGAAGCGATAGGGGAAGAAGACTATATCGATGCAATGAAAGTATGGAACTCATTCGACATAAAAAAACCTAGGCCAATATCACGACTTGTCCTGAAGACCGACGTGCTCCTCTTAGCTGATATGTTTGAGAATTTTAGAAAACTATGTGTCAGGTACTATGAAACTGATCCCTGTCATGTTTACACAGTTCCTGGACTTGCCTAGCAAGCATGCTTGAAGATGACAAATGTTGATCTAGAGTTGATAACAGACCTTACAATATACCTTTTCCTGGAAAAAGGCATACGAAGAGGAATTTCAGTGATATGCAATCGTTTTAGCACTGCAAACAACAAGTATTTAGATACCTATAATCCTCAGTTATACTCTAAATACATTATGTACTATGATGCCAATAATCTTTTCGGATGGGCAATGTTGCAATGTCTCCTTCAAAGCGATTTTCGATGCCTTAATAGTGAAGAAGTAGAGGATGTAGATATTTCCACAGTTGTTGATGATTTGAAAAAGGGTATACACAGTCGTATCAGAATAATATGACCACCTACCATACATATACTATGGTAGGTGGTCATATTATTCTGATATGACTGGGTATATTGGAAGTTGATTTAGATTATCCAGTTTCTCTACACGACAAGCATAATGATTATCCACTAGCCCCTGAGAAACTTAGATTACCAACAGCATGCTATCATAACCTTAGAATAAATACCAACCAATCAGTCATGAAACTAGTCTCCAATCTATTTCTAAGGAAAAACATGTCCTTGATTACCGTAATATGAAACAATATTTAGCCTTCGGTATGCAGCTGAAGAAAATATATCGCGTTTTAGAATTCGAACACTCTTGCTGGCTAAAACCATATATAGAATTTAATACGAATAAGCGGAAGAAAGCTAGAAACAATTTCGAGATGGACTTCTTCAAACTGATAAATAACGCAGTGTTTGGTAAAACGATGGAAAATTTGAGAAATCGAGTGAAAATTGAACTGACTCAGAACCCAAAGAGAGTATGTAAACTTGTAGCATCGCCTGCTTTTCACTTTTTTCGTGTTTTTGACAACGAACTCGAATGTCTACAATCAAAGCCAACTAAATTGAAACTCAACAGGCCTATTTATGATGGGTTCAGTATTCCAGATATTAGTAAAATATTTACGTATAGCTTTCATTATGACTATATTAGTCCAAAATATGGAGGAACAGCTAAATTATTGTTCACTGATACAGATTTACTGTGCTACAAGCTTCAAACCGAGGACGTGTATGACGATATGAAAGATGATATAGATCATTTCGATATGCCCGACTATCACATAGATCATGTTTTTGCATAGTACACGTAATAAAAAGGTACTAGGTAAAAGGAAAGATGAACTTTCAGGAGTAGCTGTAAAAGAGTTTTCAGGCCTTCATGCAAAAATTTATTCTATTCTAAGTTTACAAGAGGAGAAGAAGACAGGGAAAGGAGTCCCCAAATACATCATAAAAAAGAACTCTTCGTCACAAGGATTACAGAGACTGCTCGATAAACAAATCACTTTCTCGAGTAGATTTGACAAGGAATCAAAGTAGCAACCATTATCTTCCTACAGTGAAAGGTGTAAAACTTGGTCTGTCACCATTCGATCACAAAAGATATATTTTAGAAAATGGCTATGACACTCTTCCATACGGCCACTACAAAATGATGAAAAAATAATGTAACAGAAAACGAATATTTTTTTTAAATATGTACACTCTGATTTTTATTGTGTTTGAGCTATATGTTAGTATGTATAAATAAATGATGATTTTATCTGAATGTATGTATAATTTTTTGTGTAACACTTGTATATGTAAAAATATCGCATGTAATTACCATAGGTAGACTGCTGTATGAAAAACCATTACCTCTGTTAACCTGCATTTTTTTTTTGGAAGCAGGCTGTAAAATATATCTGTAACCAATGTAAAGAAAAAGCATCATTGTGAAATGTATAAATAAAATTTCAAACCAATGGAAATCATTACTTGTGTAAATATTATCTGAAACCTATGAATTTTCATTGTTTATTCATTCTATCTCCCAATACTTTAATATCAATAAAAAATTTTAAAATGAAATATATGTGTGTTGCCTAAATTTCTGAGTCGAGTCATTTATCTTTAGCAAACGCGAAGGCAAACAACGTAGACGTTATCGCGACTCCTCACGTGACCTCCCTGCGACTTTCCCGGAGTTCATGTGCAGGGCCGGCCGGCCCTATGGTTGCTGGAGCCCTTTTTAAGTATAATTATAAAAGTTTTCAAAAGGAAAAAACTAAAAATATAGAAATGAGTTTATTACCTGAGTTTTGATTTTTAACAAACAATGATCAATAATATATATATTTTTTTCTCAACCAGTATTTGGACAGTATGAACAATTAGCCTACCTAAAACATTTTTTTCTAGCCTTTACATCAGCAAATCTTTTCATGGCACTTTCTACATTTATATTCTTTGCAATATCATTTTCTATAGACAAAATTGCCACAGAATTCATTCTGTCTTGAGACATGGATGACCGTAAGTATGTTTTTATATGCTTTCAGTTTACTAAAGCTTCTCTCGCCAGCGGCCACAGTAATAGGTATTGTAAGCATTATTCTTAATGCAACCCACAGATTTGGCATGACATCCTGTAACTTATTATTGTTTATGAACCTAGCGGCTTCTATTGGAAGCTTTACATCTTCCGGAAATAATTCTTTGGCTATATCTAGTTCAGTCAAGAGATCACATCCATTTATATCACTATTTTCTTGGTACCTAACTTATTCTCCAAACCTTGACATGCTACTTTGAGTGTATTTTTATCTGGCAGATCTTTTAGGTCATTTAAAAATCTCCATGTGTTACTGAAATTTTGTAACTGTTCAAATCTCTCTGATAAAGAATTAATAGCTCTGTCCAGTATTACATTGAACACAGATTTTTAAATCTATTTTCTGGGTCATCTGCATTTGTAACCTCGTCAGTGCTCTCATATTAATTGTAGGGAGGTCATGTAGAAGGATGTTAAATAATGTAGGGGAGACCACACTGCCCTGTGGCAGTCCCCTGCTTAGTTTATGTGGGTCAGATAAGGTAGTCCCCAGCTGGACTTTGATATTTCTATGTGTAAGAAATTTTTTAAAGAAATGGGAAATGTTGCCTGATATTCCTAGTTGATGTAGTTTGTAGAGTATGTTGGTGTGTGAGGCAGTATCAAAGGCAGAGGTGAGATCTAGAAAGATACAGCACAAAATTTCTTTTTTCTTCAATGTAAGTTCAGCTGAAGTAATCATGTCAAAGAAATTGTCTGTGGTGGAGTTGTGCTCTTTAAAGCCAGTCTGGCAAGTGGGGAGTATATTTGTGATGTAGAGGAAAAATTTTAGTCTGGAGAGCACCATTCTTTCTAGAATTTTGAGTACACATGATGAAAAAGCAATTGGTCTATAGGAAGAGATTTCTGATGCTGGTTTCGTGGTTTTAAAATTAGGATAATGTGTATATCTTCCCATTCTGAGGGAAGGTGTGAGTGTTCCAGCATTCATTGTGTAAATATGAAGCAGAGAGCTAACTGTTTTTGTGCCTAAGTGTTTTAGTGAGATGTAAGTAATGTTATCAGGCCCTGGTGTACTATTTTTATTTACCTGTTTAATTGCTGCTGTAAGTTCATATAATGAGAAAAGTGTGTTGAGGGCGTGCAATTTGCATTGAGTGGTTTGATTAATTGTGTGTATCATGTGTGTGCAATGCTGCTGGTAGGTATGTGTGTTGGCTTGGGGAGGGTAGTGAGTAGCTGCATTGCAATGTGGTTAGCCCCTTGGGTTGCAGAGATATTATGTTTCCATAAGTAGTTGTGCCAAAGGGCTAAAGTTTGAGCCTGGGTCCTAAGTGTTCTTATTGTTTTCCAAATAAGGGGTGTGTCTGTTCTGGGGCTGATGTTATTGCAGTAGTTTCTCCACTCCTTTCTTTTGATGGATAGCCTGAGCCTTCTGAGTTTAGCATTTGTTTGATTAAAAGTGTTTATGGCAGGTGCTGTGGTGTGTTTTCTGGCTGTGTCTTCTGTTTTTCTCCTGATGTTTAGTCGTTTGGTGATTTGTCGGAGATTTTTTGTAAAACCAGTCATATGCTTAGTAGTGAATTTATTATTGTGTAAATTTTGGTTGATACATGTATATAAAGAGGTAATGTTATCAGGTGGTTGTGTTGTGATGGTGGTTTTACAGTTGTAGGAGAAGTTTTGTCAGTTTATGTGTGTTTTTGTAGTGTATGCAGAGGGTTTGAGTCCTTGTATTGTGATGAATATGGGGAAGTGGTCACTGTCCCATGTTGTGTGATGGACCTGCCATGTGATAATAGGTGATATGTCTGGAGTGGAGAGTGTAAGGTCTAGAACAGACTCATAAGGAATTCTGGAGAAGGAGGGAGTACCATCATTGTGTATAAACGAATTGAAATGTTGTGTTAGAGTTTCTATTATTGTGCCTCTTCTGTTTGTGTGTGTGTGCTACCCCAGATTGTGTTTTGAGCATTGAAGTATCCTAGGACAATATTTGGCCCTCGGGAGAGTGAAATTTTTTTTGTTAAGTCATAAATTAATGTGTCAATGTTAAGTGGTTCTCTGGGATACAAATAAGTATTGTAGATATTGAATGTTGTGTTTTGAAATTTAATGTTTATGCCAACTATATCCATATAAGAGTACTTGATATTATTTTGTATGATGCAGTGGGGGAATTGTTTGTGAACAAGAGAGGTGGAGTTTGAATATGTTTTGTCTGTGTTGGCTCTGTGTGTGATGTAGGGTTTGAAGTGAAAGTTTTCAGGCAGTTTGGCTTCATTAAGAGCTAGAATGGGGATTATATGTTTATCTGTAAGTGATTTGATATCAAGGATCTTGTTTGTGAATGATCTACAGTTCCATTCGATGCAGGTGTATGTTGGAGTAGTGTCAGGGAGGAAGGGAAAGGAACTGAAGCAAGGGTGTGAGAGAGAGAGATTAATTTATTTGTTGAAGGAGGGCTAATATTGCCTGAAGGGCAATATTGAGTTGAGGGGATCCGGTTTTGGGTGGGAGAAGGGCATCAAGTAGAGGGATAAGTAGTTGTAAGAGGTGTGGGACCAGGGTATGTTGTGTGTTGTGAAGTGTTTTGTTTTTGGTGCAGTATTTTTTTTTGCCCTGGTCCTTCTGAGATATTTAGTTTTGGCCCTTCTAGTAGAGAATTTTGGTGAAGGGGGGGGGGAGAAACTGTTGTGTGTTAATTTTTCTTTGACTGTCCTCATCAGATGAGCTTGTGATGGGAGTAGGTCTAGTGTGTAGTGATGGAAAATTGACTAGTGTGGTAGTGGGGGGAGGGGGAGCCACCACTGTGTGTTTAGGGTTGGTACGTATGGGAGGTTGTCTTTTTTCCTGTGTAGTTAAGAGAATTGGGAGTGGGTAAAGGTAAGAGTGCATTTGGGGCAGTTTGAGGGGCTGGCCCTGTAGCAGTGATGTTGGGCATTGGAGAAATTACTGTTTTAATGTTGGGGGAGGAGGTAGTGGCTGCAGATTTTATTTGTATAGCTCTGAGTCTGGTAGGATATTTACCATACATGGCTACATATGCCCCTCCACAGTTGCAACAGAGTAGTGGTTGATTTTTTTTTTGCATTCATCAGACATCTGGGTCTGTGCAAGTACTTACATCTGGCTGCACTTTTACATATGTTGATAATGTGTCCATGTCTTTGACATTTGAATCACTGTGGAGGGGGATTGGTATAGGGGGTAACATAATGAGTTGTGAGGCCACGTTCCACAGATGTTGGGAGAGGGAAGGAGTTAAAGTATAGGATAACTTTTTCTGTGTTTCTGCGAATAATGTTGCCATCCATGGTGTGGTGAGCATATCCTTTTTTAGCTTATTCTTTATTTTTATTTTATCCTTTATTATTTTATTTATTTTATGAACATCGTATTCTGTTAGAGATTCTGATATGCTTTCATTATCGAGGTATCTGTCCACACCCTCGATGCTAACATAGGGTTTTTTGTAAGATTCCAGGAATTTTGATTGAATTGGGATTGATATGAGTAATTGATATAAGTGTTTTGGCTTGGCGTGGTTGCGAACATGAACTAGATATTCACCTCTGTATGTAAATCTGGCTTCCAATAGTTTTTCAATGGTTGAATTGATTGTTTTGGTGAGTGTGTTAATGTTCAATTTTTGGAGGGATGAGGTAGGATTTGAGAAAAGTAGAACTGGAATATAGTCTTTTCCTATATTAGAGTTGCAAACTGTATCGTTATCCGAGGAATTTGATTGTTTTCTGGACCTCTTTCTGTGTTTTACCACTGTCCAGGTATCGTCCACGTCATTGGTTTACATAGTTTCTTTCTGGGCTGCTTGAGAAGAGGTTTGAGGTTGGGAGTGGAAGGGGGCGAGGTGGATGGGAGGAGTTGGTGGAGGGTTGGAAGTGAATTGGGTTTGTAATGTATACTAAGTTTGGCACTGAAAGACTTCTGTCTGTTGTAGCCAATTTGATTGAAGATAAAGTCGCCTGGCTACTAGCACAGCCCCTAGCGCTGGTCCCACTCACTGTCGACATACAGACCTGCTTGAGTTGAGTAGAGGCTGAAGATTGACAGGTGTTGTCAGATGGATTGCTCAGGATGTTGGAGCTTTGAAGACTCGTGGCTCCTGTCCTGGGCACAGATTAATTAGAACAGATGCGAGACTCTCGAAGGGTGAAAGTGGCACCCTCACCAGTGGTTTATCTAACTGCCCATTTGAACCTGAGCCGTTGTCATAGCTGGAGCAAAGCCGGAACTATCAGTGGATGTAGTTGAGAAAGCACGTGTAGTGTGCTTTTAGATGGAGACGAACTCGTATGTGAAGCTGCAGATTATAATAATACAACAAGCAATTGTGATTTATCAAAGGTGAAAGGTAATGTGTATTTAGTAAAATCTTTAATAAAATCTACATTACGCTTTTGAGTGTGAAGGTACCATTGTGCATGATATAATGGAAATAGTGTGTTCGCAACCTGGGGCACCCCCACTAGTGCTTTCCCCCTATGACATCACTGACCACAACCACTTCCGGCCACGCCGCCTTATTAATATTCATAACCGACCACGTCCCTTATTAATATTCATAATTCATAATTCATAATTAAAAATGAATTAATCCCCCTTTATTAAAAAATTCCATTTATTAAAAAATTCCTCCCCCTTCTTCCCCCCTTTTAACCCGTGTTACCACCGCCGAATAAAAAAATAATAGTAAATACTCCCTCAAGCAGCTGCTTGCCACAGAGGTCTGACACGAGCCTATCATTTTATACGCCATAGCTAGATCTGTGAGTGAGACAAAATATTATTTATAATCACATTACATGCCACATATTATATATATGTGATACACATTTTTGTTCTTTCATTACCATTATAAAATGTAAAAGAAAGAATGATTAAATTTTTTGGGGGAGTATATGCAAAGCAAAACTGTGAGAGAGACAATATATATATATAAACGCATTATATGCCACATATTATATATATATTGTACATTTTTGTTCTGTCATTTCCTTCATAAAATGCAAAAAAAAGAACGATTAATTTTCATTTTTGGAAGTATATGCAAAACGTAACTTTGATTGGAAGAAATAATATATTTAATAAGAAAGGAAGGTGATGAAAGAATGAAACATACGAAGGAAAACGATATCAAAATCAGCGTTTAGAGAAATAATTTTATGAAACAGCTTTCAGTCAAAAAGTTTAAAACATGGTCAATTCAGCAACAAAGGAAAAAGCACCAACGTAGAGAAATATCCCGTTAACTTTATAGGCAACTGAAACATATCTATTAAATATTAAAACATTAGTTATGTAGAATATTTCTTTGCCTAAGCCACCTTTTCTAATAGAGCTTAAAAGAAAATTACCTTGCAAAGAAGTTAACATCACTGTAACAATAATAATCTGCATTACTTTTAATACTTCATTACAAATATAACTTTAAACTATTTTAACAGCAGCAAAATATTAACCAAGTAGGAACTGGCACAAAAACTATTCGAATGACTAACAGATATCCATTAGTAGTGTGTTCGCAACCTGGGGCACCCCCACTACTGCTTTCCCCTATGACGCCACTGACCACGCCCATTCCCGGCCACACACCTTTGTTAATATTCATAACCGACCACGCCCCTTATTAATATTCATAATTAAAACTTATTTAAAAATTAATTAATCCTCCTTTATTACAAAACCCCAATTTATTAAAAAATTTCTCCCCCTTTCTCCCCCCCCCTTTAACCCGTGGCGCCATCTGGTGACTATGAGGAGCAATTAGAAAAAACCCTATTTTAGCTCTAATTTTCCCGATTTGGACTTCCCTCTTAAAAACTGCCCCCCCCCCCTTAACCCCTGGCACCAACTAGTGACTATGAGGAGTACTTTTTTTTTTAGAAAAAACCCTATTTTAGCTCTAATTTCCCTATTTTTGACTCCCCTTTATTAAACCCTCCCTTCCTTCCCCCCTTTTAACCCCTCGCGCTATCTACTCTATAGACTGAGTACTTGGGAAAAACCCTCGATTTTAGTCGTAATTTTTCGGCAAAACTTTGGGGTGGGAACGATCGGATGATGCAAGCCTCAGAATAATTGCAAGGGTTGCAACCTCGTGCAGAAAGGGATGATGCAATCCTCAGAATAATTGCAAAACTTTCGATAGCATTCACTCACAGAAAATCAACTCCCAAAGTTGTATGTTCCCTGTATTTATTCCTTATTAATTAAACACTCATTAAACCCCCTTATCAAAAGCTCCCCTCATTAAATCGCCCTCTTATCAAAATTCACTCTCCTTTCTTAAAAATCAAAAGTTCCCTCTATTAAAACTTCACAAACTCCTTTGGTGTTCACGTTCATCTGAAATTTGCCAAGTCCAGATAAATTTTGGGATAACAACGATCGGATGATGCAAGCCTCAGAATAATTACTCATACGCGAATTCGAGCTTCACTAGAATAAGGACTATCCCGCAGTAACTGTTTAACTGCCCAGCAGAAAATTCTATTCGGTAAAAAAAATTAATAAAAAATTAATAAAAGGAAAAAAAATATGGTTTTATTCATCATGATGAAAAATATTGAAGGGTAATAGGGTCGACCTAAAAGACCAGCGTTCGGTACGGACCACGTTTTATTGACGGTTCAATCTTGGATCTGTGCTGCTTCCACATCAGGCGCGATGTCTTACAACAAGAAAACCCACTCGCAGCCTTGACCAGTGTTTAAGCACTCGAAATATTTACAAGTCCAGAGGCGGATCTCCGCATTTCCAATTCTACCCTTTATGATATGTTTCAATGTACATCATGTAGACTTTTGAAATGACGCACCCTAAACCTTCAAGAGTTGAGCTTATTTAGTCTCCATCGGGGTTGAGACCATCATATATCTGTGCTTCCACGTCAGGATTTGTCTTAGAAAGTGGTTTCACATTAAATTCCTTACGAATATCAATCACCTCACAATTTATTAACTTATTTTCCTTTACTAAGTCACTTCAAAAACATCGTGATTGCAAAAGTATGACTAATAAAACTAACTGTTTAATTCCTATATATCCGTTGAGCGACATGGTTTAAAAACACTTATTACCGCTGTATCCTCAGTAGGGGAAGTAATGCTATTCGAAGAAAAATCAGCTATTAGAGTAATCTACAAGCGCTCACACAATTTTTAAAAACGTCTCTTCCAGCGTTTATCGGCTAACGTTATGACGCTGACGAAATTACAAGGTCAGTTTGAGTTTTCGAAATTACAAGGTCAGGTCAGTTTTCATTGGGTAAAGATTACGAGGCAGAATGCTAAAAGTAGAATTCACACGTTTCCATAAAAAACGCAACACGAATGCGTGTTAATAGAGTACAATAGTTTTAACAATAACCTACTATAAAAAATATGTCTCACTCGAACGTACCCTTCTCAACATACGTAGGCTAATCCACTGAAATGAGAAAGCTTTGTCGCAACATAAAAATCCATCTATGCTTTGACCTATATGTTCCGATCGGGTCTACCCATGTACTTATGCTGCTGTTCTCACGCACAAGAAGTGATGTGTCCTTCTCTCCTCCTTCTCCTTATACATCTTTCTAAGCTGGACCTATTTGTAAAGGGGGCCTCAGCCCCCTTATCATCAGGTCCATACGCATAAAGGGCAGTGGGTGCAGATGAAAACGGCAAAGACTGGCCAGCACAGTGAAGGCTGGCAATCGTTAAAGTTAAGGTTCCCATCAAAGGGTAGTGGGAGATGTGGTGAGAATCCATATGTATATTAGGTATGATAATGTGTATAGAGAGGTTATGTTCTGGGAGAGATTCCATATAAGTTATTGGGTTAAAGAGAAATATAAAAGTTTCCAATATAGAAATAAAGTTTTCCTTTATGTGACTTTATTTTTGATAGTTAGATTGATTTTTTTTTGATGATTTTATACTATATATTTATTTTTGTTTAGTTTCTATGGAATAAGTTGTCCAAAATGCGTCTTTTGATGTCCTATGGGGATCTTTTATTGGCATCTGGATCTTTTAGTGTCCCAAGGATCTTTTAAAAGAGAGGTAGAGGCCTTTGGAGAGGCAGAGAGGCTTTAGGGGAATCTCCCAGTGCTGTTGATATATTGGGCCAAGGCCCTATAGTGGCTTTTTATATTATTATGAGTAGGACTAAGAATTGTATGGGATGAGAAATAAGTGGTTCCCAGTGTGGTGAGTGTCTGGAAGAGGGTAATTCTATGTATTGTGTATTTGGTGCAGTGTAGAAGGTAGTGTGGAATGTCTTCTATCACATGGCATGTAGTGTAAAGAGCAGATGGTACCTTTTGTATCATGAAAAGGTCCTTGTTGAGATTTGTTCTGCCAGTGCGTAGTTGATGAATTGCTGTTTGGGCTCTTCTTGATAGGTAGTTGAGATGTAGTGTGTGTGGGATGGCAGCAATGGTGGCTCTGAATGTATTTTTAATTGTGGCCTGTTGGATCCAGTTTTGTGTCCATGTGGAGTGGAAGAATTTGTTGATTTCAATTAGGTGATGATTATATGTCTCAGGGGTGTGATAATTTGGTGAAGGGATATTGTGTCCTTGTTTAGCAAGATGGTCAGCAGTGTCATTATGGGTTATGTTACAATGAGAGGGTATCCAGTGGAATGTTAGTGTTTTGTGAGTGGCAATTATATTGTGTGAAATTCTGTGAATATGGAAAAGAGAGTAATTTTGTGATAGGTTGTATGTATGTTTGTTGATGCTGTGCAAGGCAGATTTTGAGTCAGTGATAATATGTATGCTGTGTGTATTTTGTGTGGAGGACCATTCCAAAGCCATATGTATTGCAGCTAGCTCTGTAGCAGTACTGTTTTCTGCATGGTTCATTTTGATTATATGTGAGAAAATTGGTTGGGTAGAGTGGAAGGCAGCAGAGCCATTTGTTGTGTGTGGGATGTGGGAGCCATCTGTGAATATAATGAGGTCTGTGGTAGGAATGTTTGTGATGAGTTGTTCCGCTGCAAATTTTAGTTCTTGTGGGAGGTGTTTATATTTTTGGGTGATGTGTGGTAGTGTGAGATTTATGGAGGGTTTTTTAATAGTCCAATAGGGGATTGTGTATCTAGGGTTGAAAGGTTTGATTTTTCTCCATGTTGAATATAGTGGGTGCTGCTTTATGATTTGTGCAGTGGGGGATGTGTTGGTAGGAGACTCAATTCTATTTATAGTGGGGTGGTTGGGGTTTAGATGTTTTAATTTGACGTAGTGTTTGCAAGTGAGTTTGTGTCTGATATTGTCGAGGGGAGGCATGTTGGCTTCTGCCCATGTGACCAAGTTTGGGCAGCCAGTTTTAAGACCCAGTGCAAGTCTGATGGCTCTGGTTTGTATGGTTTCAAGTTTGTTAAAAAATGTGGGTGAGGTAGTGTTTAGAGCTAGCAGGCCATACTCCAGTCTGCTGTTGATAAATGTTTTAATAAGGGTGATCATAGATCTGTCACTTGCACCCCAACTAGCTCTTGTGATTGATTTGAGAATGTTGAGAGCTCCATTACATGTGGATTGTGTATTTGTGATGTGTTGTTTCCAGTTAAGCTGTCGGTCTATAGTTAGCCCTAAGTATTTGTAGTGTGTAACTAGGGGGATGGCGTGGTTGTTTATAGTTATGCTGAGTGAGTTGGCGGGGGGTTGTTTATGTGTTATGGGTAAGACCGCAGATTTAAGTGCAGAAATGGCTATTTCCCATTTGTTTGTAAAGTCAAGGACCTGGTTGACTGCTGTTTGTAGGGCTGTTTGTATAATGAGGGTATCATTTCCTTTGGTCCAGAGCACTATGTCATCAGCAAAGATGGAGCAATTAATGTCCTTGTTAAATACTGTTGGTAGATCATGTAGAAGAATGTTGAAAAGTGTAGGTGATACCACACTGCCCTGTGGCAATCCCCTAGTTAAATTGTGGGGGTCAGAGAGAGTAGTCCCCAGTTTGACTTTAACCTTTCTCTGTGTGAGGAAATTTTTGATAAAATGCAAGATGTTTCCTCTGATTCCTATTTGGTGTAATTTGAAGAGTATACTGGTGTGTGAGGCAGTATCAAAAGCAGAGGTTAGGTCTAGAAAGACACAGCAAAAGATTTCTTTGTTTTGAAGAGCAATTTCTGCTGAAGTGACAAGGTCAAAGAAATTGTCTGTGGTGGACATGTGCTCTCTGAAGCCAGTTTGGCATAAGGGGAGTGTTTTTTTGGTTGCTAAATAGTATTTGAGTCTGGAGAGCACCATTCTTTCTAGAACTTTGAGGACACATGATGTGAGTGCTATGGGTCTGTATGAGCTGATTTGAGATGGTGGCTTGTGTGGTTTGAGAATGGGAATTATGTGAATTTCTTCCCATTGTGTGGGGAATGTGTGTTTTTCCCAGCAGTCATTGAATATGTGAAGTAGAGTATGTAAAGTCTGTGTGCCTAGATTTTTAAGTGTACTATATGTGATAGAATCAGGCCCAGGTGTGCTTTTTCTATTTGCCTGATGAATGGCAATGTTTAACTCATGTTGTGTGAATGGTAAGTTGATGGCGGGTAGTTTGCAAGGTGTATCATGTGTTAGTATCTGGTTCATGTGGTGGCAATGTTGTTGGTATATGTGGGAATTGCCAGATGGTTGGTAGTGCTGAGGTGTGATGCTATGTGGTTAGCCCCTTGCTTTGCTGAGAGGTCATTGGTCCACAGTATGGTGTGCCAAGGGGCTAAGGGCTGAGCCTGGGTCCTAAATGTTCTTATTGTTGACCAAATGAGGGTGGAGTCAGTTCTTGGGTTGATGTTGTTACAAAAGTTTCTCCATTCTTTTCTTTTGGTGTTTAGTCTAATTCTTCTAAGGATGGCATTTTCTTTGTTAAAAGTAGTGATGGCAAGTACAGTGGGGTGTCTTCTGGCTGTGTCCTCTGTTTTTCTCCTTATTTGTAGTTGTTTGGTTATTTCAGGGTGGTTTTTGGTGAAACCAGTCATGTGTTTGGTGGTAAATTTATTGTTTTGGATGCTGTGATTAACACATGTGTAGAATGAGGTTAAATTGTCTGGTGTTTGTGTGGTGATACTGGTTTCACAGTTTGCGGAGAAGTTGTGCCAGTTAATGTGTGTTTTTGTTGAGTATGCTGTGGGTTTAACTCCTTGAAGGGTGAGGAAAATTGGATAATGGTCACTAGCCCATGTGGAATGGTGTACTTGCCAATTTATGATGGGGGAAATGTCTGATGATGAAAGGGTGAGGTCAAGAACTGACTCATATGGGGGCTTGGTGAAGGTGGGTGAACCATCATTGTGTATGGCCAATTTGTAGTGTAGAATGAAAGTTTCAATTGTGCTTCCTCTATTGTTTGTGTAGTTGCTTCCCCATTAGGTATTGTGTGCATTGAAGTCTCCTACAATGATGTTGGGGCCAGGAGATAGAGAGAATATGTGATCAAAGTCTTTTATTAATGTTTTGATGTTGATGTGTGTATTAGGGTAGAAGTATACATTGTAGAGGTTTAAAATTGCATTATGTAATTCAATGTTCACTCCTACAATGTCCATGTAGGTGTAGGTGATTGGGTTAGGAATTAGGCAGTGGGGGTATTTTTTGTGTATCAAGGTGGTTGAGTTAGAGTGATTTTTCTTAGTATTGACTCTGTGTATAATATATGGTTTATAGTTGAAATTTTCTGGTATTCTGGTCTCATTTAAAGCCAATATGGGTATTATGTGTAGATTTGTGATTGTTTCTAATTCAAGGATTTTGTTGGGGAGGGATCTGCAATTCCATTGGATGCAAGTGCATGGGGTGGGGGTGTCAGGAGGGAAGAGGGGGGAACTGCCGCAAAAGGGGGTGGGAGGGGGGAGAGTTAATGTAGTTGCTGGAGAAGTGCCACTATGGCCTGTATGGCTAAGTTGAGTTGGGGGGTTCTGTTTTGTGGTGGCAGAAGGGCATCAATGAGAGGGACAATTAATTGCAATAGTTGGTGGGTGAGGTTGTGTTGGGTAGTTGGTGGTGGTTGAGATTTAGCAGCTGGGGTCCTTTTAGTCTTGTTTCTTCTCAGATAGTTAGTTTTTGCCCTTCTGGTGGAGAATTTGGGTGAGGGTGGGGGTGTTTGCTGCTGGGTAAGTTGAACTGGTGCTTCTTCATCTGATGTGGGGATGATTGTTGGTTTCCTTGTGGGCAAGGCAGGGAATGTGGTGGGAGAGGTGAGGTCAAATGTATGGTCAGGGTTTTGCGTGGTGGTAGTAAGAGAAGGGTGTGGTTTTGCTTTCCATTGTGGTAGGACTGTGGGAGCGGGAAGTGGAAGTAGAGGTTTAGGTGTAGGCAATTGTGGAGGAGGTGTGGTAGTAATAGTGGTGATTGGAGTTTTATCAGTCTTTGTGTTGGCGATGCTTGTGGTGGCTGCTGTTTTTATTTTAATTGCCCTTAGTCGGACAGGACACTTGCCAAAGGTGGCTACATGGGGTCCTCCGCAGTTGCAACATAGTAGTGGTTGGGTCCTTTTGCATTCATATGACATGTGGGGTTGGGCACAGTATTTGCATCTTGCTGTGCTTCTACAGATTTTTATAATGTGGCCATGTCTTTGACATTTAATGCATTGTGGAGGGGGGTTGGTGTAGGGGGTGACTGTGTGTGTGGAGAGTCCAAGTTCCACAGTAGGTGGTAGGGGAGAGGAATTGAAGTATAAAATGACCTTGTCTGTATTTCTTCGTATGGTGCTGCCATCCATGATGTGGCTCCTGTTAGACCTCTGTGGCAAGCAGCTGCTTAAGGCGTGTATTTATTGCAACATGGATCTGCTTCCATCTTTTTGTCCAGTACCTGTATTTCTGTACATTGGATATTGTTTGTATTTTGAGTAAGAAATAAGTTTTATTAATTGTGAGTGTCATTTCAATTCCTATTTTATTTCTGCAAAATTTAAGTATTAAAAAATTCAAATACATTTGCTTTAAATAAAACGATTTCAGAGTACTGAGATTTTAATTTCTCTAATAACTTCATAATACTTATTAAAACAGAATATTTATAGAATATTTATAGTTATTCTATTTATAACTATAAATATTCTATAAATTCTGTTATATAAAACAGAAGTTATTCTGTTATATAAAACAGAATATTTATAGGAAAATGCAAGTGTGGATCTGGGGGGGGGGGGGAACGAGTTGATAGGGGCCTATGAAACCTTCGTGCTGATAAAAATGTAAGAGAGGGCAAGAAACTAGTCTTACAATTCAGTATTATCCCCATGGCCCCGTTTCACTGCTCTTATAATTTTGAAAAATGAGTGAAATATAAATGTTTAATAATATTTGCCTCTATCACCTGTAGTAAAAAAATTTTTGCGGAGTGGGGGGCATGCCCTTTTGATCCGACCCCTGGAAAAATTAATTTTCTATTTATATTGAAATACTTTTAACTTTTTATTGGAAAACTAGGGAAAATTGATCTTTCTTGCAATGTGTTTTAGGCAAAAAGGTAAAGTCAGAAAATTTAGTGTCTTACTCAAATACCATATATATATATGAATGAAGAATACACAAATATTAAATTGTTAGGTTTGCCACAATTGGGTAATATTCGCGAATATTTAAAAAATTCTCAATAGAAAAAAAATTATACCAATGAAATTTCCTTTAGACCACTGATTATCAATAACAAACTTATATCGCATAAATCTGGACAAAACCAAGCATGAAATATATCCAACACTTAAAACTATTTTTTAAAAACTTATATACTATAGACCAAATTAGTTCACACCCATTTGTACATATTAACTCAACTGCAAACATAGGAAGAGAGTGATTGTAACTGCATTGTAGTTCGGGTATCCAGCTGTGATGGCACTGCCATCGCCTCGCGATTACCATGGGCCCTATGGGTGTTGCGCATCTGTACCTTCTTTATCTGTAGTCCTGGGATCCCGGGGAGTTAGAGTTGCATCTCGAAAAATCTTCAATAGAAATTAGTCTTGAAAAAGACTTTTAAAAACAGTTGGCAAAAGACAGTTGGCGCCAAAAATCCAAACAAAGGATAGCACGAGTTGCGTCCCTGTATAGTTAGAGTCTAACATCCTTTTTTAAAAACTGGACCATTTTGTAAAAGGGACCTTGGCCCCTTTATCATCTGGTCCACAAGAAAAAGTTTTTTTTTTGTGTGCGTCAAAATGTAGGGACCAGTACAGTGAAGTGCTAACGACCCTACATGTCGGCGATAGGCTTTTGGCCGCAGGCCGCGTAATAATAAAGGAGGTGGTTGAAGTTTCGTGCCAAGGAAGTGCTGCGTCGTAGTTTTGTGGCAAGGGGGTGGGGAGGGGAGAGGTTTGGAGTAAAATTCTTCTGGGAGTGAAAATTGTAGCATGTGTGATCACTGTGTGGCCCATATTGGCCGGAAATTGGTAAGAAGGGTGCAAGGTAAATATTCAAAATCGCCCCGAATCTCTTACAATTAAGGATGGCCTAAAATAGTCTGCAGATCTTAACATTTCTGATTTAGAATATGCTGATGATTTAGCTCTTTTGGCAAATGATGTTCATGAGATGAATTCTTTCATTCGAGCTGTTGATTAGACTGGTAGTATAATAGGTTTGGTTATGAATAGAGAGAAAACTAACGTGATGAAAATTGGTCAGGCAGATGGTTTGCCACCACTAGTAATCATTTGAAAAAGGGTACTTTGGGAGTTCTAGTCTATTGTTACAGAGTATAATTATATATATATATATTTGAAAACATCAATACAATTGCACTAGGGAAATAAGGTGGTGCAATAATGTGTCCAAAATGCTTCTTTTTTGTCCCTGTACTGGATCTTTTTTGTCCCTTTGGATCTTTTTGGCATCTGGATCTTTTGTTGTCCAATGGATCTTTTGAGTAGGAGGTGTCTGCAGGGAGGAGAGTCATATTTCATATATTGAGATGGAGAGTCTGCAGGAAGTTGGAAGGTTACAGGATTTTGCCAGTACTTTGTATGAAATGGGCCAGGGCCCTGAAATGTGATTTTGCCTTTGTATGGGTGGGGTTTAGGATGGTCTGTAATGTGGTGACTCCAAGTGTAGTAAGTTTGTGATAGAGGGTGTGTCTTTGTGTGTTGTATATTTGATAGTGTAGTAGGTAGTGGGGGATATCCTCTATCACTTGGCAGTTTGGGCAGAGTGCAGTATGTATTTTTCTAATCATAAATAAGTCTTTGTTGATGTTCGCTCTGCCAGTTCGGAGTCTGTGTATTGCTGTTTGGGCCCTTCTGGATAGGTAGTTAAGATGTAGTGTGTTTGGAGAGGGTGCTATTGTGGCTCTGAATGTGTTTTTATCTGTAGTGTGTTGTACCCAATTCTGGGTCCATGTGTGATAAAACATTTTTGCCTATTCTCTTGTGTGATGTTTGCATGAAGTGACAGTGTATTAATTTGGGGTTGTGAGTGTGAGGTCTTGTTTAGCAAGTGAGTCAACAGTCTCATTATGGATGATGTTGCAATGGGAGGGAATCCAGTAAAATGTTAGAGTGTTTCCCTTGTCTATAATGTTGTGTGCTATGTTTTGTATGTGGAAAAGGGAATGGTTCTGTGATGGATCTACTGTTAGGGTGTTAATGAGTTGTAATGCAGGCCTTGAGTCTGTGATTATGTTAATGTGTTGTTTGTTGAGGTGACTGGCCCAGCCTAATGCCATATGTATTGCTGCTAGCTCTGAAGAGGTGCTATTTTCAGCATGATTTAATTTTATAACATAAAAGAATTTGGTGGAAGGGGTGTAAAAAGCAGCAGAGCCAGAGGTGGTGTGTGGAATACGAGATCCATCAGTATAAATTGTATGGTCAGTGTCTGATAGTTGTGTGATTAAGTTGTCTGCAGCAATTTTTAGTTCAATGGGGAGGTGAGCTTTTTTTTTGGTGATGTGTGGTAGAGTGAGGTGAATGTTTGGTTTTTTAAGTAACCAATAGGGAAGTGTTTGTGTGGGTTTGTAGGTTTTAATTTGTTGCCAAGTGGGGTAAAGTGTGTTTTTTTTATTATTTGTGTTGTGGTAGTAGAGTGAGTGGTGGATTCAATTGTAAGTGTGGCTGGGTGAGTGGGATTGTAGTGTTTAAACTTGATGTAGTGTTTGCATGTGAGGAGGTGTCTTTTGATTGTTAGAGGTGGCATGTTAGCTTCTGCCCAAGTGGCGAGATTTGGGCAGCAAGCTTCAAGACCCAGGGCAAGTCTGATAGCGCATGTTTGCATAGTTTCAATTATATTGATTTGTGTGTTTGAAGCAGTGTTGAGTGCTGGGAGGCCATACTCTAGTCTAGAGTTGATAAATGCTTTGATGAAAGTAAGCATTACTTTATCGCTGGCCTCCCATGACAGTGGATTCATACCCCCCATGACCTGGAAGGTATGAATTCCAAGTTCTACAGAGTTTGGGAGTGCTAGGGAATTAAAATAGAGTATAACTTTAGCAGTATTTCTCCGGATAATGTTTCCTTCCATTATGTGATGAGTATATGTAATTCTTTAGATTATATTGTTGAGAATTACAAAATGAATAGCCACTGAGCGTGAGTATAAATAACTATATTTTAAAGCCAATTACAATACAATGCAAATTATTACAAAGCAAATATGGATGAAGTACCTTATAAACAAATTAACTACTATCATGCATAAGTCATTAACCTTTTTGTACAGAGTATACAATATCAGCTCTGTCTGTTCTGCTAAATACTACCTCTTCACTTTGTTTACCATGTCACTTGAATATCTTCAGATGTAAACAAACTCTCGTCCTGTGCTAGTTCACTAAACTTCACTATCAAAACAAAACGACCGCCTGCCCACACATCACATAAAAGATACTTATTTTCACTTAACGCGCACTGACTCAGACCATCTGAATGTCCTTTCAGATCTACATCTTTTTACACACTGCTCTGCTATCTTTCTCATTCTTCCGAATTGTTCTAAGTTCCAATTCGTTGGCTAAATTAAATCTCTCGTAGAAGCACATACGAGGGTTTAAGTCACGTCAAGTCATGAAGTCCCTTTGCTCGTTCATCTGTCGTAACACTGCCCCCTTTTAGGTCTTGTTCGTCCCGAACAATTCTGGATTCCGAAGCTTCTTCAGTTCTTCGATGAAACGGGGTGAAACGATCCACATGAACCACGTTGCACTTTGTAGCTAGACGTCGGCGAATGCGATATACCACGTCATTAATCCTGGTAACTATTGTATATGGACCTTCCAAGGTTTCTGAAGTTTTGGAGATAGTTTCTTCTTTCTATGTGGATTGTATAGCCAGACAAGATCTCCTTCATTGAAAACAGTTCCATTTATTTTACTGTCATATCTTGTTTTGGTTCGGTCACTGGCTCTGTTGATGTTATGTCTAACGGAGTGATGGATTTCTTCTTTTCATTGTTGTAATTCTTGTACGTATTGTGGAGTGGACTCAGGCATTGCTTCGGGCCGACCATATAAATGGTCACAAGGAAGACGTAACTCTCTTCCAAAGAGAATCGTGGAAGGTGTCTGTCCAGTTGTCTCATGCACTGCCGTTTTGTATGCCAGCAAAAAGAGTGGTATATGGCAATCCCAGTCACGTTGGTGGTCGTTCACAAATAATGCTAGATGCTGAGCAATTGTTCTGTTGAATCTTTCAACCATACCATCCGACTGAGGATGTAAGGGAGTTGTTCTGGTTTCTGAATGCCTAATAGTTGGCAGATGCCTTTAAGCACATTGGATTCAAAATTCCATCCTTGGTCAGAGTGGAGTTGTAAAGGTACTCCATACCTACTAATCAAGTTATAAACTATCATCTCTGCCACTGTTGTTGCTTCCTGGTCTTGGATGGGATAGACCTCAGGCTACTTTGTGAAATAATCCATTACCACTATAAAATATCGATTTCCATCATCAGTTCTAGGAAACGGACCCATAACATCAATGGCTATTCTTTCAAAAGGGGCACCAACGTTATAAGCCTGCAGCTGACCCCGACTCCTAGTCTTAGGTCCTTTCTTTGCTGCACAGGCTTCAGTTTGCCTACACCATCTTTCAACGTTTGCCCTACTTTTCAACCAATGAAATCGTTCCATGGCTTTGGCTAATGTCGTATTAACACTGAAGTGTCCTCCTGTGGCACTATCATGTACATCTTTCATCACTAGTTCCACTCGGTAGCGAGGAAGGATTATCTGCCAACGGATCAGCCGTCCAGTGGGATTCTCCCATCTTCTGTATAATACACCATCTTTCATTTTTAAGGAATCCCACTGTGCCCAGTAACTTTTAGTAGTTGGACTATACCTCGAGATTTGCTCCCAATTAGGTATTACATCAGATTTTTCAATCAATTCTCATATTGGTTTTATATCTTCATCAACTAGTTGGACCTTTCTGATTTCAATTGGACTCCCGATGTTAGGGGTATCACTGTTTGCTTGTGTCGATACTATTTGTCTTATGGGCATTATCTCTTTAGTTCCAAATTTCAGTTCTGCATTATAGCAATGTTTACAGTTGCCAATATATGGGCGTCTGGAAAGAGCATCTGCATTCTTATGCATTTTACCACTTCGATGTTCGATGGAGAAATCGTATTCTTGTAACCGTTCTATCCACCTAGCGATTTGTCCTTCAGGGTTTTTGAAGTTTAATAACCATCTAAGTGCAGAATGATCAATACGTATAAGGAATTTCTGGCCATAGAGATAATGATGGAAATGTTCTATTGCTTTTACTATTGCTAACAGTTCTTTGCGTGTTACACAATAATTCCGCTCTGGTTTGGATAAAGTTTTACTAAAGTATGCAATAACTTTCTCTTGTCCGTGTTGTTCTTGTGAAAGTACAGCACCAACTCCTGTGTTACTTGCGCCAGTACCTATTATGAATTGTTTTCCAGTTTGTGGGTACGCTAGCACTGGTGCTGTGGAAAGAGTCTTCTTTAGCTGTTGAAAGGCTATATCGCATTCGGTGGTCCACATAAACCGCTGGCCCTCTTCTGTCAGACGATGTAATGGCCTTGCGATGTTGGAGAAGCCTTTGACAAATCTATAGTCGGTGCAAAGTCCAATAAAACTACGAAGTTGATGAACATCTTGTGGTGGAGGCCAGTCTCTTACAGCTTCTATCTTACTAGGATCAGTCTTAATCCCTGATGTAGTGATCACATGACCAAGGTAATGAACTTCTTGCTGGAACAGTTTACACTTTGTCGGTCCCAATTTTAACTTGGCTGCCTTAAGTTTTTCAAATACTTGACGAATATTTCTCAAATGTTCTTCAAACGTTCTTCCAAGAACTATGATGTCGTCTAAGTAAACCAGGCCGACCACCCAAGACAAACCTTTGAGCACTGACTCCATTAGTCGCTCAAATGTGGCAGGTGCGTTACAAAGTCCAAATGGCATCACCTTAAACTGCCAAAGTCCATTCCCTGTGGTGAAAGCTGTTTTCTCACGGTCTTCAGGACGTTACCAACTTGCCAATAGCCGCTCTTTAAGTCTAATGTTGAGAACATTCTGATCCAGATAAAGTGTAGTGTATCATCAATCCTGGGTAAAGGAAATGAGTCTTTCTTTGTTATGTCATTTAATCCGTGATAATCTACACAAAATCGTTTAGATCCATCCTTTTTCTTGACAAGAACTACTGGTGATGTCCAGGGACTCTGTGATGTTTCTATAATGCCCTGAGCTTCCATGTCCTTCATGAGTTGTACCGTCTCCTCTCTTTTTGCCAAGAAGCCTTCTTGCCGGCAGATGGAATGGAGGAGAATCACCAGTGTTGATTTAATGTTCTGTCAGGTTAGTATGGCCATAATCATTTAATGTGGCAGAAAAAAATGTCAGAAAATTCTTTTAATAGGTTCTCGGCCTTAACAGCTTGGTTTTCAGTTAATATTCGTCTTGTTTCTCTCCATAATTCAGTAAGATGAGATGGGATGTCTGTATGATTTTGATTTGAATCAGTAACTTCTGTTTTATTTATACTTGTTACACAGGTAAAAGCTTCACATATTGCTAATTCTTCATCTTTTTTTAACATTCTATTGGATTTGTTACATTTCATCACTCTGATACGGATCTGTTCTTTATCTATTCTGACTATCCTTGCAACCAGGATATTATGAGCCAAAGCTCCTTTACCAGAGGCATCAGTAACTGCCAATCGGAAGGCCCAGAAGTCTCTGCCCGATGTCCACGGACTATAACTTCACTTTGTGCTGGGATCTCTGTGTCTTCCGTCACTAATATTGGAGTTACGCTTGATAAAGAATCAGATGTCTGGCTAAGCAGAGGAATCTCTTCTGTCTCATAGATGAGTAGGTTATCACTGGGTCTAAAGTTGAATCCATGTTTCTTAAGAAAATCTATGCCTAATATGCATTCATCGTAGATGTCAGCGATGTAAACAGGATGGCGTACCAGACAGCTACCAACTCGGATGTTAAGTTTTATTTTTTCATGGACTTTTGCACGATCTCCAGTGGCTGTTTGTAGGCTTATTTTAGACTGTGTAGTATTCAAGTTTGGGTGAGGTATTATTTTCTTTATTATATCCGTTCTGAGTAAAGTTACATTTGCACCAGTGTCGACTATCATACGGCAAGGTATTCCATTTATGGCTCCATCAGCTACTAATCCATTATTGTCACCATGTAATGTTGAAACGTGGGCGACTTCCCCTGGGGCCAACCAATCAACAGCCAGCCTTTGTCCTGCAAGACTGACTAATTTCTGTTTCCTCTGATCCTGTTGTCTAGTTGATGGACTCCTCATTCGTTTCCTATTACAGTTGGTACGAATGTGTCTGGTCTTGCCACAATTCCAACACTGAAGGTCTGTTGTAGTTTTTGAAGAAGAACCTCTTATGTCTTTCAAAAAGGATAGCATCGCTTTAGTTAGTTCTTTCATTTCATTATCCGTTTCTACAGTTTCTTCTGCACTCACAAATCTCACTGTGCGTTTGTTCGCTTGGGAGGAAAACCTGGAGCACTCGTATTTGATAGCATGTACCACAGCTGGCTTTAAGGATTCACCTTCAAACATCCTCAGAGATTATTAAGTGTCAAGGTCAGCAATAGCATCAATAAATTGTAATTGAGCTAAGTTATCTTGAATTTCTGGTGGACAGTTACTATAAGCCAATCTAGCTAGACGCTCAATATCACTAGCAAGCTCTTGCAAAGTTTCACCACTTTTCTGCATGTGATGTTTAAATTGAGTCACGTAATATTATTTTAAATAACTATCACCAAACCTTAGTTCTAATGCAGAAACTAGACTTGATAATTAAGTCGTTTTTCTTCTGGAACAGCCTGCAAAACTTCCGCAGCAGAATTTCTTAAGGAAGCTGCAAGAAAACTGGCCTTTTGGAATTCATTCCATTCATTGGCTCTAGCGATAATTTCAGATTGTGTTTTAAATACTGTCCAAGATGATTGACCATCATATGTAGAAGGTTTAGTTATATTTCTAGCCATATGTGTAATAATATTATTTTCACTAGAATTATTATTATCACAAGCAGAAGGTAACATTTCATTTCTCAAAATCTGAAACTGGCGTTCACAATCAGTTTTTGCAATTTCAATTTTATGTTTATAATCTAACTTAATATTATCAAGATCATCTTTTACACTATTTAGTTTGGGCATAATGTCCTTACACTTATCAGAAATCTTGCCAATTTGAGAAGTCACTTCAGCTCTCATCTCATTATTTTGTGCGGCTATTTCAGCTTTCAAGTCATCTTTTTGAGAAACTATCTCAGCTCTCATCTCAGTATTTTGTGCGGCCATTTCGGCTTTCAAGTCATCTTTTTAAGAAACTCTCTCAGTTCTCAACTCATTATTTTGTGCGGCCATTTCGGCTTTCAAGTCATCTTTTTGAGAAACTATCTCAGTTCTCAACTCATTATTTTGGCTTTTAATGTCATTCATCTGTGTAGCCATATCGGATTTCAAGCTATTTTATCAACTTTACTAATTCATCCATACTTCTAGTTAACGGAATTCAATAAATTATCCCACTTCTGACACCAAATGTTGCGAATTACAAAATGGATAACACTGAGCGTGAGTATTAATAACTACATTTTAAAACCAATTGTAATACAATGCAAATCATTACAAAAATATGGATGAAGTATCTCATAAACAAATTAACTACTATTATACTTAAGTCATTAACACTTTTTGTACAGAGTATACAATATCAGCTCTGTCTATTCTACTAAATACTACCTCTTCACTTAGATGATAAATTCGCCTCGCCATGTCATTTGAATATCTTCAGACGTAAGTGCTACTTCACTTAACTCGTCCTGTGCTAGTTCATTTAACTTTTCACATTAGCAAAATAATACGACCGCCCGCGCAAACATCACATAAAAGATACTTATTTTCTTTTTACTTATCGCGCACTGACTCAGACCATCTGAAAGTCCTTTCAGATCTCACAACTTTAACACACTGCACTGCTATATTTCTCATTCTTCTAAATCGTTCTAAGTTCCTAATCGTTGGTTAATTGAATCTCACGTAGAAGCACACACGAGGGCTCCAGTCACGTTAATTCGTGAAGTCACTGTTGCTCGTTCATCTGTCGTAACAATATGAACATCATACTCTTGTAAGACGTCTAGGATGCTTTCATCGTCAAGATATTTATCTACTCCTTCTGTGGAGCCATAGGGTTTATTGTATGATTCCGGGAATTTTGTGCTAATGGGGATGTTGTTTTTGTATTTGACAGTCATGAGAGTACAAGGTTTCTGACATGTACCAGATACTTCGCCCTGTGGGTGAATCTGGCATCCAGGGGTTGTTCGATGTGAGAATTTATTTGTTTGGTTAATGCATTTATGTTGAGCTTTTTTAGGGACGAGGTGGGGTTGGAAAAGAGGAGCACTGGTACATAATCATGGTCTGGAGTGCGGTCACAGACAGTATCATTATCAGAAGAATTTGAGGGGCGTCTGCAAAGCTTTCTGTTTTTGATAACAGTCCAGTTGTTCTCGCTATCATGGGTTTGCATGTTTTCCTGTGTAGTTTCTTGTGTTAAATTTTGTGGGTTATTTTGGGTGTGGGTTAATTGGGCGTGACTAGCGGAAATTTTCTGATGAGTGGTGTGGGTTGATTTAGTTAAATTAGGCACCGAAATACTTCTATCGGAAAGAGTAAGTTTGTGAGATGATAAATTCGCCTGGCCATCAGCACTAGCACTAGTACTGGCCCCACTCACAGATGGCATACAGACCTGCATGGGCTGATGAGATGACAGTTGACAGCTCGTCTTGTCAGGAGCAGTAGAAGAGGGAATACTGCTTGAAGGTCCTCTGGAAACTGGTCTAGGGAACCCAGTAGATTGCTGGTTCATGTTGAGGGTTCATCAGGATCCAAAGTCTTAAAAAAGACTATATAAATTGGATAAAAAGGCACTTCCTGAAGCAGTCTTCAAAAACTTCAAAGTCCCTGAGCGCGCGATTTAGTGGTCACACAAGTCGGAAGGTCTCGAACAAGCAGTGGCGGCCACTCCGTAGGTCAAGGTCACTTAGTTTCTAAAAATAGCCTTCCCAGAAGCAGGGTGATCGAAGACACAACTGGACGTTAAGAACAGAAAACAAAGCCCGCGATTTAAAATCTTGAATAGACTCATCAATAACTTACGAAAGAAGAAGTTCTCTGCTGAAATAGATGGCTTTCAATAAGAAGTTCACGGAAAGATATAACAATCACTAAATTATGTCTTAAGTAATTGAAAGTAAACATAAAATCGGGAGCTACAATCTGAGAGCATCTCTATAGTTAGAGGCTGGCATCTTTGTCTGTATAGTTAGAGTCTAACATCCTTCTTTAAAAACTGGACCATTTTGTAAAAGGGACCTTGGCCCTTTTATCATCTGGTCCACGAGAAAAAGTTTTTTTGTGTGCGTCAAAAAGTAGGGACCAGTACAGTGAAGTGCTAGCGACCCTACATGTTGGCGATAGGCTTTTGGCCGCAGGCCGCCTAATAATGAAGGAGGTGGTTGAAGTTTCGTGCCAAGGAAGTGCTGCGTCGTAGTTTTGTGGCAAGGGGGTGGGGAGGGGAGAGGTTTGGAGTAAAATTCTTCTGGGAGTGAAAATTATAGCGTGTGTGATCACTGTGTGGCCCATGTTGGCCGGAAATTGGTAAGAAGGGTGCAAGGTAAATATTCAAAATCGCCCCGAATCTCTTACAATTAAGGATGGCATAAAATAGTCTGCAGATCTTAACATTTCTGATTTAGAATATGCTGATGATTTAGCTCTTTCGGCAAATGATGTTCATGAGATGAACTCTTTCATTCGAGCTGTTGATGAGACTGGTAGTATAATAGGTTTGGTTATGAACAGAGAGAAAACTAACGTGATGAAAATTGGTCAGGCAAATGGTTTGCCACCACTAGTAATCGTTTTTGAAAAAGGGTACTTTGGGAGTTCTAGTCTATTGTTACAGAGTATAATTATATATATATATATTTGAAAACATCAATACAATTGCACTAGGGAAATAAGGTGGTGCAATAATGTGTCCAAAATGCTTCTTTTTTGTCCCTGTACTGGATCTTTTTTGTCCCTTTGGATCTTTTTGGCATCTGGATCTTTTGGTGTCCAATGGATTTTTTGAGTAGGAGGTGTCTGCAGGGAGGAGAGTCATATTTCACATATTGAGATGGAGAGTCTGCAGGAAGTTGAAAGGTTAAAGGATTTTGCCAGTACTTTGTATGAAATGGGCCAGGGCCCTGAAATGTGATTTTGCCTTTGTATGGGTGGGGTTTAGGATGGTCTGTAATGTAGTGACTCCAAGTGTAGCAAGTTTGTGATAGAGGGTGTGTTTTTGTGTGTTCTATATTTGATAGTGTAGTAGGTAGTGGGGGATATCCTCTATCACTTGGCAGTTTGGGCAGAGTGCAGTATGTATTTTTCTAATCATAAATAAGTCTTTGTTGATGTTCGCTCTGCCAGTTCGGAGTCTGTGTATTGCTGTTTGGGCCCTTCTGGATAGGTAGTTAAGATGTAGTGTGTTTGGAGAGGGTGCTATTGTGGCTCTGAATGTGTTTTTATCTGTAGTGTGTTGTACCCAATTCTGGGTCCATGTGTGATAAAACATTTTTGCCTATTCTCTTGTGTGATGTTTGCATGAAGTGACAGTGTGGTAATTTGGGGTTGTGAGTGTGAGGTCTTGTTTAGCAAGTGAGTCAACACTCTCATTATGGATGCTGCTGCAATGGGAGGGAATCCAGTAAAATGATAGGGTGTTTGTTTTGTATGTGGAAAAGGGAATGGTTCTGTGATGGATCTACTGTTAGTGTGTTAATGAGTTGTAATGCAGGCCTTGAGTCTGTGATTATGTTAATGTGTTGTTTGTTGAGGTGGGCGGCCCAGCCTAATGCCATATGTATTGCTGCTAGCTCTGACGAGGTGTTATTTTCAGCATGATTTAATTTTATAACATAAGAGAATTTGGTGGAAGGGGTGTAAAAAGCAGCAGAGCCAGAGGTGGTGTGTGGAATATGAGATCCATCAGTGTAAATTGTATGGTCAGTGTCTGATAGTTGTGTGATTAAGTTGTCTGCAGCAATTTTTAGTTCAATGGGGAGGTGAGCTTTTTTTTTTGTTGATGTGTGGTAGAGTGAGGTGAATGTTTGGTTTTTTAAGTAACCAATAGGGAAGTGTTTGTGTGGGTTTATAGGGTTTAATTTGTTGCCAAGTGGGGTAAAGTGTTTTTTTTTTTCATTATTTGTGCTGTGGTAGTAGAGTTAGTGGTGGATTCAATTCTAAGTATGGCTGGGTGAGTGGGATTGTAGTGTTTAAGTTTGATGTAGTGTTTGCATGTGAGGAGGTGTCTCTTTATTGTTAGAGGTGGCATGTTAGCTTCTGCCCAAGTGGCGAGGTTTGGGCATCCAGCTTTAAGACCCAGGGCAAGTCTGATGGCGCGTGTTTGCAGAGTTTCAGTTTTATTGATTTGTGTGTTTGAAGCAGTGTTGAGTGCTGGGAGGCCATACTCTAGTCTAGAGTTGATAAATGCTTTGATGAAAGTAAGCATTACTTTATCACTGGCCCCCCATGACACTCTTGTGATGGAATTTAATATGTCGCATGCTCCAATGCATGTGGATTTAATGTTATTAATGTGTTGTTTCCAGGTAAGCTTACGGTCTATTGTTAGCCCTAAATATTTATAATTGGTGACAGTGGGAATGGTGCAATTGTCAATTGTAATATTTGGTGAATTGGTAGGTAAGTGTTTACGTGTAATGGGTAAGACCGCAGATTTAGGTGCTGAGATGGCAAATCCCCATTTTGTAGTAAAGTCAAGAACCTGGTTGACTGCATTTTGTAATGTGGTTTGTATGCTGTTGATGTTAGTTCCAAAGTTCCAGAGCACTATATCATCTGCAAAGATGGAGCATGTGATTTTATTCTTGAAAATAGTTGGGAGGTCATGTAGTAAGATGTTGAATAATGTGGGGGAAACCACACTGCCCTGTGATAATCCTGTGTTGAATTTATGTGGGTCAGATAGGGTAGTCCCCAGCATGACTTTAATTTTTCTGTGAGTGAGGAAATTTTAAAAAAATTCAAAAATGTTTCCTGTGATGCCTAGTTGATGTAATTTGTAGAGTATGCTGGTGTGTGAGGCAGTATCAAAAGCAGTGGTGAGGTCTAGAAAGACACAACAAAGAATTCCTTTTTTATTTAAGGCAAGTTCAGCAGATGTGATAATGTCAAAGAAATTATCTGTGGTTGACCTGTGCTCTCTAAAGCCAGTTTGGCAAGTGGGGAGTGTATTTGTTTGTTGGAGGAAGAATTTTAGTCTGGAGAGCACTATTCTTTCTAGAACTTTGAGTATACATGATGGTATAGTTAGAGGCTGGTCTTCTTCTTATACATCCTTCATTCTAAGCTGGACCTATTTGTAAAGGGGGCCTCGGCCCCCTTATCATCAGGTCCATACGCATAAAGGGCAGTGGGTGCGGATGAAAACAGCAAAGACTGGCCAGCACAGTGAAGGCTGGCAATCGTACATATTGGCAATTGGGCTTTAGGCCGCCCAGTGGTGGAGAGGCAGATGTTGAAGGAGAATAAATACCAGTTGCATGTCATGTGAAGGGGGGGGGAAGGGGGGGAGAGAGATAGAGGAAGAAGTAGTGTATATATATTTTTTTTTATAATTTTCCGAGTGGCGAATGTTATGTTATTTTATGAAGTTGTGGCCATGGTTGGTTGCCAGTGTGGTAGATTTGAGTCAATCAAAGGGGGATGAAATATTTGGTGGGGGAGCAGAGACGGTGGGATAGGTAAAACTCCTGTGTCAGGAAGATGGAGAAGGAAATATTTATGGATGCTTATCTAACACCAGAGGTTAGCATTGGGTTGCCCTGCCATGCAGTGAAATGTTGCGCAGGGGTGGATCTGGGAAAAGTCATAGATCAGTGACAGCCATATATATGGGAAGGAGTATGATAAAGATAATCTTTTATTTTGGGAGGAGAAGGGAGGAAAATGATATAGCAACGTTATATGAGTTGGAAATCAAATTTATGTGTTCAGTGTGTGGTGGTCAGTGTTTAAATTTTATAGAGCCAGTAGAAGGTCAGCCATGAGCTTGGGGTGTGTGGCAGGAGTGTAGTTTAAGGTTCCCATCAAAGGGTAGTGGGAGATGTGGTGAGATTCCATATGTATATTAGGTATGATAATGTGTATAGAGATGTTATGTTCTGGGAGAGATTCCATATAAGTTATTGGGTTAAAGAGAAATATAAAAGTTCCCAAATAGAAATAAGTTTTCCTTTATGTGACTTTATTTTTGATAGTTAGATTGATTTTTTTTTTGATGATTTTAGACTATATATATTTTTTTATTTAGTTTCTATGGAATAAGTTGTCCAAAATGCGTCTTTTGATGTCCTATGGGGATCTTTTATTGGCATCTGGATCTTTTAGTGTCCCAAGGATCTTTTAAAAGAGAGGTCTTTGGAGAGGCAGAGAGGCTTTAGGGGAATCTCCCAGTGCTGTTGATATATTGGGCCAAGGCCCTATAGTGGCTTTTTATATTATTATGAGTAGGACCAAGAATTGTATGGGATGAGAAATAAGTGGTTCCCAGTGTGGTGAGTGTCTGGAAGAGGGTAATTCTATGTATTGTGTATTTGGTGCAGTGTAGAAGGTAGTGTGGAATGTCTTCTATCACATGGCATGTAGTGCAAAGAGCAGATGGTACCTTTTGTATCATGAAAAGGTCCTTGTTGAGATTTGTTCTGCCAGTGCATAGTTGATGAATTGCAGTTTGGGCTCTTCTTGATAGGTAGTTGAGATTTAGTGTGTGTGGGATGGCAGCAATGGTGGCTCTGAATGTATTTTTAATTGTGGCCTGTTGGATCCAGTTTTGTGTCCATGTGGAGTGGAAGAATTTGTTGATTTCAATTAGGTGATGATTATATGTCTCAGGGGTGTGATAATTTGGTGTAGGGATATTGTGTCCTTGTTTAGCAAGATGGTCAGCAGTGTCATTATGGGTTATGTTACAATGAGAGGGTATCCAGTGGAATGTTAGTGTTTTGTGAGTGGCAATTATATTGTGTGAAATTCTGTGAATATGGAAAAGAGAGTAATTTTGTGATAGGTTGTATGTATGTTTGTTGATGCTGTGCAAGGCAGATTTTGAGTCAGTGATAATATGTATGCTGTGTGTATTTTGTGTGGAGGACCATTCCAAAGCCATATGTATTGCAGCTAGCTCTGTAGCAGTACTGTTTTCTGCATGGTTCATTTTGATTATATGTGAGAAAATTGGTTGGGTAGAGTGGAAGGCAGCAGAGCCATTTGTTGTGTGTGGGATGTGGGAGCCATCTGTGAATATAATGAGGTCTGTGGTAGGAATGTTTGTGATGAGTTGTTCCGCTGCAAATTTTAGTTCTTGTGGGAGGTGTTTATATTTTTGGGTGATGTGTGGTAGTGTGAGATTTGTGGAGGGTTTTTTAATAGTCCAATAGGGGATTGTGTATCTAGGGTTGAAAGGTTTGATTTTTCTCCATGTTGAATATAGTGGGTGCTGCTTTATGATATGTGCAGTGGGGGATGTATTGGTAGGAGACTCAATTCTATTTATAGTGGGGTGGTTGGGGTTTAGATGTTTTAATTTGACGTAGTGTTTGCAAGTGAGTTTGTGTCTGATGTTGTCGAGGGGAGGCATGTTGGCTTCTGCCCATGTGGCCAAGTTTGGGCAGCCAGTTTTAAGACCCAGTGCAAGTCTGATGGCTCTGGTTTGTATGGTTTCAAGTTTGTTAAAAAATGTGGGTGAGGTAGTGTTTGGAGCTAGCAGGCCATACTCCAGTCTGCTGTTGATAAATGTTTTAATAAGGGTGATCATAGATCTGTCACTTGCACCCCAACTAGCTCTTGTGATTGATTTGAGAATGTTGAGAGCTCCATTACATGTGGATTGTGTATTTGTGATGTGTTGTTTCCAGTTAAGCTGTCGGTCTATAGTTAGCCCTAAATATTTGTAGTGTTTAACTAGGGGGATGGCATGGTTGTTTATAGTTATGCTGAGTGAGTTGGCGGGGGGTTGTTTATGTGTTATGGGTAAGACCGCAGATTTAGGTGCAGAGATGGCTAGTCCCCATTTGTTTGTAAAGTCAAGGACCTGGTTGACTGCTGTTTGTAGGGCTGTTTGTATAATGAGGGTATCATTTCCTTTGGTCCAGAGCACTATGTCATCAGCAAAGATGGAGCAATTAATGTCCTTGTTAAATACTGTTGGTAGATCATGTAGAAGAATGTTGAAAAGTGTAGGTGATACCACACTGCCCTGTGGCAATCCCCTAGTTAAATTGTGGGGGTCAGAGAGAGTAGTCCCCAGTTTGACTTTAACCTTTCTCTGTGTGAGGAAATTTTTGATAAAATGCAAGATGTTTCCTCTGATTCCTATTTGGTGTAATTTGAAGAGTATACTGGTGTGTGAGGCAGTATCAAAAGCAGAGGTTAGGTCTAGAAAGACACAGCAAAAGATTTCTTTGTTTTGAAGAGCAATTTCTGCTGAAGTGACAAGGTCAAAGAAATTGTCTGTGGTGGACATGTGCTCTCTGAAGCCAGTTTGGCATAAGGGGAGTGTTTTTTTGGTTGCTAAATAGTATTTGAGTCTGGAGAGCACCATTCTTTCTAGAACTTTGAGGACACATGATGTGAGTGCTATGGGTCTGTATGAGCTGATTTGAGATGGTGGCTTGTGTGGTTTGAGAATGGGAATTATGTGAATTTCTTCCCATTGTGTGGGGAATGTGTGTTTTTCCCAGCAGTCATTGAATATGTGAAGTAGAGTATGTAAAGTCTGTGTGCCTAGATTTTTAAGTGTACTATATGTGATAGAATCAGGCCCAGGTGTGCTTTTTCTATTTGCCTGATGAATGGCAATGTTTAACTCATGTTGTGTGAATGCTAAGTTGATGGCGGGTAGTTTGCAAGGTGTATCATGTGTTAGTATCTGGTTCATGTGGTGGCAATGTTGTTGGTATATGTGGGAATTTGCCAGATGGTTGGTAGTGATGAAGTGTGATGCTATGTGGTTAGCCCCTTGCTTTGTTGAGAGGTTATTGGTCCACAGTATGGTGTGCCAAGGGGCTAAGGGCTGAGCGTGGGTCCTAAATGTTCTTATTGTTGACCAAATGAGGGTGGAGTCAGTTCTTGGGTTGATGTTGTTACAAAAGTTGCTCCATTCTTTTCTTTTGGTGTTTAGTCTAATTCTTCTAAGGATGACATTTTCTTTGTTAAAAGTAGTGATGGCAAGTACAGTGGGGTGTCTTCTGGCTGTGTCCTCTGTTTTTCTCCTTATTTGTAGTTGTTTGGTTATTTCAGGGTGGTTTTTGGTGAAACCAGTCATGTGTTTGGTGGTAAATTTATTGTTTTGGATGCTGTGATTAACACATGTGTAGAATGAGGTTAAATTGTCTGGTGTTTGTGTGGTGATACTGGTTTCACAGTTTGCAGAGAAGTTGTGCCAGTTAATGTGTGTTTTTGTTGAGTATGCTGTGGGTTTAACTCCTTGAAGGGTGAGGAAAATTGGATAATGGTCACTAGCCCATGTGGAATGGTGTACTTGCCAATTTATGATGGGGGAAATGTCTGATGATGAAAGGGTGAGGTCAAGAACTGACTCATATGGGGGCTTGGTGAAGGTGGGTGAACCATCATTGTGTATGGCCAATTTGTAGTGTAGAATGAAAGTTTCAATTGTGCTTCCTCTATTGTTTGTGTAGTTGCTTCCCCATAAGGTATTGTGTGCATTGAAGTCTCCTACAATGATGTTGGGGCCAGGAGATAGAGAGAATATGTGATCAAAGTCTTTTATTAATGTTTTGATGTTGATGTGTGCATTAGGGTAGAAGTATACATTGTAGAGGTTTAAAATTGTATTATGCAATTTAATGTTCACTCCTACAATGTCCATGTAGGTGTAGGTGATTGGGTTAGGAATTAGGCAGTGGGGGTATTTTTTGTGGATCAAGGTGGTTGAGTTAGAGTGATTTTTCTTAGTATTGGCTCTGTGTATAATATATGGTTTATAGTTGAAATTTTCTGGTATTCTGGTCTCATTTAAAGCCAATATGGGTATTATGTGTAGATTTGTGATTGTTTTTAATTCGAGGATTTTGTTGGGAAGGGATCTGCAATTCCATTGGATGCAAGTGCATGGGGTGGGGGTGTCAGGAGGGAAGAGGGAGGAACTGCCGCAAGAGGGGGAGGGAGGGGGGAGAGTTAATGTAGTTGCTGGAGAAGTGCCACTATGACCTGTATGGCTAAGTTGAGTTGGGGGGTTCTGTTTTGTGGTGGCAGAAGGGCATCAATGAGAGGGACAATTAATTGCAATAGTTGGTGTGTGAGGTTGTGTTGGGTAGTTGTTGCTGATTGAGATTTAGCAGCTGGGGTCCTTTTACTCTTGGTTCTTCTCAGATAGTTAGTTTTTGCCCTTCTGGTGGAGAATTTGGGTGAGGGTGGGGGTGTTTGCTGCTGGGTAAGTTGAACTGGTGCTTCTTCATCTGATGTGGGGATGATTGTTGGTTTCCTTGTGGGCAAGGCAGGGAATGTGGTGGGAGAGGTGAGGTCAAATGTATGGTCAGGGTGTTGCGTGGTGGTAGTAAGAGAAGGGTGTGGTTTTGCTTTCCGTTGTGGTAGGACTGTGGGAGCGGGAAGTGGAAGTAGAGGTTTAGGTGTAGGCAATTGTGGAGGAGGTGTGGTAGTAATAGTGGTGATTGGAGTTTTATCAGTCTTTGTGTTGGCAATGTTTGTGGTGGCTGCTGTTTTTATTTTAATTGCCCTTAGTCGAACAGCACACTTGCCAAAGGTGGCTACATGGGGTCCTCCACAGTTGCAACATAGTAGTGGTTGGGTCCTTTTGCATTCATATGACGTGGGGTTGGGCACAGTATTTGCATCTTGCTGTGCTTCTACAGATTTTTATAATGTGGCCATGTCTTTGACATTTAATGCATTGTGGAGGGGGGTTGGTGTAGGGGGTGACTGTGTGTGTGGAGAGTCCAAGTTCCACAGTAGGTGGTAGGGGAGAGGAATTGAAGTATAAAATGACCTTGTCTGTATTTCTTCGTATGGTGCTGCCATCCATGATGTGGTGGGCGTAAGTGATTCGTTTGATTTTGTGGACGTCGTATTCAGCTAAGGCTTCTAGGATACTTTTATCGCTTAAGTATTTATCCACACCTTCTATGGATCCATATGGCTTATTATAGGACTCTGGGTATTTTGACTTTATTTCTATGTTATGAATATGTGTTAGGGCCATGAGTTTTTTTGCCTGGCATTGATTTTTGGCATGTACCAGGTATTCTCCTCTGTGAGTAAATCTGGCTTCAAGTGGTTTTTCTATTGTGGAATTTACGGTTTTGGTGATTAGATTAATGTTTATGTTCTGTAATAATGTGGTGGGAGTGGAGTAAAGGAGCACTGGAACATAGTCTTGAGTTATAGTGAAGTCGCAAATGGTATCGTTGTCAGAAGAAGCCGATTGTTTCCTGGATCTTTTTCTGTTATTTACAATGGTCCAGGAGTCTTCTGTGTCTTTGTCCGATGCATTTTCGTGTGTGTCCATTTGTGTTTGGTCAGATGATACCTGGGTGGGGAGGGTGAGTTGTGTGTGACTTGTGGTGGCAGTTGCTAAAGGTAAGATATTTATAGTAGCTAGGTTGGGGACCGATAGGCATTTTCCTGCCTTTTGGAGTTGAGATGAACGATGTGCCTGATTGCCAGCACAAACACTAGTACCAGCCGCCTTCACTGTTATCATACAGACCTGGTTTGATGTTTCAGAAGCTTGACGATGGTTGCTCCTGTCAGTGGCTTTAGCAGTCGATCTTGGGTCACTTGTCTTCACTGGATTGATTCCTGGATCCATAGTTAGCATTTCCTTCATGATAGTTAAAAATGAGCGAAAAATAGTCTTTAAAAAGACTGTTCAAAATCGGAGAGAAAACAAAGCAGCCTGCTCTGTTTACCGCGGTTTCGAAGTCCTAGCTAGAGGCTGGTCATCTTGATGATTCACCGCCATTGGTTAATTGAGTCACGTGGTTTATGGGCGCCATGTTATGTTTTCTCGTACCGTGAGACGAAAGCCTATGAGTTAGTGTATGTACCAAGTTAAATCTTTTCAGTTGTTATAGTTTTATATAATTTACCACTTTTTTGTCTATAAATGCTGTTTCATTTTATGAATGCCTCACTGCACTGCAGTTGGGTGAAAAAATTTCACTCAAAGAAATAAATGGATGTTTTGGTCCGAGAAACTCTATCAAAAGACGGCAATCGGCTGCAAAAGTAAAACCAACAAAATATTTCTTTTCAGGTTTGTGTGAAAAACGACCTAATGTTTTCACTTTTTTGTCTGCCTATGCCAATATTTGTTCATCTGTCTGACCCGTCTTTCTGTTAACTGTTGTCTGTCCGTCTGTCTTTCCACCTGTCTGTCCATCTATAGACAATCAATTTTTTACTTTTAGAGCTATAAGAAAAATTCTTTTTGGGTTGGATAGGTATTGAACAAATATTGCGATTCGCAATTTTCAAAATTTTCAATAGTTTTAATAGCGCCCTCTAGCGATAGGAAAAAAATGAGAAATGCTAAAATTCCAAATGAATATTACAAACGATCTACACCGGAAATCTGAAATTTTGGTAGTATAGTGTTATGGTCAGAAGGTTTACAATGGCAATAAGGCTTTGTCGTCTTAGCCGAAAGGGGGTGCGAAAATGAAACTTTTTTTAAGAGATTAACTGAACAATGTATATATATATATATTTTTTTTTTGTTATAGGCACTAACAAATCATTAATGATTTAAACAATATTTGATAATCTCAGCGTTACGTATAGATGTTTAAACGTCAATAAATCAATAAATGTAAAGTATTCTCCCAAATTTGTTTAATCTTTGCATGATTGATTGGAGAATATAATGAGTAAGTTATGTGTTTCTATCTGAAGTAAAAGATTTAATTTCAACTCTAATTGAAGGTTCATCATCATCATCATCATCCTCAAGCAGCCATGGGCTACGGAGGTCCAACCAGACCGCGCAGTTTAATTCTCCAAGCATATCTGTCCTGAGCTACATCAACTGCATCCGGCCACTGTACACCAATTCTAACAAGGTCCTATTTGACATTGTCTGCCCACCGCATCCTAGGTCTCCCCCTCCTTCTGAGGCCTCTAGGCACACTGTTCATAACCCTATTCACCAATCTATAATTATCCATACGGGCAACATGGCCAAACCAGCGGAGTCTCTCTCTGCACAATATGCTGCTTAAAGGAGGTTGCAGACTCCTTTGCCTAACCTCATCATTAGTTACAAAGTTAAACCACGTAATACCCAAGATACTGCGTAAGCATCTAGAATCAAAAGCATCTAGTTTCCTATTATCTTGTTTACACAGCGTCCAAGTTTCAGTACCATAACCAACCCTAGAAAAAACCAAACTATTATACAGTCTAATTTTAGTCTTTAGGTGTATACGCCTATTTCTCCACAATCTCCATAGATTCTTAAAAGTCCCGGCAGCAATACCTATTCGTCTGTTAATCTCATGCTGCACATCACCAGTATCAGTTACATAGCTCCCAAGGTAATTAAACTGTGACACCTGCTCAAGACTGCAACCATTCAGATTAACTGAATCACAACCTGCCTGACCAATTTTCATCACTTTAGTTTTCTCTCTGTTTATAACCAAACCTACTGTACTACCAGTCTCATCAACAGCTCGAATGAAAGAGTTCATCTCATCAACAGCTCGAATGAAAGAGTTCATCTCATCAACATCATTTGCCAAAAGGGCTAAATCATCAGCATAATCTAAATCAGAAATTTTCGTATCACCAGCCCATTTAAGGCCAAAAGCTTTCCCTTGAAGTGAATTTCGCATAACATAATCAACAACCAAACTAAAGAGAAAAGGAGAAAAAAAGCACCCTTGTCGAACACCAGAAGTAATGCTAAACCAATTGCTACAAGCCTTACCAACTCTCACACATGACTCAGTGTTATTATAGAGAGCTTTCATTATGTTAACTAACTTGTCAGGTATACCATATGATTTCACAATCAACCACAAATTATGACGATCAACAGAGTCGAAAGCCTTTTTGAAATCAACAAAGCTAGCAACCAAAGGCTTCTGAAACTCTAAACATTTCTCAAGAATCTGCCTAAGTGAAAATATCTGATCTACACATCCCCTACCACTTCTGAATCCACATTGCTCATCAGCAATTGCCTGTCAACCAGATTCTTAATTCTATTAAGCACAATCATGGAAAGAACTTTACCTGGAACAGAGAATAGGCTGATACCCCTATAGTTATCACAAGAACTGCGATCACCTTTTTTGAAAATAGGGACAATAATAGCTCTGGTAAAATCTTTAGGAACCATGCCTTTATCATAAAAGTTGTTCAAAATTTCAGTCATCCAAATGGTAACTGAAACATTCCCAGCTCTAAGCATTTCCGTAGTAATTTCATCCACCCCTGGGGATTTATGAAGTTTAAGTTTAGAAATAGCCAAACTAACTTCAGATTGTGTTATAGGGCCAACATTAAAGTCAACAATGCATATATCATCATTGCAAACAATGGGAGTAGAATTAACCACATTGTTTAGAACATCACTGAAATGCTCAGCCCACCTAGCCATGACAGAATCCTCACCTTCTATAACCTTACCTTGTTTATCCTTCAATCCCTGTATACCTGTTCGTTTTCTACCACACAAAACATTAACTATCTGGTACAGCTCTCTGCTGTTGTGCTGTCTAACTGCTTCCTCAGCTTTGTCAGCCAGGCAATTCAAGCCAAAGATTCTTATCAGTAGCTAACTGATCCTTTACACGTTTATTAAGTTCTTTGTAATGCTTTCTATTAGGACTAGTAGGGTACTGATTAAGGACATTCCTGCAGTTCCTTCTTTCTGAAATAAGCTCAAGTGCCTTATCACTTAAATAATTCTGCCTCCTCTGCTCCTTTTTCCCTAAAAGAGTATTGTTAGTTTCCAAAAAAGCCTGTTTAAAATGGCCCCATTCTTCCTCAACTTCAGTATTAAGGAAACCATGACTGTCATAATGACTAAGTAACCTATCATGGTAAGCTTTAGCTATAACTGGGTCTTTCAGAGCTTCAGTATTAAAGGTAAATTTTTTAACCCTAGCACAACAGTTTTTAAGTTTAAGTTCCAAGACACTTTTAACAAGGTAATGGTCAGATCCAATTTCAGCTCCCCTATATGCCCTGGTATTTCTAACAGAACTAGCCCATTTGCTGTTAATTAATATATAATCAATCATATTCCTATGCAGCCCATCAGGTGAAACCCATGTGTATTTATGTATGTCGCGGTGTTTGTAATATGTGTTAGTTATTCTGAAACCATTGAGTTTACTTACCTGTAGGAGACGTTGCCCATTGCCATTGCAGCTACCAATACCAAAAGGGCCTATTACTCCTCCCCAAAGGTCAGAGTCGGTACCAACTTTGGCATTGAAGTCACCAAGAACAAGGGTAATATCTCCTTTCTTGACAGAATTCAAAATATCCTGAAGTTGTCCGTAAAACCTATCCTTCTCATCCTCATCAGAATCCTCAGTGGGGGCATAACAGCAGATAACATTCAAGTCTTTAATGCTTGTGTGAAATTTTGCTGTAAGAAACCTTTCATTAATGCACTCATATCCTAGAAGAGCATCACTAGCATGTCTGCTGAGCAGCAGACCCACGCCTTGGTGATGCTTTCCATCCTCCCTCCCTGTAAAGAGAAATTTAAAGTTATTTTTAAGTATCTCACCTTTACCTGTCCTTCTGGTCTCTTGCAAGCCTAGAATATCTAGGTTATAGCGCTGGAATTCCTGCATGAGGACATCAAGAGAATAATCTCTATGTAATGTCCTCACGTTCCACGTTCCTGCAGAGAGAAAATGATTAGTAGGATTTTTAAAGAAATTAGGTTTATTGAGATTGGTAGCGCCAACAATATCAAACAGCCCCCTGATCGCAAGCAAGGGGCAAAGACCTGTTCCTCCTCCGCTAAAGGCTGAAGTCACCGATGCTGGTAGGAACTTCAGGCTCCATCTTTTCAAGTGGACTTTTTCAAGAGCCATATGGCCAGCCTGAGACACATTACTCCAGTTTAGGCTTGACGATGCCCAACTAGCAAAGTAAGGTTCAAGTACCTGCGATGGTCTCTGATTAGGATTATCCACCAGCTGATATAAGGTATCCCATGCCTCTGTTCACTTAGAGCTGGCAACCCAGAAGCAAACAGAAAACACAGCAGCAGATTCTCCCTCAACAGAGGCCCACCAGTGCAGCAAGTCCAGGATCCATAATTAAGCTCAAATCCATAAACAAGTCCAGTCTAGTAGGTATAAATGGTCAGCACCAGGACCCTGTGAAGTTGACCACTCCTCAGCAGGGTTGAAAAAAAAGAAGAAAGTGGCCATAGATGACCAGATCAGTAGGCCATACTGAACTGGCAGCCCTCCCCTTCCGTTCCCTTCCAAAAGAGAATATCTCTTTTGAAAGGTACTAACGGCTTGCACCACGAGAAGGCGGGGTCGGACATTAGGTGCTAGACCTGGCGGTTCTGTGCATCATCACTAGGGAATTGATACACAGCTCTCCTTCCAGTTTACGCCTAGCTACCATTACAGGCCGGAGGAGTTGATAAAAAGAACAAGGACTTCTATTTTGCTTGAATAAGGTGCACAGCTCGAGAAACATTATAGAATATCATCTGTTCCTTTGCGTGACGTGTTGTCTGTTACTGCACGTTTACCATCATCTATTGTTTCCCCTTATTGCTGTAAGAAGTAATTACTGCTATCTTCTAATTCTTGATATTACACAGCATTCAGTTATCAATATTACAACGATGGTTCTCTCTTGTATTCAATGTAAAAAGGCAATTCTTGATGTTTTGGAAACATTGCAATGTAAGGCAAATGTGGATTACAATCCCACTTTTATTGCGTGGGTATGAAAGAAATAAAATTTGGAAAAATGAATCTTGAAAACATTTCCAAATGGAAATGCAATAAATGTAAAACAGATGTGGTAAGAAAAGGGAAAAGTGTGAGACTGAAATGTTTGATACTAGTGAATTTCATTTGAATACATTACAAAACTCTGAGGAAAAACTGTTGCCTACTGAAATAATTAAGCATGTCACTGAAATGTTTAGTGAGCAGATGAATACACTTAGGAGAGACATGAGAGAGATGAATGAGAAGTCTAAAAATGAATTTTTGGAAGAATTAGGTGAGTATAAAAAATGTACTTTATATTTTTCAGACAAACTTGATGATTATTTGAAAATTGTGACTGAAATGTCTAAACAATTGAAGAAAATGCAACATCAGAATGAAAAGCTCACAGCTGAAAATAAAATGATGCAAATTGAAATCAAAGAACTTAAATGGAAAGTAAATGATTTAGAACAATATAGTAGGAATACAAACCTAGAAATAGTAGGAATACCAGAAACACCCAACAGAAATGTATCGGAAATTATAACCGCTATTGCTCATAAACTACAAGTTGGAACAAAAGACTTTGATATACAAGCTATACACAGAGTGCCAACGAAGAATAAACAGAAGATTAAGCCTATCATTGTTCAACTAAAGTCGAGAAAAATCAAAGAAAATTGGATAAATTGTTGGAAGACGAATCAGAATTTAAATGCCAAAGATACACATCATTCCTTACCAGACAGCAGAGTGTTTGCAAATGAACATTTATTGCAAAATAACAAACAGCTACTTTATGAACTGAAGAAAATAGAGAGAGAAAAAGGACACAAATATGAATGGGTTAAAGATTCTAAACTTTATATTCGCCAAAATGAAAGATCAAGAATATTTGGAATTCGAAATGGTGATGATTAAAATTTATTAAATGACTAATACTAAAAATTATTATAGTTAAGTAAACTTTAATGTGTAACAATTTTACAAATAAAATTTTTAGTTTATATACGGATACGCATATTGATCGCAATACTGATATTCCAGATTCTTGGTTTAAAGTTCATAAAATAGAGAATGTTTATGAAAGAGAATTTTATTATTGGGATGAAGGATTATAATTAATAATGGGCAATATAAGAAGTTTGAGAAAAAATTTTGACCATTTTTTGCTCTATTTAAAACTAGTAAATTTCAACCCTGACATAATAGTCCTAACAGAAATTTGATAACTGATGATGAATTACAATTATATACAATACGTAGTTATAAAAAATGCCATAAATGTCAAAATACAATAAGATCTGGAGGGCTAATAATTTTTCTGAAAGACTATATTAGAGTATATGAAATTAATACAAATTTTGCTAGTGCTGATATGCTGGAAATTAAATTTAAACTTAATAATTTAGTTTTTCTTTTAATATCATTTTATAAATTACATTCATACACTAAGCAAAATTTTATTGGTGAATTAGAAAATAAATTAGAAACTGTTAATAATAATAATGTTATATTATTAGGAGATATTAATATTGACTTAAAAGGTAAGGATAGTATTAGACATGAATATTTTAGACTAATTCTGTCAAATGGTTTTAAACAATGTCATGAGGAAATTACAAGAGAGGGATCAAAGACATGTCTTGATCATATATTTATAAGAAGTATCGCTGCAATTAATGTTAATACTTATATCATTAAGCTGCATATTACTGATCATTATTTCATAGGTTTAAACCTTCAGTCTAATATGAACAAAAGTATAGAAAGTTTAAAAGAAATACGTAAAACAAATATTACAAAACTAAAGAACTTGTTGAGGGACACAGACTGCTCTGAAGTTGAAATAGAGAAAGATATCAATAAATCTTTCGAAATGTTTTTATTACAATTACAAATATTACTTGAAAAATCAAAATACATTATACAATTAAAACGAAAACAAAATAAATTAAAACTTTGGATGACAGAAGGACTTATACAATCTATAAAAAAAAAGGAATAATTTGTACAAATTACGGGAAATTCAGCCATTTCATACTGATCTAAATAATTATTTTAAAAGTATTGAAATTTACTATTAAAATTAATCAGAGAAGCAAAGTCAAATTATTACACCAAAAGATTATTAGACAAACATGGCAATTTAAAGCAGAAATGGAATATAATAAATGAATTATCTGGAAGGAAGCAACATATGCAAATGTCTCCAATAGAAATAAAAATATATAGTACTTTGTATTCGTCTAATGAAAATCCTATTCTATTAGCTGAAAAGTTTAATAATTATTTTACAGAAATAATAGAAAACTTTGTAACGGAAATTCCAAAATGCATTAACCAGAAAAAGGATGAGATATCTGTTACCATGAATTCGATTTCCATAGACTTCTTAACAGAATATGAAATTAATGATGTAATTTCTTCTTTGCAAATAAGAAAGGCGATAGGAGCTGATTGCATATCTGTGGAGTTCATTAAAGAAATAAAAAAATATTTCCGCTATTTTACGTCATCTTTATAATTTATCTTTGCATTCTGGATATTTTCCAACAATTCTTAAAAATTCAACTATAATACTTGTTTACAAATATGGCAAACATTTAGATATTAACAATTACAGACCAATAGCTTTATTATCGGTGTTTTCAAAAATATTTGAAAAGTTAATCAAGATTAGACTTTTAAATTTTCTAGACAAAAGTAATTTTTTTCAAAAAATCAGTTTGGGTTTAGGAAAAACATTGGAACAGAAGATGCTATATTAAAATTAACATCTTCAATCTGTAGTGCGATAAATAAAAATTTAAAAACAACAGTAATATTTTTAGATATAAAAAAGCTTTTGATTCAGTTTCGCATGACATATTATTACATAAATTTGAGAAAGCAGGAGTTCGAGAAACAATTTTACTATGGTTTCAGACTTATTTAAAAAATAGAACAAAAAAGTTTAAAATAGGGAATTATTACAGTAATGAAAAGAAAATTAAATATTGTGTTCCACAAGGGTCTGTATTAGTCTTATCTTATTTAATATTTTTATAAATGATCTTTGTAACCTAGAACAAAAAGGAGAATTAATAGCATTTGCTGGTGATATTGCTCTGATATATACAACAACAACTACTGAAAATATTTTAATTGAAGAAATAAATCAAGATTTATGAACTTTAAGAAATTGGTTCATGAGATACTTTTGTTGTTTCTAATGTAGAAAAAACAAAATATATATATTTTTAATTAAGAAAAAATCAAAGAGATAATTTGAAAACGAAATTATTTTATCATACACTTAAATGCATTGGTACTAGTCGTTCATGCAAGCCCCTAGAAAGTGTTGAGTGCTATAAATACTTAGTTGTACATATTAATAGCAAACTACCTTGGAAAAAACACATTGATTCTTTAATAAAAAAAACTTAATACAATAGTACCACAGTTATTTTATATCAGAAATTTTATAAATGTTACACTTTTAAAATTCATTTATAATGCATGGGTTCAATCTCATTTAATATATGGATTACTTTCTTGGGGTGGAGTGTATCTCAGCAATATTAAACCATTAATTAAAACTCAAAATAGAATAATTAGATGCATCATAAGGAAAAGAAGATATGATAGTGTTAGGCATTATTATAATGAATTGCATATATTACCTTCAAGAAAATTATACATTTACCATATTATTAAATATCTTAAAAAACACTGGATTGAAAGTGATATTAGACATCTAAATTATAATATAAGAATAGCTAAACACGTAAATCTCACTTTTCCTCTTCCTAAAAAAACCATTGTACAAAAATATTATTTCTATTTAACACCAAAAATATTTAATAATTTGCCTGCAAATCTTAAGGATGAAACAAACTTTCACTCTTTTAAAAAGAAGTTGTTAATCTGGATTTTTGAATAATAACGATATTGGAAAACTTCTTTGAAAATTGTTAATAATCATTATTTTGGTAGATATATGTTTCATGTTTTTGCATTTCTATTTCTCATTATTTAAAAATAGAATGGAAAACTATATCACATCTAAATTTTTCAAAATGTTTTGCCAAATTGTACAAACCCACATATGAGTTGCTTGAACTCTTGTGGTTACTTTCAATGTTCCTAAAATTGAATACATCATTTTAGAAAATATGATATGCAAAATTCTTTATTTGAAATGTACATCTTGTCTATTCAGTGGGAATAAAAAAATTTATTTATTTAAAAAAAAATGTTTTTTGTGAGAAAAAAAACCAGCGTTAGTTCAACAGGTTAGAATACTCTGGCATGTTTCTGGAGAGATGCGAGTTTGAATTTTTATCCACAAAAATACGAATATTTACATTTTCAGATCCCCATTAGTTGGAATTTCCAGTGTTAGAGAGTGTTAAAGGCGGCATATAAAAACTCAAAAGGCCACCTCTAGCGGTGGAAAAAGTTGGAAAATACCAAAACTTTAATTAAATGTTGAAAACGATCTATTTTTGTTAGAAACTTAAATTTTTGGTCATAGAGAGTCCAGGCATTGCAACCTCAGGATTACCCTCTTGGTGTGGTTTAATCAAGTGGTTTGGTTTTATCAAGTGGTTTAAACTAATAGTGATGATTTGTCCCATTGGTAAAATGCAACTTTTTTGCTTTAAGAGATAAATGAAAAACGGTTTTTACACATTACAGGTAATAATAAAATATTAATAGTTTATTTTCTCAATTATACAGTAGTTGGAATTTCCACTGTCAGAGGATATTGAAAGTGTAAAATAAATAGAAGACCACATATCGCCTCTGGCACATATGGGAATCTAATTTTCAAAGAGAATGAGTTCTTCCTTTGCCTACTTTTTTACTCCTTAAAAGTTTCAATTATATATGCTCATGTCTTTTTTTTCTGCTGAGGTCCTGCCATCCTCATGAAGCTTCTACTATGGCGTATAAACTGATAGCTCCTGTCTGACCTCTGTAGAAGCAGCAGCTTGAAGGGTTATTTATTAATTTTTTAATGTATGATGGGGGAAATGCACATAGTAGTATTTTATTATTAATTGTAAAACATAAAAAGTATTTGTCTTTCAGTTCTGAAATTTAAAAAGTTGCTTTTCTCTCGCTCCTCTGAAAATAGTGGGAAGATCATTGCTATCAGTGGAATTTCTACCATAACAGAATTTTAATTAATTTAAAAAATTTTTTTAAATAATGTCCAAATTTTTACCATAAACAGATCACTTGAAACATTCATTGAAAGGTTTGCAGCTTCGATATTTAGTGATTTCTAATGATATAATTTAAAACTATCTTTGAAAATGCGAATTACATTTCATTAGGAACCAACTGAAAAAGAGATTTCCAATTATCTCTTAAAACAAAACCGTTCCATTTCTTTCCTACCTTGGACTTAGGATCAACTTATTTTTGTCAATGGAATTTTCAAGACTGTCACATTTCACGACAATCAAATTTCAGCATAGCTACATCGTTTGCAATATTCCTTTTAAATTTTGAGATTTTTCGATTTTTTTTCACCGTTAGAGGGCGCAATTATAGCTTTTGGGAAATTCGCAAATTGTAATATTTTATTAATACCTGTCGAACCCAAAAAGATATTTTTTTATATCTAAAAACATACACTTTTCTATTAAAACAAATAAAAAAAGTTGCATTTACCTCCCCCCCTGGGTCTAAAGGGTCAAGTGATTGTTGCTAATGGTAACTTCGAACCTTCACATTTCAACACCAAAATTTCAAACTTCGAACATAAATGCATCGTTTGGAATATTCGTTTGATATTTTGGAAATTTGAAATTTTTTCACCGTTAGAGGGCGCTGTTATAACTTTTGGGAGATTCGAAAAATGCAAATCGTAATATATCATTAATACCTATCTAACACAAAAACATTTTTTTTATTTTTCTGTATAAACCAAAAAAGTTGGTTGGACAGGTATTGATGAAATATTACAATTTGCATTTTGCGAATTTCTCAAAAGCTATAATTGCGCCCTCTAACAGTGAAAAAATCGAAATATCTTAAAATTTAAAACGAATATTGCAAATGATATAGTTATGCTAAAAATTTGAAATTTTGGTCGTGGAATGTGACAGTCCTCAAAATTCCATTGACAACAGTGAGTTGACCCTAAGACCAAGGTAGGTAAGAAACGGAGCGGTTTTGTTTTAAGAGATAATTGGAAATCTCTTTTTTTAGTTGGCTCTTTATGAAATGTAATTCGCATTTTCAAAGGTAGTTTTAACTTATATCATTAGCAATAGCTAAATATCGAAATTGCAAAACTTTTAACAAATGTTTGAAGTGATCTGTTGATGGTAGAAATTTTGGCGTGTAGAGTTTTGTTATACATGGTACAGTACTGAAACTCTGTATGTATGGTAACTCTCTATGTATGGTAGAAATTCCACTGACAGCAATGGTCTGTCCACTATTTTCAGAGGCAACTTTTTAAATTTAAGAATTAAAAGACAAATACCTTTTATGTTTTATAATTGCTAATAAAATCCCGTGGCCGAGTGGTTAGCATGCTTGGCTACTGATCTAAGGGACCTGGGTTCGAGTCCCAGGTAAGGCATGGATGTATGTGTCATTTTTCTGTTGAGGACGTGCCATCCTCTCAGACCTTCTACTATGGCATACAAAGTGACAGGTTCCTGTCAGACTTCTGTGGCAAGCAGCTGCTTGAGGGGGTATTTATTTCCATTTATTTATAATAAAATACTACTATGTGCATTTCCCCCATCATACATTAATAAATGAATAACCCCTCAAGCAGCTGCATGTACATAGGTCTGACAGGAGTCTGTCAGTTTATACACCATAGTAGACGGTCCATGTGGATGGCTGGACCTTAGGAGAAAAGCAACACAAACATCCATAATTAAAACCTTTAAGGATTAAAAGTAGGCAAAGGAAGAACTTTATTCTCTTTGAAAATGAGATTCCCATAAGCGCCAAAGGCGATATGTGTTCTTCTATGTACTTATTTTAGACTTTCAGTACCCTCTGACAGTGGAAATTCGAACTATTGTATAATTGAGAAAATAAATTATTAATTTTTTATTAGTACCTGTAATGTGCAAAATAAGGTTTTCTTCAAGCAGAAAAGTTTCATTTTACCAACGGGACAAATCATTACTATTAGTGTAAACCACTTGATCATTACACTCTACAACCAAAAATTTAAGTTTCTAGCAAAAATCGTTTGCAATATTTATTTAGAAATTTGATATTTTCCAGCTTTTTTCCTCCGCTAGAGGTCGCCTTTTGAACCTGCATCTCTCCAGAAACATGCCAGAGTATTCTAACCTGTTGAACTAATGCTGGCGTTTTTCACAAGAAAACATTTATTGATTTATAGACGTTTAAACGACTACAGGTAACGCTGAGATTATCAAATATCATTAAAATCATTAATAACTCTAAATAGCGTGATGTGACTTCATTATTTATTTCCATCTTACTCAGAGCACTAAAAAAGAAATAGTTGCCCTCCGAGATCATAGATTGTGTCAAAGGTGGCGCCCAAAATTCACGGGAAGAGTAATAGTCATTATTAGCGGAAAAAAAGACCGAGACGGGAAGAGTAATAGTCATTATTAGTGGAAAAAAGACTGAGATGGCATTAGTTTAACAGATTAGAATACTCTGGCATGTTTCTAGAAAGATACGGGTTCGAATTCCGTATGTTGGCGAAATTTTTTTCACAGAAACATTTATTGATTAATAGATGTTTAAACGCCTACAGGTAATGCTGAGATTATCAAATATTGTTTGAATCATTAATATTTTGTTAGGGCCTGTAAAAAAATGCACATAAATTGTTTCATTTCTCTCTTTAAAAAGAAGTTTCATTTTCGCACCCCCTTTTAGTTAAGAGGGCAAAGCCTTGTTGTCATTGTAACTTTCTGACCATAAAACTGTACTCCCAAAATTTCGGATTTCTATTAAGAGGGCAAAGCCTTGTTGTCATTGTAACTTTCTGACCATAAAACTGTACTACCAAAATTTCGGATTTCTAGTATATATAGTTTATTTGCAATATTCTTTTGAAATTTTAGTATTTCCCATCATTTTCCACCGCTATAGGGTTCTATTAAAGCTGTAGAAAAATTTTGAAATTCCGAATCGCAATATTTGTTTGACACCTATCCAACCCAAAAAGAATTTTTCACTTAGCTCTAAAAGTAAAAAATTTGATTTTTCTATAGACGGACAGACAGGTGGAAAGACAGATGGACAGACAACAGTTAACAGAGAGACGGACAGACAGACGAACAAATACTGGCATAGGCAGTCGACAAAGTGAAAATATTAGTTTGTTTTTCAAACGAACTTTAAAAGAAATTATTTGTTGGCTTTCAGTTAGCTCATTTCAATTTTGCAGCCGTCTTCTGATGGAGTTTCTTGAAAAAAAAAATCATTCATTTATTTCTTTAAGTGAAATTTTTACACCCAAATGCAGCGCAGTGAGGCATTCATAAAATATGACATCTTTTATAGAAAAGAAAAGTGGTAGAAATGTATAAAACTATAACAACTGAGAAGTTTTAACTTGGTACATACTCTAACCCATAGGCTTTCGTCTCACAGTACGACAAAACATGGCGCCCATAAACCACGTGACTCAATCAACCAATGGCAGTGAATCACCGAGGTCTGTCAACTGTCATCTCATCAGCCCATGCAGGTCTGTATGACGTCTATGAGTGGGGCCAGTACTAGTGCTGATGGACAGGCGAATTTATCATCTCACAAACTTACTCATTCTAATACAAATATTTCGGTGCCTAATTTAACTAAAATCAACCCACACCACCCATCAGAAAATTTCTGCTAGCCACGCCCAATTAACCCACACCGAAATTAACCCACAAAATTTAACACAAGAAACTACACAGGAAAACATGCAAACCCATGATAGCGAGAACAACTGGACTGTTATCAAAAACATAAAACTTTGCAGACGCCCCTCAAATTCTTCTGATAATGATACTGTCTGTGACTGCACTCCAGACCATGATTATGTACCAGTGTTCCTCTTTTCCAACCCCACCTCATCCCTAAAAAAAGCTCAACATAAATGCGTTAACTAAACAAATAAATTCTCACATCGAACAACCCCTGGATGCCAGATTCACCCACAGGGGGGGGGGGGGGGAGTATCTGGTACATGTCAGAAACCTTGCCCAAGCTAAAACTCTCATGGCTGTCAAATACATAAACAACATCCCAATTAGCACAAAATTCCCGGAATCATACAATAAACCCTATGGCTCCATAGAAGGAGTAGACCTTGACAATGAAGCATCCTAGACGCTTACAAGAGTATGATGTTCATAAAATCAAAAGGATTACATATGCTCATCACACAATGGAAGGAAACATTATCCGGAGAAATACTGATAAAGTTATACTCTAATTTAATTCCCTAGCACTCCCAAACTCTGTAGAACTTGGAATTCATACCTTCCAGGTCACACCCTACACCAACCCTCCCCCACAGTGTTTCAAATGCCAACGTCATGGGCACATAATCAATATTTGTCGAAGTGCAGCACGTTGTAAATACTGTGCCCAAGCATATCTCTTACAAGAATGCAAGAGAGACCAACCCCTGCTTTGCTGTAACTGTGGGGGGGGGGGGGGGGGGGGGGGGCATATGATTCATCTTATGGAAAGTGCCCAGCTAGACTTAGAGCCATCCAAGTCAAAACAGCTGCCACTACCACCACACCACACCTAACACAAAAAATCACACCACACCCCAACATGACTCCAACAGTGGCAGCCACCTACACAACACCAAAGACTCTCCTCCCAACACCTGTCAACAAACCAAACACAGCTCAGAAAATTGGGCTTTCTGCTCATTCCAGACCCACCACTACACCTACTATGGCCCTCCCCCCACCCACTATTTCAACTTCAACCACCCTTAACACAGCAGTCTCTCCCCCCCCCTCCTTCACCCAAATTCTCTACCAGAAGAGCCAAGTCAAACTACTTGAGAAGGACCAGAGCAAAAAAGAATACCTCACCCAAATCGAAACCCACCTACACCCCACAAAACACCCTGGTCTCACATCTCATTCAATTACTTGTTACCTTTTTGATGCCCTTCTGCCTCCTAAAACCAGGTCCCCACAATTAAACATTGCCCTGCAAGCCATCTTGGCCCTGCTCCACCAACTTAATTAATTTCCCCTCTCTCACACGCTTGCTAAAATTCCTTTACTTTCCCCCCTGACACTACACCTAATTACACATGCATCCAATGGAACTGTAGATCCCTCTCAAACAAAATCTCTGACATTAAATCATTCACTGACCAACACATTGTTCCCATTCTGGCAATTAATGAGGCCAAATTGCCAGATAACTTTCAATTTAGACCCTACATAATGCACAGTCATTACAGACAAGACCTATTCAAACTCCACCACACTAGTACACAAAAAATTCCCACACTGCATCATACCAATCACCACTAAATACACTTACATGGACATAGCTGGAGTTAATATTAAAATCCAAAACACTATCTTTTAACATATACAATAACCACATGAAACACATAAACTCCAACACACTAATTGATGACTTCACACACATTTTTTCCCTCTCCCCAGGACCCAATATTGTTGTGGGAGACCTTAATGCGCACAACATCTCTGGGGTAGCAAACATACCAACCTCAAGGGCACAATCATTGAAACTTTCACACAACATTTCAACTTGGCTCTACATAATGATGGTTCACCCACCTTCACCAGAATCCCCTATGAGTCTGTTCTTGACCTCACACTCTCCACTTCTGACGTATCCTCCATCATCACATGGCAGGTACATCACTCATCATGGAATAGTGACCATTACCCCATATTCATCACACTACAAGGAATCAAACCCTCAGCATACAAAACACATACACACATAAACTGGCACAAATTCTCCACCACTTGTGAAACCTCCATTAATATTCAAACATCACACAATACCACCTCTCTTTATACATGTATTAAACAAAGCTTGCAAGCAAACACATTTACAACCAAACACATGACTGGATACACCAAACATCACCCCGAAATCATCACCCAACTGCAAATAAGGAGAAAAACAGAGGACACAGCCAAAAGACACCCCACTGTATCTGCCATCAACACATTCAACAAAGCCAATGCTAAGCTAAGAAGAATAAGATTAAACATCAAAAGAAAGGAGTGGAGAAACTTCTGTAACAACATCAGCCCCAGAACAGACTCTCCCCTAATTTGGTCAACAATAAGAACACTCAGGATCCAGAAACAACCTTTAGCCCCTTGGCACTCATATTTATGGAAATATTCACTTTCCACTAAACAAGGGGCTAACAACATTGAAATTAAGCTAACCACCACCCCCACCCATGCCAACACACCTCCCTACCAGTTTGCATTGCACCCACATGAATGACACAATTAAACAAACGATACCATGCAAACTACCCGCACTCAACACACCCTTCACACCCAACGAACTTATCACAGCCATACACCAGGCCAATAAAAAAGCACACCTGGCCCTGACAACATCACCTATAACACTATAAAAAACTTTGGCACAAAAACGCTAAGCACATTGCTTAACATATACAATGAATGATGGAACTCTCAAACCTTCCCCACTGAATGGGAAGATATACACATTATCCCAATTTTGAAACCACATAAACCCGCATCAGAAATTTCTTCTTATCAACCAATTGCATTAACATCATGTATACTCAAAGATCTAGAAAGAATGGTGCTCTCCAGAATCAAATTCTTCCTCCAACACACAAATACACTCCCCACTTGCCAAACTGGCTTTGGAGAGCACAGGTCAACCACAGATAATTTCTTTGACATTATCACATCTGCTGAACTAGCCTTAAATAAAAAAGGAATTCTTTGTTGTGTCTTTCTAGACCTCACCACTGCTTTTGATACTGCCTCACACACCAACATACTCTACAAATTACATCAACTAGGCATCACAGGAAACACTTTTGAATTTTTTAAAAATTTCCTCACACACAAAAAAATTAAAGTCAAGCTGGGGACTACCCTATCTGACCCACATAAACACAACAGAGTACAGAGTACACAGTGGGGAAACCACAGGACAGTGTGGTTTCCCCACATTATTCAACATCTTACTACATGACCTCCCAACTATTTTCAACAATAAAATCACATGCTCCATCTTTGCAGATGATATAGTGCTCTGGACCTTTGGAACTAACATCAACAGCATACAAACCACATTACAAAATGCAGTCAACCAGGTTCTTGACTTTACTACAAAATGGGGACTTGCCATCTCAGCACCTAAATATGCAGTATTACCCATTACACGTACACACTTACATACCAATTCATCAAATATTACAATTGACAATTGCACCATTCCCAGTGTCACCCATTACAAATATTTAGGGCTAACTATAGACCGTAAGCTTTCCTGGAAACAACACATTAATAACATAAAATACATATGCATTGGAGCATACAACATATTAAATTCCATCACAAGAGAGCCATGGGGGTCCAGCGATAAAGTAATGCTTACTTTCATCAAAGCATTTATCAACTCTAGACTAGAGTATGGCCTCCCAGCACTCAACACTGCTTCAAACACACAAATCAATATAATTGAAACTATGCAAACATGCGCTATCAGACTTGCCCTGGGTCTTGAAGCTTGCTGCCCAAACCTCGCCACTTGGGCAGAAGCTAACATGCCACCTCTAACAATAAAGAGACACCTCCTCACATGCAAACACTACATCAAACTTAAACACTACAATCCCACTCACCCAGCCATACTTAGAATTGAATCCACCACTAACTCTACTACCACAGCACAAATATTAAAAAAAACACTTTACCCCACTTGGCAACAAATTAAATCCTATAGACCCACACAAACACTTCCCTATTGATTATTTAAAAAACCAAACGTTCACCCCACTCTACCACACATCACCAAAAGAAAAGCTCACCTCCCCATTCAACTAAAAATTGCTGCAGACAACTTAATCACACAACTATCAGACACTGACCATACAATTTACACTGATGGATCTCATATTCCACACACCACCTCTGGCTCTGCTGCTTTTTACACCCCTTCCACCAAATTCTTTTATGTTATAAAATTAAATCATGCTGAAAATAGCACCTCTTCAGAGCTAGCAGCAATACATATGGCATTAGGCTGGGCCACCCACCTCAACAAACAACACATTAACATAATCACAGACTCAAGGCCTGCATTACAACTCATTAACACCCTAACAGTAGATCCATCACAGAACCATTCCCTTTTCCACATACAAAACATAGCACACAACATTATAGACAAGGGAAACACTCTAACATTTTACTGGATTCCCTCCCATTGCAACATCATCCATAATGAGACTGTTGACTCACTTGCTAAACAAGACCTCACACTCACAACCCCAAATTACCACACTGTCACTTTATGCAAACATCACATAAGAGAATACGCAAAAATGTGTTATCACACATGGACCCAGAATTGGGTACAACACACTACAGATAAAAACACATTCAGAGCCACAATAGCACCCTCTCCAAACACACTACATCTTAACTACCTATCCAGAAGGGCCCAAACAGCAATACACAGACTCCGAACTGGCAGAGCGAATATCAACAAAGACTTATTTATGATTAGAAAAATACATACTACACTCTGCCCAAACTGCCAAGTGATAGAGGATATCCCCCACTACCTACTACACTGTCAAATATACAACACACAAAGACCACCCTCTATCACAAACTTACTACTCTTGGAGTCACCACATTCACCTTACAGACCATCCTAAACCCTACCCATGCAAAGCCAAAATCACATTTCAGGGCCCTGGCCCATTTCATACAAAGTACTGGCAAAATCCTTTAACCTTTCAACTTCCTGCAGACTCTCCATCTCAATATGTGAAATATGACTCTCCTCCCTGCAGACACCTCCTACTCAAAAGATCCATTGGACACCAAAAGATCCAGATGCCAAAAAGATCCAAAGGGACAAAAAAGATCCAGTACAGGGACAAAAAAGAAGCATTTTGGACACATTATTGCACCACCTTATTTCCCTAGTGCAATTGTATTGATGTTTTCAAATATATATATAATTATACTCTGTAACAATAGACTAGAACTCCCAAAGTACCCTTTTTCAAAAATGATTACTAGTGGTGGCAAACCATCTGCCTGAACAATTTTCATCACTTTAGTTTGCTCTCTGTTTATAACCAAACCTACTATACTAACAGTCTCATCAACAGCTCGAATGAAAGAGTTCATCTCATGAACATCATTTGCCAAAAGAGCTAAATCATTAGCATATTCTAAATCAGAAATGTTAAGATCTGCAGACCATTTTGGGCCATCCTTAATTGTATGAGATTCGGGGCGATTTTGAATATTTACATTGCACCCTTCTTACCAACTTCCCGCCAACATGGGCCACACAATGATCACACACGTTACAATTTTCACTCCCAGAAGAATTTTACTCCAAACCTCTCCCCTCCCCATCCCCTTGCCACAAAACTACGACGCAGCACTTCCTTGGCACGAATCTTCAACCACCTCCTTCATTATTAGGCGGTGAAGTATTACTAATAAATAAATAAATAAATACCCCCTCAAGCAGCTGCTTGCCACAGAGGTCTGACAGGAGCCTGTCAGTTTATATGCCACAGTAGGAGATCTGAGAGGATGGCTGGACCTCAGCAGAAAAACGACACACACATCCATGCCTTACCCGGGGCTCGAACCCAGGTCCCTTAGATCAGTAGCCAAGCGTGCTACCCACTCGGCCAACTGTTTAGCAAGTGAGGCTACTGGCATTATAGTGAAGTGCTAGCGACCCTATTTTTGGTCCAGATTTTAAAGAAGGATGTTAGACTCACTATACAGGACCTCTAGTTTGTTTAGTGTTTGAGCGCCATCTAGCGGACTTATTTTGCGTAAGAGTGCGAGAAAACGCGAATTTGACAGCTGTACTTATCTTTGTTAGCCAATGCTAATGGAACCAATGTTGTGTTGGGTTACAAAACTACATTTTAATGGTCTTATACCGACAAACTAAACCTAGTAAGAAAATATTCTTCGGTATGAATGTTGACTCCGCAGATATGAATGAAATCAAGGAATAATTGGAGAGCTTTGCGTACAAAAATACCTAAAGTTGCGATTCTGCACTAAGAAATATTGTAGTTACGAAATACGCACAAGTAAGTATTTATCCTTTTGATCTGACATTCAGTAATTTACGAAATGGAAGGCCTCATACTGCCGAACGTTCATTTGTAAATAGGATGATCAAAAACTTGGGTTGTGATAAGATCGAGAATGGGCCGGATGATCTGTTATATAATGTTTCTTTCTAGTTGTCTATTAGAACTTTTGTCGCAACATACATTTAATATTTTTGTTATTAGCATTCTCAATTGCTGTGCAGTGCCCCCCTTGCACTCCTTTTCTCTAAATCCTTCACCTAATCAAAATACGTGAATATTTGCATGCAGTTCTATTATTTTAATGTTACTTATTGTTCACTGTATGTAGGTGGGGTTGTTTTACCTCCGAACAGCATTTTTTTTGCACCCAGGTCTCATAAAGAAAATTTGGGGAAGGGGACCCATTGCACAGCTGTTAAGAGACAGATGATAGCTTCCTGTCAAGGCCATCCAGTGTGTGTTCTTTAACAATCACAGGTTATGGTTATGGTCAATGTTTTACATCCCATCTGAGGGATGGTGGCTTTTCCAACCTCATTGGTTGGAAATGGTCACCCACTGACTAAAGGCAGAGCGTGGAGTTAATGGAAATCTCAATGCTGACACAAGCTGGTCTTGAACCTGTAAACTGCAGATTATGAGCCTGACACACTACTGACTGAGCCAAAAAAATGTTGACAACATTATATATAAGATTGTTACAAAAATAAAATTTCATGGTATAAATAAACAATTCTGTAAAAGTAATAATGATTAATTGTAATTTAGTCAATCTAAGCAAACAGCATGGGGGGAGGTGCTCAGTTAGTAGTGCACTTGGTGTGAATCTAGTTTTAAGGTGTAAGCCATAAGGTGTGCCAGATAGACATAAAGTTGTTGCCCCATGTATAGGATATCCATACCTTGTGCACTCTATAGAATGCACAAGATGGTTTTGGTAGGAGGTTACCATCTATTTTTTAACAACTATCTAGTGCATATTCTTTCCCCAACCTTCTTTGAGCCTTTGAAGTCTTCATGACCAGGCCATTGTGTTCAAAATAGTGCTTCTCAGACATAAAACAACCCACAACAAACAGCATGTGTAATGGAGGCTGTATTCTGTAACAGCTTGGGGACTTGGATTTAGAATTTTCACGCAGATCACTTGCCACCCTCCCCATTAATTTATTTCTATATCTAGGCCTGCCTACAAACAACCAATGTGTTTCATCACAATATGTTAGCAATCTGTGGATAAGAAGTTTGGTTTGACTGTGGCATTCTCACATTAGTAGAGAAAATACGTTTTACTTATATTTCATAAAATAAGATATGGTCCATCATATATTGAAAAGTAAAACTGATTTATTTCGTTTGATTTGAGTTTGATATCCTATTCATAAGAAGCTCCTAGCAATGCCATATCACTTATCATGCCAGACCTGAAAAACCAAATTGTACCAGGTGGCTTGGCTTTGTTTATCAACGAATTGTTGTTCGACTAAGCACATTAGTTGAAACAAAAGTGTACATTGAAACTTTCTTGCCAAATCACTAATGAAAGGATGTATGGCATGTTACATGACAAGTTAATTAACATTTAATTCTGTATTTTATGAAAATATTGAACAAAAGTGACAACAAAATTTAATATGAAGAGGACTTTTTTTAATATTGCAGTTAAAAAAATGCATCTGGGAATGCAAATAGGATGGTTACATAATTCTGAATGACAATGAAATGAAATCCAAAGTGAATGCACAGTATTCCCTGTTAAGAAACAATAATTAATAGATTCTGAAAAAAATTCATCGCCGCCACGGCGGGAATCGAACCCGCATCTCTCCAGATTCATTACTTGAAAAAATTTATTGTTAACACTTTTGCCAACTCTACTAAGTTAAAAGAGTGAATTTTGTAATTTATTTTGCCAAATATAACCAATCTATAAAAGTAGATCATGTTATATACCAAAGAAATATTAAAGTTTTTAAAAGTTTGTAATCATTAATGCAAACAACCCATAATGTTTATACTTGAATTTTTTGCTGATCAAGTAAACTTGGTATTAATACTAGACTATGGTATTAATACTAGTATTACAAAAATTTATTTTGCTCTAAAAACAAGAATTTTAATTAAAAATTATATAACTAAGCTGTGAAAAAATTATAAAAATATGTTAATGCAAATCAAGTTTATTTTAATCACTGAAATTGTGATTAAACTGTTCCCAATCAGTTTTGCATTAGATACTGCTGTAAAGGATGATAGGCTACTTGGCAATCGTGTTGAGTACATAAATTGGCACCCTATCTTTTGAAGTGAATACGAATTCAGTGACTGATAGCACCATCAATATGTTTTAGGTTTATTTTCTACTTTTATGATGCATGTAGAAAGATAGGTATTTTTAAATTTTATTTTTATTTTTTCTTTGTCACTAAATAATACCTACCTTCAGAAACTTTAATTTTATACATAACTCATAAAATTGACTAAATTAATTATGAGTTACGTATAAAATTAAAGTTTCTGAAGGTAGGTATTATTTAGTGGCAAAGAAAAAATAAAAATAAAATTTAAAAATACCTATCTTCCTACATGCATCATAAAAGTAGAAAATAAACCTAAACATAATTGATGGTACTATCAGTCACTGAATTTGTATTCACTTCAAAATATAGGGTGCCAATTTATGTACTCAACAAGATTGCCAAGTAGCCTATCATCCTTTGCAGCAGTATCTAATGCAAAACTGATCGGGAACAGTTTAATCACAATTTCAGTGATTAAAATAAACTTGATTTGCATTAACATATTTTTATAATTTTTTGACAGCTTAGTTATATAATTTTTAATTAAAATTCTTGTTTTTAGAGCAAAATAAATTTTTGTAATACTAGTATTAATACCATTGTCTAGTATTAATACCAAGTTTACTTGATCAGCAAAAAATTCAAGTATAAACATTATGGGTTGTTTGCATTAATGATCACAAACTTTTAAAAACTTTAATATTTCTTTGGTATATAACATGATATACTTTTATAGATTGGTTATATTTGGCAAAATAAATTACAATATTCACTCTTTTAATTGTGTAGAGTTGACAAAAGTGTTGACAATAAATTTTTTTCAAGTAAAAAATTCATTTTCATCAATATGTTTTAGGTTTATTTTCTACTTTTATGATGCATGTAGGAGGATAGGTATTTTTAAATTTTATTTTTATTTTTTTCTTTGTCACTAAATAATACCTACCTTCAGAAACTTTAATTTTATATGTAACTCATAAAATTGACTACATTTATCAAGTTTTTAACCAGAGTTCAATTGTTTTACCTCTGACCAGCACTTATTTGCACACAATGGGCCAAATGGCCAGGTGACGAGGACCCAAAGAGAAGGTTGAGGAAGAAGAGGATCCACTAAACAGTATTAGGAGACAGATGGAAGCCTCCCATCAAGGTCATCGAGTGTGTTCTTTAACATGCAGATTATGGTGCTCTTGCTCATGGAATCACAGGTTAATGTCCCATCTAAAAGACAGCAGCCTTTCCAAACTCATCGGTGTATCCTTTCTCCCTGAGGGCAAGGTGAAGGTTAACTTAGATAAATCTTAATGCTGGCATAGTTGCAATTCAAACCTGGAAACTACTGAAAATCACTGAAATTGTGATTAAACTGTTCCCGATCAGTTTTGCATTAGATACTGCTGCAAAGGATGATAGGCTACTTGGCAATCTTATTGAGTTACATAAATTGGCACCCTATCTTTTGAAGTGAATATGAATTCAGTGACTGATAGTACTATCAATATGTTTTAGGTTTATTTTCTACTTTTATGATGCATGTAGGAAGATAGCTATTTTTAAATTTTATTTTTATTTTTTCTTTGTCACTAAATAATACCTACCTTCAGAAACTTTAATTTTATACGTAACTCATAAAATTGACTACATTTTCCTCCCCCTTTGGCTTTGCAAGCTTTAATTTGAGATATAACTCATTAAATTTGTCTGTTGCATTCAAAAGATATGGGGGAACAATTGTTTTGACAAACCTACAAACCAACAATTGATGAGTGAAAAGCAACAGAAAAATAGGTAAAAATGGGCAGGAATTGATTCAGTAGATAGTGCACCAGGCTTGTAATCAGTAGTTTCCAGGTTTGAATTGCAACTATGCCAGCATTAAGATTTATCTAAGTTAACCCTCACCTTGCCCTCAGGGAGAAAGGATACACCGATGAGTTTGGAAAGGCTGCTGTCTTTTAGATGGGACATTAAGCTGAGATTCCATGAACAAGAGCACCATAATCTGCATGTTAAAGAACACACTCGATGACCTTGATGGGAGGCTTCCATCTGTCTCCTAATAGCTGTTTAGTGGATCCTCTTCTTCCTCAACCTTCTCTTTGGGTCCTTGTCACTTGGTGTTTGGCCCATTGTGTGCAAAAAAAAAGTGCTGGTCAGAGGTAAAGCAATTGAACTCTGGTTAAAAACTTTTTTATTTATCAGAAAAAAATGTATTGAGTGTGTAACATTATTGATCAAGTTTTACTCCTGAAGCAACAAAATGTTCTTTAGGTACAAAATAAGAGTATAAGATTTTGGGAAAAGCTTTCTGAAGGTAACTTGCATGCCTAGAACACTAGTTTCTGAAGAAAAAAATTTAACCTATAAATTACCACTTTAAAGTCGATTTAAATGATAGAGGAAAAATTGTCTTGAGTTGGGTGGGACCTTCTGAGAACATGTCAGGTGCTCTGGACCACTATGCTACCAGCTGCCGATCAAGATCTCTTATTGATGTTATGAACCATTTCAACTTACCTCCTATGTAGGGAGTGTTAAGGGAATTTTTGCCACATGTGGCAGACACATGCCATATAGATGGAAAGTATTTCCTTACAAGTAATACAGTTGATAAATAATAAATAAACTCGACGTACTTGGTATTGATCGGTGGCTGGTAGCTTATTGATTGGTGGTGGTAGTCAGGTCCAGAGCACCTGACATGTTATCAGAGGTCGTGGGTTCATATCCCACCCATCTCAAGACAATTTTTCCTCTGTCATTTAAATAGACTTCAAAGTGGTAATTTATAGATTAATATCAAGTATGTGGAGTTTATAGAAAAAAAAAATTAACATAAAATGAGATCAGAAAAGATACAAATTTTCTAGTTACAGTTAGCATGGGAAAAGTGATTGGAACTGGTGAGATCTGAATAAAGAGCTACTGGCTTCTTTATAGTGGTATGCACCACTTTGTGTTTTCCTGTTTTTAACTTTGCTTATCTCATTGCCTGATCATCAGATAAATATCACAGAATAATTAGATTTCATCATTTTTCAGTTCCTTATATTCCTTATCTTTATGTTTGTTGAACAGTATGTTAAGCCATAGCCCAAAATGTAGGAGAGATATCCTGTGTATGTTAAAATACTTACTAGATAGTTTAATGGATACACCCATCTGTCCCTCAACCAGGGTTGAAAATTCTGAGCCTCAGGATCCTTGTAACCTGTATATTTATCCTATTACAGTTAAAAATGTTGCTCAGGATCCAACCCAGATTTATATCCCTCTTTTGCGTATTCTTTTCTTTGCTTTTATGATTTATTTCTGCATTTTTTTATTTATAGTAATATAAATTCTTCATTTTATTATTTAAAATATTACTTTGGAAGGTGCAAAATTTACCAGTGGGAGAATTTGTGTAGTTTTTTTTTTAAATGATGTTATAAAGCCAAGGTCTGTCATTAATAATATAAAGAGATTACTGTATGTATTATTCATATACAGTAATCTGTATATATTAATATATATATAACAAATATAAATTCTGTGTTGTAATAAATATATCCTGAAACTACCAGAGTTTGATGTTATTTCTATTATTTGCTAAACGTAATTAAAATTTCATTTTTCAGTTTATCTTCTAAAAATACATCATCACTCCACAGTTACTTTTAGTACTCAGACTTCCTGGTCAAATTAAAAGATGAGCATGTATGAAACAGTTTTCTTGAATGCTTGCCAAGTTTGGTTCAGCATGTGATCCAAAAAAGGCAACAAACTTCTTTGACTTTATTGCATAAAAAATTAAAATAAGATTATATATGAGGTTTTTTTCTGTTTACATGTAATCTAATTTTCATAAGAACATCAGTATCAAATTAATGTTTTTCCTCTCTGATGGATGAAAAGAGGACACCTATTTAGAGGCACTGTTCTTTTAAGGTTTGGGTAAAAATACCTTCAAGGCTGTTTTAAGGAGCATGTATGCAGTTCCCTTGCATGAATGATGGGAATGGGGTGGTTAAAGCTTCTTAATCTCTGTTTTAGGTTACTTGTCATAAGAGTTTTTATCCTATTGAAATATTGTTTTTCTAAACCAATATTTTACAGTTTTGGATAGCTGTTTAAAGCTTTATGATTTAAAGTAAGCAATCATATGGAATATATATGATATTTAAATGCTATTTCATTATTTTAAGTCATACTGTTTAATTAATGAAATGTTTCAGTTAGCAAAGTGTGATTTTTGATATTAAAAAAAACAAAAACTATAGAGTTTAGAGTAAGGAACCTCAGTTTTATATATTTTTCTCTTTTTTTAATCCTAAAACAAGAATTAATAATCAATTTTCATGTAACAAATGATAAAAATTCTGAACTTTGTAGTTCAGAATTTCATATATCTTTAAAAACACAATTAAATAGACCCTTTTCAGAAAATAATTGAAATAACAAAGTTATCTGTCAGTGAGCAATAATATTTAGAAGTTTTATAACCTTCAAACTTTCCCTTGCTGAAATCAATGCTATTCATGAAGAACTAAAACTGCCATTCATGAAGAATGAACATCAAACTGTTGAAGAAAATAATTATTTTCAGTTCAACAGCAAAATCTACAAACAGGACCCAGGGGTCCTATGGGCTCACCCCTTTCTAGCATCCTGTCTGAGATTGTTGAAACCTTGAAACAATTATTCAAATTTGCAGCAATTTTACTTTCTTCTGGTGTCACTATGTTGACAATATATTTTTAATTTGGAATGACAACAGTGAGCAATAAACTACCTCATTAATGCAGCTAACAGTATCTATCCTACAATATGTTTCACAAAGGAAGAGGAAAATATCAATGCTATCCCCTATTTAGATGTTTTTTATCCAAAAAGATGATGCAGAAGCCTTGACGACATCAATATACCGAAAGCCTACCTATGTACACTCCAACATATGCATGGAGGACTCATCTACCCCATGGGCATATAAAATTGCAGCCTTCTGTTTATCAAGAGGAAACTAGATCTCATCCATATAAGGCCTTCATCATATCATCAAACAAGTTTTTACTTAAAAAATAAATTTGAAACATTCTATCCATTGCTGCATCCCATGGCTTCTACCCCAAAAAGTGGCGGGGGTAACTCAGTCGGTAGCGCGCCAGGCTCGTAATCTGTAGTTCTCAGGTTCGAATCCCAGCTGGGTCAGCTTTTAGATTTATCTTCGCAAAACTCCCCACCCTGCCCACAGTCAGTAGGGGACACCAATGGGCTTGGAAAGACTGCCATCCGTCGGATGGGATGTTAAGCCATGTCCCCGTGTGTGGGAGAGCCATACCCTGTACACGTTAAAGAACACGCTGGATGGCCTTGATGGTAGCCTCCCGTCTCCCAACAGGTGTTCCAATGGGTCCCCTCTCCTAACCTTCTCTGAGGCTTCGGGGTCCATGTGACCTGGCCATTTAGCCCATGGAGTGCAAAAAAGTGCCGCTCAGAGGTAAAACAACCCACCCCCCAAAAAAGAGAAAAGCTAATCAATAGGTATAGAAATGGCAATGGAACAGATTTGGCTCTCCTTCCAATCACTGACTTGGAGTGGGCAGTCTTTGCCAGATCCTTATCTTATGTCCCTGTCCTGTGCAAATCAGTTCACAAATCATTCTTACTCCAAAAAAATAAATATTTTCAGTCCAGCTCCATTCCGAAGAAAATTATAAAAAGGGACAGAGACAAATTTAGCTTGCTTCAAAAGTCAGGTGTATACAGATTTCTCCTACATTTGTCAGATAATTCTGTTATTTATTATATCAGAAAAATGATACATTCTCTATAGGAGAGGTTCACAGAGACAGATGTCAGCCAAAACAAATGATTGCTGCCACCTATCTTTTATGATAAAGGAATGGTTCCTAAGGATTTTACCAGAGCTGTTATTATCCTTATTTTTACAAAAATGTGATTGCAGTTCTTGTGATAACTATAGGGATATCAGCCTACTTTTTATTCCAGGTAAAGTTTTTTGCATGATTGTGCTTAATAAAATTAAGAATGTGGTTGATGGGCAATTGCGTAATGAGCAATGTGGTATCAGAAGTGGTAAGGGATGTGTAGATCAGATATTTTCACTCAGGCAGATTCTTTAGAAATGTTTAGAGTTTCAGAAATCTTTGGTTGCCTGCTTTGTGTATTTCAAAAAGGCTTTCGACTCTGTTGATCGTCATAATTTGTGGTTGATTGTGAGATCATATGGTATACCAGACAAGTTAGTTAACATTATGAAAGCTCTCTATAATAACACTGAGTCATGTGTGAGAGTTGGTAAGGCTTGTAGCAATTGGTTTAGCATTACTTCTGGTGTTCGACAAGGGTACATTTTGTTTCCTTTTCTCTTTAGCTTAGTTATTGATTATGTTATGCGAAATTCACTTCAAGGGAAAGATTTTGGCCTTAAATGGACTGGAGATATGAAAATTTCTGATTTAGATTATGCTGATGATTTAGCCCTTTTGGCAAATGTTGTTGATGAGATGAACTCTTTTCATTCGAGCTGTTGATGAGACTGGTAGTAGAGTAGGTTTGGTTATAAACAGAGAGAAAACTAAAGTGATGAAAATTGGTCAGGCAGGTTGTGATTCAGTTAATATCAATGGTTGCAGTCTTGAGCAGGTGTCACAATTTAATTATCTTGGGAGCTATGTAACAGATACTGGTGATGTGCGATTAACAGATGGATAGGGATTGCTGCCAGGACTTTTAACAATCTATGGAGAGTGTGGAGAAATAGGCATATACACCTAAAGACTAAAATTAGACTGTATAATAGTTTGGTTCTTTCTAGGGTTAGTTATGGTAGTGAACCTTGGAACTTTGTAAAAAGATAACAGGAAACTAGATGCTTACGCAGTGTCTTGGGCATTAGGTGGTTCAAGTTTGTAACTAATGATGAGGTTAGGCAAAGGAGTCAGCAACCTCCTTTTAAGCAGCATATTGTGCAGAGAGAGACTCCATTGGTTTGGCCATGTTACCCATATGGATAATTATAGATTGGCGAATACGGTTATGAACAGTGTGTCTAGAGGCCTCAGAAGGAAGGGGAGACCAAGGATGTGGTGGGCAGACAATGTCAAATAGGACCTTATTAGAATTGGTGTGCAGTGGCCAGATGCAGCAGATGTAGCTCAGGACAGACTTGCTTGGAGAACTAAATTGCATGGTGTGGTTGGACCTCTGTAGCCCATGGCTGCTTGGGGATGATGATGAGATGGCAATACAGTGTGCAGCTACCATTGATTGGGAGCATGCCACACTGATTTACTATACCAAGAACCAAGCCATTGGCTTAAAACCTTTTGATCTGATGAAGTAATGCCTAATTGGCATGGGTCACTGGGGACAAAAAGTAAACCAGAAGGGTCACAAGGGCAAGAAATAAATCGTCCAAGAGCACTTTAGAGCTCAAAGATATGATCAGTGGTCAGAATAGTCTTAGGTCTCTTAAATTGAATTGAAACAAGAGGAAGACATTCAGTGGTCAAGAGGAATGCATTCAATTTCATGAGGAATGAATTCAGTGATCTCAAAGAATACTTACTAGAGCTTTCTGATGTAGGTGAAAACATGGTCACTGTCCAGGTCTGTAATGTTTTTGTTTTTCACATACCATGGGACATGACCGCAACTTGCAGGATTCAAATTTGAAAGCATTGCAGCCTCTTTTATGTTTGCTTTGTAGTATTACTCAATAGGTGAATCATATGTTGGATAGGTCTCATGACCATTGTATAAGAAGAGTTTCTTCTCTGGTGACAGTTTGGAACTGCACCTTAATAAAGGCCAAGTTTTACATCTTAAGAGTGTCTGTCTACTCTGGAGAGCACATGGGTAATCTGCATCCCATTTGAGTTCTGTGCAAAGTCACACCTGAGTATTGCAAAGGTGAAATAACTCTACAGTGTCAGGATCTTTGATTCTCTTTCTCATAAAGAGGAGGGACTGACTTTTTTCGGGATTAATTTTTATCCTCCATTTAGAGTACCATTGCTCTACTTTATCCAATCCCTTTTGTACTCTATTGACAATCACACTGGGATTAAGGGATGGAGAAAGCAGAGCAATGTTATCCACATAGAGTGCAGCCATTATAGATTCAAGCCTAAAAATATTGTGGAGATAAAAATTAAATAGAGTGGTGTCTAGCAAGGAGCCATGAGGCACTCCAACATCTATATTTTTGACTGTGAAGTTGGAGTTTTTCACCTGAACTTAGGGCCATAGCTATGGGAGGGGGATGTGGGGGGGGGGGGGGGGGGGGGAAGCTCCCCCCAAAGTAACTCAGAGTTGGCAAAATTCGAAGTGACTTCGTAAAATCTAGGTAAGTTGTGAAAATTTTCTAATCTTTTTTTTTTGTAAAATTAAGGGGAGTTAGCAAAATCTATACAGCTTGGCAAAGGTAGTTGTCAAAATCGAGGCAACTTGGTAAATCTAGGGCAGTTGGGAAAATGGAGATGACAAAATCTAGAGCAGTTGGTAAAATTTGAAGCCACTTACTAAAATACAGGTGATTTGGCAAAATCAGGACAACTTAGCAAAAGCATAGGGAGTTGTCAGAATTCAGGGTGACTTAGCAAAATCGTGGAGAGTTGGTAAAATTCAGGTGAGATGTAAAAATTTTGGTTTTTTTTCTGTAAAATTTTGACGAGTTGGCAAAATTGAGGAAACTTTGCAAAATCTAGGGGCAGTTGGCAAAATTCAGAGTGACTTGGGAAAATCATGGAGAGTTAACAAAATTCAGGTGAGATGTAAAAATTGGAATATTTTTTCTGTAAAATTATGGGGTGTTCGCAAAATTGAGGCAACTTGGCAAAGTTTAAGGTAGTTGACAAAATTCGAATCTACTTGGTAAAATATAGGCGAGTTGTGAAAATTGGGATTAGTTTTGTGAAATTAAGGAGACAACTTGGCAAAGATTTGGGAAATTTGAAAAATTTGAAGTGACTTGGCAAATTTAGGAGAGATGTAAAAATTGAGATTGTTTTGTGAAATTAAGGAGAGGTAACAAAATCGAAGCAACTTGGAAAAATATAAGGGAGTTGGCAAAATTGGAAACCACTTAGCAAAATTCAGGTGAGTTGTTAAAATTGGGATTGGTTGTATGAAATTAAGGAGAGTTGGCAAAATTGAGAACTTTTGTCAAAATCTTGGGGAGTTTGCAAAATCTAACCACTTGGCTTATACAAAATATGATATATACCACTTGGCTCCTACAAAATTGTAATCCACTTGGTAAAATATAGACGAGATGTGAAAATTGGGATTAGTTTTGTGAAATTGAAGAGAGTTGGCCAAATTGAGACAACTTGGCAAAATCTTGAGAAGTTTGAAAAATTTCAAGTGACTTGGCAAATTTATGAGAGATGTAAAGATTGGGACTGGTTTTGTGAAATTAAGTAGAATTGGCCAAATCAAGGAGAAATGGGAAAATTCGCACTGACTTGCTACAATTTGGATGATATTCAAAAATATTGGGATTATTTCTGTGAAATTATGACTAGTTGGCAAAATTTGAAGATGCATGTCAAAATGCAGGAGAGTAGGGAAAATTTCCTGACCTCTCCCATAGGGCGAAAATCTAGGTACAAACTCAACAGAGACATTATTTTCTGATTTAAAATAATTTAAAAATTCTCTGTCATTGAGCAATAAAATTTCAGAGTTTATCCTTCAAACTATTTGGATGTTGAAAGTTCTTAGGAGAAAACTCTCAGAAGCTTTTCGGAGCAAAGACAGCGCTCCGTCTTCAGTGAAGTGATGTTATGTACTGACATCACTTCACTGAAGATGGAGCGCTGTCTTTGCTCCGAAAAGCTTCTGAGAGTTTTCTCCTAAGAACTTTCAACATCCAAATAGTTTGAAGGATAAACTCTGAAATTTTATTGCTCAATGACAGAGAATTTTTAAATTATTTTAAATTAATTTTTGAGCAAGAAGGTTTTTAATTGTATACTTATTTTCTGAGTTGGAAATTTTTCGATTTCTTCCCCTGCCAACCATAGTCTTTTGCTATGCCCTTGCCTGAACTCTGAAGCTATGTTCAGTGAGGTAGGATTGTAACACTACTAATTCTTAAGGGGAAGGGAAAGCCATATACTTGCAATGGTAAATATTTTGGGTCACAACTACACAGAAATGAAAGATTGCTCGAGTTAGAGAAATTGTAGAGGATTACAAAACTTGAAAATAAAATTATGGCTGAGTCAAAAATAGAAAAAAGAGAAAATATTTTTTGATATACTTTTTTTTTATTTGCAGATTTAACCATGAAATATGTTCCCTTACAGACACTAGATGGCACTACTCTTCCTTCTGTAGCATTTCATTTACTGTAAGACACAATACTTTTTGAAAATAATTTATTTTCTAATCACATTTCCTAAAAAATTAACAGCAATAATGTGTATTCCATTCTGTAAACCTAATTACTTAGATTCTATATTATATGCTTCTTTATATACGAATATGTGGACAAAAAGTCGCATAGATGTTCAGTCTGCAGTTCTAGCAGACTCCAGGCACCTCAGGCTTCTGTTTCCCCCAACCAAAGCAATAAATATGTCACCATGGAGCCGACCCTCCCCCCCCCCCCCCCCCCCCCCGGCCGAACTTGGACACTCTAGTGAGATGCGTGTCCGTTGACTCTTGACAAGGTCACTTGGAGTGGGGGCCTCGGTTCCAAGATTATAACATTCAGTGGTGGGAGCACACAAGTTTTGTGTCATTATCTGTGATTATCTACCGAATTGTTGCTTTTATTCAAAACTAAATAACGTAAACTTTTCCTTTGCATGAGTCCTGATGTGTTGATTGGTGATGATGATTTGGTAGAGGTTATGTCTGTTGACTGCAGTAATGTAAAAAAAAAAATTGTATTGGTTTATGAACACACTATCAGTATAAAATTAAAATATGACTAATCTTATTTCCTCTCCACAAAGCATAAATATTATATTCGAGTTCAGGGTGAATCAGCCATCAGAAATAGGAAATGGTGTGATTTTTTTTCTTTTAGTGTGAGACTGATTCAAAAAATAATATGAATTGAGAGAAATATAACTTTCTGGGAAAATATTTAGTCCAAATTACATAAATTTTACATGAAATGTGCCATCCTAGAGAATTTTGACCCCAAAAGCTACAAGAAATATGCCACTAAGAGAGCCATGGTATATTCCTGATGCTATTAAAAATAAAAATTAATAACTAAACAGACTGAAAAAAGTTTCAAGTGGAAATAAGTAAGCAGTAAGAAAATATCTCAGGTTTTAGATGCTGACGATGTTAAACCAGAAATTCAGCGAAATACTCAATAAGCTTTGTGCACATTGAAGAAGGCGGGTGGCTCATTTGGTAGTGCACCAGGCTCGTAATCTGCAGTTCCCAGGTTCGAGTCCCAGCTGGGTCAGCGTTGAGCTTTATCTCCGCAAAACTCACCACCCTGCCCTCAGTCAATAGGGGACACCGATGGGTTTGGAAATACCGCCGTCCATCTGATGGGACGTTAAGCTGTGGCTCCATGTGCGAGAGGGCCGTACTCTGCACGTTTAAGAACATGCTGGATGTCCTTGATGGGAGGCTACCATCTTCTCCCAACAGCTGTTCTAGTGGGTTCCCTACTAGAACAGCTGTTGGGAGACTGCAACGAAGAAAGCACGGGCGGGGTCAATTTTTCGTAGCCTATGTATGACATTCGGGTCCATGTACCTGGCCATTTAGCCCATGGTGTGGAAAAAAGTGCCACTCAGAGGTAAAACAACCCAACCTGCTATATCTTCTGAATGCGAGGAATGTGTTAAATCAAAGCTCATATGAGGACTATTTCGAAATCATATGATATCAAGACTCATATGATAGACTATTTCGAATTTTGCTTCCCATCATTCTCCCTCCCCTAAAAAAAGGGGCAGATTTTTGCAGTGGGGGTGGTACTTAACGAGTTACATATCAAATTAAAGCTTGTGACGTCCCCAATGTCATAGGCTACCTTAAATATGATTCCAAAAGCAGGGGGAGGAAAAATGTGCTCAATGCTCATGAGTCATATCAAATGAAAGTTTCTGAAAATCGGTGTTTTTAGTAACAAACGAAAAAGCAAACAAATTTAAAATACCTATTTTCTGAAATACGCTCTGAAAAGTAATACTCCAAAGGAAGATAGGGCGGCGATTTACCTACACAACAAGATTGCCGGCGCCTTATCTTCATCTGAAAGTGAATAAGAACTCAGTTACTGATTGCACCATCGATATATTTCAGTTTTATTTCCTACTTTTTAGGGCACATATCATAAGGATGTGAAAGGTAAATATGCAAATCATGAAATCATTCAATTCATATTAACTACAAAAGAAGATTGAGTGGCAGCAAAATCCTTTCAGTTGGTAAGGGAAATAAATTTATGTGACCTATCTTCTCTTCAAGTTTACATTGAGTAATGTTCGTCAGATGGGACGTTAGACCATGACCCCGTGTGTGGGAGAGCCATACCTTGTGCATGTTAAAGAACATGCTGGATGGCCTTGATGGGAGGCTACCATCTGTCTCCCAACAGCTGTTCCAGTGGGTCCTCTGCTCCAACCTTGTCTGCGCCTTTGGGGTCCATGTGACCTGGCCATTTAGCCCATGGTGTGCAAAAAAAGTGCCGCTCAGAGGTAAAACAACCCAACATTGAGTAACTGATTTCATCATTGGTATTATGCTTTATTTTCGCTCTAGGGGGCAGAGGTTAACCCAGTAGGCAGACCGCAAGGCTCGTAATCTCAGTTTCCCGGTTCGAGTACCAATTGGGCCAGCATTGAGATTTATTCCTAATAAAACCCCTCAGTGAGAAAGTAGACATCGATCGATGGAAAAGGTGCCATCCGTCAGATGGGGACATAAAGCTTGTAACATTCCCTGCGTCACAAGCTTTCATTCGACACATAGCTTGTTACTTCCCACACTCGCGTTCAGGGATCAATTTTTCATACCCTGTGTGTGATATTCCCTGCGTCAGATGTTTTCATTAGACGTAAAGCTGAGATGAACAGTATTTGCATAATAAATTAATTTTAAAAATTTTGCGTCACAGTAAACTTCAAACTTAATTTTTGAGGCTCCTCATTCAAAATCATTCTTATTGTGAGGCTCTAAGATGTAGCTTACTTAGTTTATGTGTAAGTTTCAACTTCTCAAAAGTTTCAACTTTTTCAACATCTCAAAAGCTTACGACATGGCTTGGAGATTCGGCATTCTTTGTGACCTCCATAGCTTCAGGATGATAGGTCACATGGCGATCTTCATCTCCAACTTCTTGTCGGCAACACTCTGTTGCTGCCATACCCCCAAGAACAGGGGTGCCACAAGGCTGTGTTCTGAGTGTTATGCTTTTCACTGTCAAGATTAATTCTATTACTAGACAACTTCCTCCATCTGTAGGCAATGCCCTCTATGTTGACGATTTTAGCATCTTTTGCTCTTCATCCAGCATGAAGGTCATTAAAAAAACTGCAAATTTCCTTGAAAAATCTTTCAGTTTGGTCGATTGCAAACAGGTTTCAGTTCTCCACACAGAAGACCGCTTGTGTGCACTTTTGCCACAAGCGTAATCTTCATCTGAATCCTGAGCTATGGCTCAGGGGTAACATCATTCCAGTTGTGGTGGAGACCCGAGTTTCTCGGTCTCATCTTTGATCGGAAATTGACCTTTTAACAAGGAAAGTGGTATCCTTCTCACATACGTCATCTCAGGTCCAAGTACACGTGGGATTGAACATTGTCAAGGTCCTCTCCTCTCTCTCATGTGGAGCTGACCGATGTTCTCTGCTCTGCCTGTACCGTGCACTTGTCTGGTCAAAACTGGATTATGGATCCCAGGTGTACGACTCCGCCCGGGATTCGGTGGTGAAGATACTGGACCCACTCCATCATCAGGCCCTCCATGTGTGCACGGGAGCCTTTCTCACCTCACCAGACCAGAGTCTTTACGTTGAGACCAAAGAACCATCTTTATCTCTTCGCCGTCAGCAGTTGTCCCTACAATATGCATTTAAATTGTGATACCTTCCTGGCCATCCCACTTGGGACTGCATTTTCAGTTCAAAGTGGGAAATGCTTTACACTAATCGGCCAACTGCCATTTGTCCTTTTGGTTTCCGAGTATGAGGCTACCTCAGAGACAACAACACCAGTCTCAATAGCGTTGCACAGTCAACAGCCAAGCCACTTCCACTGCGGCTCACTGTTTCTCCTTCCTGTGATTTTTCCATGTGCAGGATGGGGAAGGCCTTTACACCTGACTGTGTGTACCAGCAACTCTTTGCCAGCCATCGTGCTGAGTACCCGGACTTCTTGCCTGTCTTCACAGATGGCTCGAAGTCCGGCACATCAGTGAGATCAGCCATGGTCGCTGTGATGTAATCATTGCAGACCAGATCCCACTGCAGTGTTCCATCTTCACTGCAGAGTTGCATGCTAATCAGTCTTGCCTTGGACCCCATGACGGCTAAGCATCATCATCAGTGTGTGCTTTACTCTGACTCGCTTAGTTCGCTACAGGCTTTGATCTCGATGAGGCATCGGCCTCACCCAGTTCTTTATAGATCCGCCAGCAGCTTCATTATCTGGCAACCACCATCCATTTTCGTTGGGTGCCCAGTCACGTCGGTATCAGGGGAATGACTTGGCAGACGCTGCTGTCAAGTCAGCCATGCCCCTGTCCAGCTCTCCATTGCCGATTCCATATCTGGATTTCCGGCAGCGTTTTACCATCGAGCTTCGGGCACAGTGGCAGAGATCTTGGTCAGAACAGCTTACGAACAATCTCTTTGATATCAAACCTATCATCAAACCATGGCAGTCTTGTTACTGCAGGAATTGCAAGGAGGAAGTTGTATTTGCTCGGCTCCGCTTAAGTCATTTGTTTATTACTCATTTATTTCTTCTATGGGCGGACAACGCACCTAAGTGCGAGTTTTGTGACACCTTTTCAAGTATTAAACATATTTTAATTGAATGTTCTTGTTTTAACTTTGAAAGACGTATATTTTTTAATTTTCATAATTTTATGTCCGAGCCCCTTACACTTGGATATCTCTTATCAGACCATTGTTGTTTTACCTCTATATTTAAGTTTTTACGATATACTGTTTATTTTACTCGCTTATAGTTTTATTCCCCTATATGTTTAACTAGCCGTCCCATGGCTGAGTGGTTAGCGCGCTTGGCTACTGATCTAAAGGACCTGGGTTTGAGCCCCGGGTAAGGCATGGATGTATGTATTGTTTTTCTGCTGAGGTCCTGCCATCCTCTCAGACCTTCTACTATGGCATATAAACTGACAGGCTCCTGTCAGATCTCTGTGGCAAGCAGCTGCTTGAGGGGGTATTTATTTATTTTTATTTTATATGTTTAACCCAGGTCACTTACACCTGGATTTTTTTTTATATTGAACATATTTCTACATTTGTTTTTTGTTGTCCTCAACATTTCATTTTATTGTTTTACATTTTTCTTGTAGCCATTGTAGTTTATTTTAAAAAATTGGTTGAGGGTGTCATGATTTTTATCTTTTTTCTTTTTGGACATTCTTTTGGTGCATTATAACCTTAGATGCTAATGCGCCATAAAACCCTAAACAACCAACCAACCAACCAACTTTGGTCTTAGTAGTGCATGTCTTTATGTGAGAAGATGTGTAAAAGCTAGGAGTAGCTTCTAGGATTCTCCTCTTCCTATATGCCGAAATAAAAAAAAAAATCCTGTGGAAAACTTAGCAGCAATCATTTTGTAAATGAGATCTTTGACTACATTCAGAAAGGTGGAAGGGATGGTCTCTGTCTTGATAAGAGATTCGGCAACTATGTTGATTACTCTGAGCACTTGATGGGTTGTCAAGCGTTTTTCCCTGAAGCTGAATTGGGTTTGAGGGAGCAGATTTTCATGCTCATTGAATTCATAAACCCTATTCAGAATGGCACTCAAAACAGCTTACCCAGGCATGAGAGCAAGCTGACTGGCTTCTAATTCTGAGGGAAAGTGGTATCCTTTCCAAGTTTGGGGATAAGAATGATGGAAATACTTCAGGAAATTATCTGAGGCAAAGAACAGCATTGAAAGGACAGAAACTTCTAACTTAAGCCTTTGGAGTGAGCTGTTTGAGCATAATATTGGCGATACCATCTGGTCCTGGTGTTTTTCAGAGTTTTAACTTCTTCATAGCTTCTTTCACCTCAAGAGGGGTGGTAAATTTAATATGTGTTATAGGCTTCTGTGAGAAGTGATCAAGTGCTCCTTCAACCATATCTGAAGTGTTTTCATCTGACAGATCTCTGCTGTCCTGAAATTGGTTCTCAAGGGAAGCAGCAAATGTCTCACCCTTAGTCTCATCACAGTATGCCAGACTATTTGTTTGTGGGTATGGATAGATATTCTGTGCTTGATTTTTTTTTTTCAGGGCATTGGTCATCTTCCAGATAGTTGTCAGTGGTCAAGAGGGATTCAAGCTTACAATCCCACAGTCCCTCTCTGCAGAACTTTTCTATTTTCTATTTCACAGTGTTCTTCAGAGCATTGAGTTGATTTCTCACCTGCAAGTCTTTGGTCCTCTACCAGTTTCTCCTAATCTTGTGCTTTAGGTGAATTAAATCAGTTATGTTTTGAGGTAACTAATTAGGATCAGTTCTCTTCCCCAGAGGCTTGTTTGTTGGCTTTGGACTGGGCCTGTTTGATGTTCTCACAGTGGGAGATCTCACTACTAATCTGATGGGGAGAATTGGCTTGAGTAGAGCCAGATACAGAATTAGTTATAAGAAACTTGAATTTACCACATTTGGTGTATATGTGTCTGTATATATGTCTTATGGATGATAGGCAAGTTAGCCCTTAGGGATATAAGAATTGGTTCATGATCTGAACCAAAGCCACCTGAAGAGGAAGCCTGATGTCACGTGACTGGCATGGCTAGTGATGGCAGAAGCGGGGACCATGCATCGCATCATAGCTTTAAGTCAGTGGATCTGATTCGTTTCTAATTCGATTTGTGTGTTATTTAAATGATTTCATTTCCTGTATTGAATCGAATCAAATATCAATTATAAAGCAAATTATCATAAATGCGAAGAAGAATTTCATTCTTGCAGAAAATATTTTATTTTCACAGACGTAAAAAAACACTCATTTCTCGATGCCAAAAATATTCAGCAAACATATTATCTAAAAATAGTTTCACATTGTTTTTTATTAATTATATTTAATTGTAAATGGTATTATGAGGAAATGGAATACACCTGAATTTTAAAGCATAATTTCATTGATTTTTTTAAAAAAATTGCTACATTTGCAAAGATATTGGAAGAGAGAAATATTTATTCTCAGGTTAGAAAAATATATTCGTAGTAACTTCATGTAGAGTTTAACAATATTGATAAATATCACATATACAGTCTGTCACTAAAAATATGGTTATATTTCATATAAAACTTTTAAATTTCACATTGTTTATGTTCTAAGAAGAAAGCTACTGAAATCAGAATTCATTCACCACTGACCAAATCATCAGTGCAATTCTATTATTTTATTAATAAGACTAAAATTATTTTCTTAATAAGATTTAAGTTATCAGTATCACATGCTAAGAAGAAAGCTACTTAAATCAGAATTCATTCACAGCTGACCAAGTCATCAGTGTAATTCTATTATTTTATTAATAAGACTAAAATTATTTTCTTAATAAGATTTAAGTCATCAGTATCACGTAATTGAAATAAACCCCAATACAAATACCAAAATGAAAGACTTGTTTAACAAACATGATGACATAAAAAATTTAATACAAATATTACTCTGAATTATTTACAGCTAAATATATTGACTACACATACATCCAACAAAAAAGGTAAATATTTGAAACCCACATCAAATATACCAATTATAATGAATACTGTAAGCTTCCAAAAATAGTTTGTGACAACTGATGTCTATCATTGAGACATTCCAGTAGACAAGTGAAAGTTAATAAGCACAACATGTGAGCACTATGTTATTATCTAGTTTGTAAGAGACAGATTTCAATGTAACATTGAAGAGTGTTTCATATTAACTAGAAATACTGTGTAACCCATGCAGCTTGTTAAGGAAAATGATAACATTGAATACAATATACTGATGATATTAACTAGAAGACAAAAAATATTTGAAATCCAAATCAAATATACCAATGTCTATCATTGAGACATGACTGGTACACTAGTAAAATTCAACAGATAGACATAGCTGGCATATGATGAATCATTTGAACAAAGTGCTCAATTTCCTTTTGAATGATTTTTGGGTGCATATTTTGATTGTGCGAAATTGCACATATACCCATTTCTACATGTTAATATAATTTTATGTAGCAAGTCTATTATTTTATTCAGACACAAACACCGTTTCATTTTTCAAAATCTGTTTTGCAATATTAACATATGTCAATAATTGATTTTTGCGGTTTAGAAATTGCTACTCTACATAACTGGATGTAAGTATTTGAGAAACGGAATAACGTAATATTACCACATTTACAGAAACTTCATTAGGATAAGTTAGCCCTCCATGGTAACAAATATTAATTAGCTGCTGAGGTACATGCAATACTAAATCTCTTTTTGTTGTTAAATGATCAGCATAGATAAAATGTTTCTTTTTTTTAATTGTGGCATGCATTTATATGAGGATCCACTATTATTAATATGGCAGCCAGGAACACATTTACGGTGCATGATGTGAGAATGATAATTTCAAAAAATACACTAGAATTTAAACAATATACATAAAACAGAATAAAGAAATAGAACTTCATTTTCAACACAAAGGTAAAGTTGCAAACAGCAATGGCAACTACTAGCATGTGCAGAATCAAGTGTTGCACTTCGACTGAGCCTGGTAAGTCTGTGGTCTGTGCCACCAGAGGCTCTGGTAAGCCTCTGGTGGTACAGCCCAAATCACATAACATCAGGCTTTCTCTTCAGATGGCTTTGTCTGAACTGAGCTCATATAATGAGCAGAAATGGCCAAAAGTAGAAATATCCAAAATGTCTGGTCTATGAAGGATATTGTAGGGCAATAAGTGGACTCCTTTTGTGCATCCACTATCAAGCCCTTTCGGGCAGTGTAATCCAGCAGGTGGCCACACCCATTCCCCCCATGTGAGTGCTATTCCAGGTGTTTGGCATTTGAAGTCACCTTCAAGCAGGTTAGGCAATCTGTGATCGAATAACTTATTTAAGTCATTAGTAAGGAGGGCTGCATTGGGGGTCTTGTAGGCAGTTACCAAGCAGAGATCTCCGTAAGTGATATTTTTAATGATTACTATAGTTGTCTCAATATTGAGGATATCAGACATATGGAACTCATAATGGGGGATACTTTTTTCTAATTGCAATTTGCAATGCCCCACTGCCCCTTCTGTTGTGTTTCCTATCTGTACAGAACACATTATAATTGGGTATTTTATGCTGTCCCTCACTTGCTCCAAGATAAGTTTCACAGAACATCATCAATTTTTTGGTAATTGAGAAAGTTACAGAACTCCAATAGGTCTTTTTTAAACCATTACAGCTCAAAGCCAAGATTTGGAAGCTACCAATGGGAAAACTACAGAACCATCTTCTGTGAGGCTATTAAAATAAATACCCCCTTCAGTCCCCAGCTGCAACTGAGACACGGAAATCACCCTTCATGACATGAAAAGAAGTTCCTAATGGCTCTAATGCCACATAATGTCGCTTCACTGAAGACTGAGTGCTGTCATTACTCTGAAAAGCTTCTGAGTTTTATTCCTAAAAACGTTTTAATGTGCAAATAGTTTCAAGGATGAAACTTCTAAATTTTATCATCAATAACACAGAACTTTCAGTTATTTTAATCATATCTTTCCGAAAAATTTCAAATATTTTTAATTTAATGTTCATTTAATTATCGTAGTTGAGCATTTCCTTATACAAAAGGACTTGTACAAGCTATGAGTAGGTTTTAGGATTTTTCTTTGCCCTATATATAAAAATAAAATAAATACCCCCTCAAACAGCTGCTTGCCACAGAGGCTGACAGGAGCCTGTCAATTTATATGCCAAAGTAGAAGATCTGAGAGGATGGTGGGACCTCAGCAGAAAAATGACGCATACATTCATGCCTTACCTGGGGCTCGAACCCAGGTCCCTTAGATCAGTAGCCAAGCGCGCTAACCACTCGGCCATGGTGTGGAAAAAATGAGTTTTGTCTTTGTGTGGGACACCAACCCACATCTCTCCAGATCAATGGCAGAATGTTCTAACCACTAAATTAGCACTCAGGAATTCACATTTCACCAATACTGAATTTTAAACTATCAAATTATTTCTAACATGTTGAATATTATGAGCTTAATAATATAAATGTTCTAAAGTCTTCTAGATCACTCATTTCACCACCAACTAAAAAGTGGATGATCATCTGGGTCTTTTAGTAGCAAGTTGCTATTGAACACCTAATGACACTACCACATTGTGGAAAAGAGATTAGCATTTCTAAACTTTCATAAGCTTTTCATAAACATTCATGTAAAGAATAATGAATGAAAAAGAGTAATTTGTTCTCTGTGTTAAAAAATATTACAAAGTTTTTTGTGATAGTTTGTGTAATTCTAAAAAAAAAGAAAATAGTTATCAATTTTGTTCATTGAAATTCTTAGTTTTCTTTTCAGTATAATTGCAAGTTATAATTGCACTGGGCAACAAATTTTCATAGAAGTCATGCCTCTGAGATAAAAGTAGCCATTTGTTAAAGATTTCAAAGTACTGAACATGAATATGACAATAAAAGTGCAAAATTGGCTATGATTTCTGAGAAATCCACAATGGTTTCTTATATAATAGAGTAATATGTACATATGACATGTATCGGTAAAACTCTGCTTCTACTTCCGACGTCACTTTGCCTGTTGCTTGTACAGCTGCTCAGAATCATCTCTGGCAAGCGTTTAACAGTAGTCAGCCAACATTGAAGTGGACCAGTTTCCCTGGTATCTTTTCTACATCATTGCAATGTCCTGGTAAAAATGTTCATTGTGCTCATCACTAACCATGCTACAGTTGTCGGGGAAGAAATCTAAGTGGGTATGGAGAAAGTGGATCTTTAAGGACATATTGCAGCCAAGTTTGTGATACAGAGACAACATGTCCTTAACCAGTTTCTTGTAGTTGTCTGCCCTGACATTCCCAAGGAATTTAGTTGACACCAGACAAAATGCATTCTAAGCCTTTTTCTTTTCACCCTGAAACAGGTTGTTGAACATCTGGTCTCTGAACAGCTTGCGGATCTGAGGACCCACAAAAATTCCCTCTTTAATTTTTGCTTCACTGAGTCGAGAAAATTTGTCAGCTAAGTACTTGAAAGCTGATGCAGTCCGGTCCATGGCTTTTACGTAATTTTTCATCACACCGAGTTTGATGTGTTTGGATGGTAGCAGGATTTTGTGCGTTTCTGCCAGTGCTTTGTGCTCCACATTCTTCTCTCTGACCTTCAGAGATTTCCTCTGAGGCCAGTTTCTCTTCACATAGTGCAAAGTCTTTGCTCAGCTGTCCCATTCACATAAGAAACAGCAGTACTTCGTATATCCCAGCTGCAGACCCATCAACAGAGCCACTACCTTCAAGTCACAACAGAGATACCAGCCATACTTGCTGTATTGAAGACAGCTCAACAGCTGCTTTAGGTTGTCACAAGTTTCTTTCGTGTAGCCAGCATGTCTGACAGGAATGGATGGAAGTCTATTTCCATTAAGCAGTAACACCGCCTTGAAACTAAATTTCGAGGAGTCTATGAATAATCGCCATTCTTGAGGGTCATGTTTGATTCTGAGGGCATTCATCAGGCCATCTACATCTGATTAGAACACAAGGTCATCTTTCTGAAGTAAAGCACAAACTGCTCATGATGAGTTTGAAACAAAGTCACTCGGACTTTTCTTGAGAAGATTCCATTGTTTAAGTCTTGATTCAAGTAACTCTGCTTTGGCCTTGGACAACTCCAGTTCGCGAACAAGATCGTTCATTTCTTCTTCAGTGAGAATGTGTGGTGCAGATGACACACCGTAGCAGACATATGGATCATTATTAGACACAGAAGGCTGAGGAGAACTCGAGGTCAGTTCGTCTCCCTCATCGTCTGAATTGATGGAAAAATCTTTTGGAGGTTCGGAAACAGGAAGCAAGCCATGCAGAACTGGTCAGAGAGCAGATTGTATATTCGGGTACACTATTGTATTGTATACTTCTTTTTCCTTGTGATGCCTCCAGAAACATGCAGAACTATGTAGAAGTAGCAGTCATTTGCATGATTGCTTGGCTCTCTCCAAAGCATAGGAACAGCAAATGGCAATGGCACTTTTTTGCCTTTCAGCCACTTCAGAAGATTTCTTGCACATCTACTGCAGCATATGTGTGGAGCCCAAGCCTTGTCCTGGTCCCTGATCTTGCATCCAAAATGAAACTCGTATGCCGCTTTCGCTATTGGAGTGATGGCCCTTTTCTGGCTTGCAAATGTCACTTCCCCACAAATGTAACAAAATGTATCTGCACTATTAACACAGTTACAAGGCATCACTACTGCTGTATTAAAACTGCAAGGATCACTTGTGTACTTATGACTCGGTAAATGGGAGTCACTTAAAAGACTTGCTCACTCTACGAGACATCGCTTAGAACTAACAATTGCATCATCTTTTGTCCGCGATTGTAAAGCTGCGATGTCATGACTCAACTACATTGCATCAGACAATGATGTAATACCTCTGGGGTTGTGTGTATGGTGGGCTGATGCAATGCAACACAATATGTTGCAATCTGGAGTTTAAAATACAACGTTGCGAAATGGTTACCTATGTACTCAATGTGGACTTAGTCATTATACATGACCATCTCTGTCTCTCCTAAACAAGAGCCAGTCGACAAATTTTATTGTCATTTTCGTATTCAGCATCTCAAAATTAGTAAAGATTGGCTATTTTCATTTCAAAGCCTTTTTGTGTGTTGCCTAGTGTTATATTATTATGGATCTGATGCCCCCAAAAAATGAATTACTTTTAAAGTTTGGACCCTTTGTCTGATCCAATTATTTTCATGCTCCGGATAGCTGAGTCAGGCGCCAGGCAATAATTAACAAATTGCCAAAAAATAAAGTTTAATTAGGGTTCGAAATATCAGCTAGCGTTAATGAGTAAGAATTCAAAAATATTAAATGATTGTCAAAATTTTATGTTAATGCTAGTCAAAACAAACTAACGTTGCTCAAGAGAAAAAATTAGTAAAGATTCAAAAGGTTTAAATAGCAAACAATTTATTTCCAAAAAGCACTCACCAAAACTTCAATAAAGAAGATACTACATCATTTCTTAACTACAAACATCTTCAACAAACTAAAACTGATCTCTAAACTGTGCTGTGCTCTACTACTCTCTCTACTCTACTATCTTCTGTGCTACTGTGACAACATGTCGCCAGGTTATAACAAGAGGTACAAAGCCCGCATGTGTCATGTTGCACTCCAGGAAAGATATTTGCATAAATTGACGAGCGGCGCAAGCTATGACACAAGAGGGGGCGTGTCCTTGTACATGTGCTTTAGCGGGTGACAATCGGAAGTTCGGAGTTGCGCATGCACAACTCCTAACTTTTGGAAATGAGTGCTGTGATGCCAAAAAGGAAATAAAAATCCCCAAAATGATAAATATAACGTGAATTAAGCAAAACTGGTTAAGGTAAAGTAAAAGTGAATGAGGAGGCATCACATGGAGAACTGCTCCCATTCATCGAATTATAAAGTTTTAACGCTATAACAAATTCTCTGTCCTATAATGTTGTATGTTGCCAAAAAAGAAAGATAGGAAACTGATGACACATTAATCCATGAAGCACTTTTGCTGCTCTTTTATGCCATTGAAAAATTTGTTATCAGCACTGTAGATATGTCATGTTAGAAATTATTCTTGAATTGTCATAGCAGTGATATTGTTTGTTGTGACAAGCAATTCAAAAATCCAGTGAAAAGGGGGGAAAATCTGACACAAAATGTTTGGTACCTGATTAACAATCTGCTGAGAAAAGTTACTTAAACTTGCAAATGTATTGAAGCAAAAAATCAGTATGGTGCAATCTTTTTTAAAAGTATAATATTTGAATTCATTGCTGTCTTAGAATAGATATTATTTCCATTTCATTGTAGTAGGGATGGGGGTGGCTCATTCAGTAGTGCACCAGGCTCATAATCTGCAGTTCCCAGGTTCAAGTCCCGGCTGTGTCAGCATTGAGATTTATCTCCACAAAACTCCCTGCCTTGCCCACAGTCAGTAGGGAATACCGATGGGTTTGGAAAGGCCATTGTCTGTCAGATGGGATGCTAAGCAGTGGCCCTCTGTGTGGGAGAGCCATACCTTGTACAAATTAAAGAACACACTGGATGGCCTTGAAGGGAGGCTACCATCTTTCTACTAACAGCTGTTCCAGTGGGTATCTCCCCCAACCTTCTCTGAGCCTTTGGGGGTTCTTGTGATCTTGTCATTTAGTCCATGGTGTGCAAAACAGTGCTTGCTCACCAATCAATTCTGGATTTTTTGTAAATAAAATATTTATCAAAAAAAGATTATTAGTTTTATTTTAATAGGACTTCCTATTTATTTTTGAATAACAGAAAAATAAATATTTATTTCAAACAAGAAATTACTCTTTTTATTATTTTTTTCTTGGTATCATACTTCGAGAAAAGTCCAGGCTTTTTTCCAGTCCTGACTGAGTCAGGTAAGCAAGTCAATGTTTGAATTTTTTCAAACAATAACCAATCAACCAAAATAGGTCAATTTATATACCAAATTAAACAAAATTTAACTCCAAATTTTATGAAAATGAAATATTTAAATAAATTTACCAGCATATTGATTTTAATAAGACTTTTCATAGTGATATAGTGAAAAATGTAGATCATTGTAAAGAGCTTAATAAATGTGTAAAGGATCAGTAACAGCTGAAAAGAATTTTTGGTTTGATAACTTGGCTGACAAAGCAGAGGAAGCAGCTAGACATCATTATAACAAAGAGCTGTACCAGATAGTTAATGTTTTGTATGGACAGAAACAGAAAGGTACATAGGGATTGAGGGATAAACATGGTAAGAAGGTAAGGATTCTGTGATAGCTAGGTGGGCTGAACATTCAGAGATGTTCTGAACAATGAGTATTTCTACTCCCATTGTTTGTAATGAGAATAAATGCATTACTGGCTTTAATGTGACCCTACATCATTTGCTTAAGTCGCTTTCACAATTTCTAAATTAAAACTGCATAAATTCCCAAGGGTGGATGAAATCACCACTGAAATGTTTAGAGCTGGGAACATGTGGCTGAATGAAATTTTCAATATTTTTTATGATAAAGGTATTGTTCCTAAGGATTTTACCAGAGCTATTATTAAAAAAAAGATGATAGCAGTTCTTGTGATAATTATAGGGGTATTAGCCTACTTTCTGCTATTTATAAGTTCTTGCATGATTGTGCTCAAAAGAATTTGGCTGACAGGCAATTGCATGATGAACATTGTGAATTTAGAAGTGGTAGGGGATGTGTAGATCAGAATTTTTTCATTTAGGCAGATTCTTGAGAAATGTTTAGGGTTTCAAAAACTTTGGTTGCTAGCTTTGTTGATTTCAAAAAGATTTTTGACTGTTGACCATCATAATTTGTGATTGATCATGAGGTCGTATGGCATACCAGACAAGTTAATTAACATAATGAAAGCTCTCTATAATAACACTGAGTCATGTGTGAGCGTTGAGAAATTAATTAAAAATTAAAGTTTGTAGCAATTAGTTTATCATTGCTTCTGCTATTTGGCAAGGGTGCAATTTGTCTCCTTTTCTCTTTAGTTTTGGTTATTGATTGGACTGTGTGAAATTTACTGCAAGGGGAAGATTTGGGCTTAAGTTGTCTAGAGGTGAAAATTTCTGATTTAGGTTATGCTGATGATTTAGCCCTTTTGGCAAATGATGTTGATGAGATGAACTCTTTCATTCGAGCTGTTGATGAGACTGGTAGTAGGTAGGTCTGGTTATAAACAGAGAGAAAACTAAAGTGATGAAAAGTGGTCAGACAGGCTGTGATTCAGTTAATCTGAATGGTTGCAGTCTTGAGCAGGTGTCAGTTTAATTATCTTGGGAGCTATATAACAGATACTGGGTGATGTGTGGCATGAGATTAATGGACAAATAGGGACTGCTGCTGGGACTTTTAAGAATGTTGGAGAGCGTGGAGAAAGTGGCATTTACACCTAAAGACTAAAATTAGACTGTATAATAGATTGGTTCTTTCTAGGGTTATGTATAGTAGTGAAACTTGTACCCTTTATAAAGAAGATAACAGGAAACTTGATGCTTTTGATTCTAGATGCTTAGGCAGTATCTTGAGCATTAGGTGATTCAACTTTGTAAGTAATGATGAAGTTAGGCAAAGGAGTTGGCAACTTCCTTTGATCAGCATATTGTACAGAGAGAAACTCCATTGGCTTGGCAATTTTGCCCACATGCATAATTATAGATTAGTGAACAGGGTAATGAACATTATGCCTAAAGGCCTCAAAAATAGGGGTAAACTTGGAATGCTGTGGGCAGTCAGTGTCAAACATGAGTTCATTAGAATTGGTCTACAGTGGTCAGTTGCTGCCGATGTAGTTGAGGCCAGATGTATTTGGAGAACTAAATTATACAATCTGGTTAGACTTCTGTAGCCCATTGCTGCTTGAGGATGATGATGATGAAATTATATATTAATCAAAAGTAAATTTCTTCCTGAATAATGTATTTACCATAAGACTGGTTTTTATTTCTTTTAATGATTCATTTCAATGTTGTATATTTTAAAACACAGACCAGTGTTATTCGAGGTGACTTGGATTGCTCACATTAATGGGATATTCTGTCCTGTTTCTGAAATGGAGGAACACTTTCTTGGCTGCCTTTTTTGCTGAACGTTATGAATATTTTTTCTTTGGGTGTTTAATATTGGGGATCTTGGCTAAGTGTCAAAAAGTTAGTGCACAAAAAAAAAATTCTGCATCGTCAGAGTGGCATAGCCAAGATACTCTTTTAAAACCCTTCAATATAAATTTATAACCTTGTAATTTTTTAAGAAAAATGTAATTTTACTAAGGAGGGGGGAGTTGAACATCCTTAGTGTAGTGGGGGTTGAGGGGGATGTAGAAACCTTGCAGAAATTGTGCGTTCACAAAAGGACTTATTTCCATGCGAAGGAAGTCATTTTTGCTGCCATATCCAAAACCTCATTCATTTTCAGAAAATGATACAAAATCAAAGTTTTTTTTTATTGGAAAACAAATAAATAATAAAAGAAAAATTTATATATAACCTAATGCAATGTTAAATATCCACAAATAAAATATCTACTACATCAGATGTATCCAAATACATCCGATGTTAGCATAACTCGGAAAGATCGATAATAATCTATTGATAAGGCTGTCAATAGAGCAAACAATCAAAAGATAGATAATTTACTGAAATAAAATAAATCTTCAGAAATGAAAATGAAGGTTTAAATATAAAAGTCTAAATACTAATTGGATGCATGGTAACATTATCCAATCTGCGATCCAGCAATGCTCACTGTAAACAATCCACTTTATAGGTCACACACTGCCCTGCCACAATGTAGTTTATGCTGCAGTCAGTCTTCACAGTAACAAGTTCTGGCCTTTGGCTAAAAAGACTCTTTTTTACTTATAGTTTCGACTAAAAAAATGGGAAAGACTTGTAGAATGCTGGGATAAATGATTTCTTTTAACCAATTATAATTTTATTAAAACATATACACTGATTAGCCAAAACATTAAAATCGCCTACCTAATATGATGTATGTAATATGATGTATGATGTTCTCACTGCCAATAGAGCTCTCACCTGATGAGGCATAGATTCAATGAGATGTTGGTAGGTGTCGCTTGATATTTGGTACCATGACTGCAACAGAAGATCATGCAGTTCCCATAAATTATGTGGTTGAGGTGATGCTGCTTGTACCCGTTTCTCCAACTCAAATCACAAGTGCTGGATAGGATTCATGTCTGGTGAATTTGGGGGCCATAGCAATAAGTGGAATTCCTCATCCTGTTCTAGAAACCATTCCTGAACCTTCTCAGTGTGACATGGGTCATTTGACCTGTTGAAAGACTCCATCTCCACCAGGGATTACAGTCACCATAAAGAGTGTACTTGGCCAGCCACGATGTTCAGGTAGTGACAGCTGTCAGAGTTTGCTCTACAGGGATAATGGGTCCAAATGTTCCCCAAGAAAATATTGTCCAGACCATCACACTCCTTCCAGCCACCTAGATCAGTGCATCCACGTGAGAAGGTAAATGTCGCACACGAGCTCATCCATCCACATGGTGTAACAGAAACTGTGATTCATCTGACCATGCGACCCTCTTCCAGTCTTCTATGGTCCAATGTTGATGATTACATGCCCATTGTAAGCATTGACAGTGAATGGCTGTGAGCATAGGCACACAAATGGGTCAGCAGCTGCGGAGACCCATATGCAAAAGCTTATGATGAACTACTGTGTGTTCAGACATATTGGACCCTTTACCACAATTGAAATTATGGGTAATATCAGCCACAGTAGCTTTCTTGTTGCTGCAGGCGAGATAGCCTGCACTGACCTTTGGCATCAATGAGGCATGGCCAGCCCATGCCTTGTCGACAGCTTGAAGTGTCACCTGTTTCGAACCATCTTTGTTAGGTACTAACTACTGTGTAGCATGAGCAGCCTACTAGCATCGCTGTTTTGGAGATGCTCTTACCAAGGCATGTTGCCATAATGATCTGGCCTTTGTCGAAATCAGATAAATCCTTTGCTTTTTCCATGTTGAGATGAAACGAAATACTGCCTGTGAGAGCTCTGACCCAGGTATTATATGTATCATTCGTGACCTTGGCATGCGATACTAATTGGCTGCATGCATGCTTCTTTGCATAACCCAGAGGTGGTTTTAATGTATTAGCTGATCGGTGTATATAATACATGAAGAAGAATGTGTCTGGTGGGGCCGCGAGTCGGTCTTGATGGAAAGGACAAAGTCGAGGGCTCTGCGACAGAGTGGGATCCCCATTCGACAGGCTTATTGATGGAAAAGCCAAACTAAGAGTCCCCACGTGAGAAATTTTTAGGCATCCTGGATCTGAAGGCATTGATTAAAGATAGTGGTGGAAGGACTTACAGTGCCTCTGTGAAGTAGGATCACTGTGAGGTGCTGTGGAGTGCACGTTACCAGCAACCTGGCTGGAGGTGTCCTGGCATCTAAGAAGGGTTCGTTGCAGCCCCGAAGTGGGTGGGGTCTGTACGCAGGGGAGCCATGAGGTCCTCTTGGCATGCACGCTACTGGCAACCTGGCTGGAGATGTCGTGAAAGGGAGGGTCTGCTGAAAGGGATTGGGAACCCCGATTAGGGAGACATCCTGGCACCTGAGAAAGGTTCGTTGCAGCCCCGAAGTGGGTGGGGTCTGTACGCTGCGGGGCAGCGAGTTGGTTCTATGGAGAAGACAAAGTTGAAGGCTCGTGACTGGGAGTGGGATCCCCGGTCGACGGGCTTATCGATGGAAAAGCCAATGGGTGTCTCCACCACGTTAGCTCCCACCTGATCAGAAAGTTAGGATTGAATATCATGAATGGCACTCAAAATCAAAATTAATCAACAAAGTAAGGTTGTATATATGTTTGGCAATTGTATTGGATGGATTTAATGAAGTATTTGGCTTATATGTTTAGGCAATTCGCAAAATTCAAAAGTCTCACGCTACACCTCAGTGATTAGAAAACCAGACGATTCTGATTCTATCAGCTTATATGTCTTGCTCATTATAACAGGTCCTTTCTCTGCAGTTATGTTAATTTTAAAGTAAAGGCATGCTGGAAAATAGATGGGCCAAAAGTGGCACCCTCTGTACAATGTAGTACTGGCTTGAGTGGTGGAACGTTTGAGGGGTGTCTCCTGTCCACTTGTTTGCTTAATGGTGCCTCTGTGAAGTAGGGTCGTGGTCCATTGTTTCCTCATTTGCATGATGGGATGTGGCCTATAGTGGCAGAGCTTAGGGTCTGCAGACCAGTTTGCAGGGGGCCGGTCTAGTGGGCTTATCTGCTTGCTCAGTGAAGCTTTAGGTTCACAGCCCCTCCATCGGGGCTGTGGCTGAGAGTACTGCAGACTTTGTTTGGCGAGCCCAGTCCAGTGGGCTCATCAGTGCAGCCTCAGTGAAGTTGGGGTACAGACTGCTTCTGGGGGGTGGCTGGTGCATGGTACTATGGAGAGGACGAAGTTTTGAAGGCTTGCAACTTGGGTATGGACAGGTTGACAGGCTTATCGAGGGAAAAGCCAAATGAAGATTGTCCACCTCGGGAGCCGAGTCAACTTGGTTCTAAATACCATTTTTGTGGCTAACCGGGGAACAGATTAAATTTAGGTTTTGACCGATGGATGAACCTTCCTTCTATAGGATTGTTCACCAAGGTAGGCGTGGATGAGCTGTGTCTTTGTGGCACTGTCTTGCCCCGGCATAGGTAGTGGTGTTCATGGCATTCTCCCCATAGTTGGTGTGCAGCGATATGCTGCAATACAACTGGGACTTGCATTTATTTAATGTAATGTCCACTCATACCCCCCCCCCCCCTTCTCCCCGAGAGGGAACCACCTTGTCGTGGTGGTGGGGCTGAGGGCGCGTGTGAAGTTGAGGGCTCCGCTGACTGGTATTGGGGAGTATCTGGTTGGACGGAGTTCCGATGGAATGGCTGGGTCTCAGTGAAGTTGAGGGTTCTGCTGACTGGTGTTGGGGGGGCACCTAGGTTGGATGGGGCCCCGGCGGAAGGGCCTGGTAAGGCCTGACTAAGAATTCCCACCACGGGAGCCGAGGCAACTTGGATCTATATATCCTTGTTTGTGGCTAACCAGGGTGCAGATTAAATTTAGGTTTTGACCGATGGATGAACTTTACTTCTATAGTACTGTTCGCCATAGGTAGTTGTGGGGCGAGCTGCATCTATATGGTGTTGTCTTGCCCTCGACATAGGTAGTGGAGATTATGGCATTATCCCTATAGATGTAGTGCTGTCCATGTATAATGGAGCATCTGGGTTTTGTCTTCATTACTAATTTCCTGTCCACTTGTACAACATTCCCCCCTCCCCCCACATACTCTGGCAAGCAGCTCACAATGCTGCGCCACTCCCGCCCTGCCCGACTCTCTTAATTCCCACTCATAGAAGCCCAAATAGGAAATGCTTTTAGTACATGTGCACTAATTTTGTCCTTGACAATACTAGCCAAGACTCACCAGCCTTCTGTTTTAGGTTTCCTAAAACAACCTTCTACGTAGGCTATTCTATCCAAATAACTTATTTTGGAATTTTTTCCAAATCATCAGACTCCGCCCAAGCTAAGCCTTTTCGAGCTTAAGACCCCGATGCAATGTTTCACAGCAAAACACTGCCAAACTTAATGTTAACATACCGAACTATACTTTCCCCTCCCAGTTATAACTATGTGAACAATATCCTTATAACTATGTAAACAATTATTAACCAATCTACCCAAATTTTTCTAGGAGCATGCCCCATCCCCATATCACCCTCCCCACCAATTTCCCCCACAAGAGGGGGGGGGGGGGTTTGAGAAGAAAAAAAAAATACTTTACCCCCCCCCCCCTCAAGGAAAATTAGCTTAGACTTTTAATTTCTCTCCTATTCCATGCCCCCACCCCCACACTATCATCCTACCCCCTCTGTCATAAGATGGGGTCATTTCCAATTTTCAGATCTTCAACTCTGTTTAGCATTTTGCCACCACTTATCTCTGTATAAATTATTTCCTCCCTATATCTCCTAACTTCCTGTTAGATCCTCCCCTTCCCTATTATCCCTCTGCTTCCTCCATGATTCAAAACCCACTAGTTATTTTAAGCTAAATCATTATCTGTATAACCCGGTATTTGCATGATTTATTCTCTCCCCTGCCACTTTCTTTTTTCCCCCTTTCCACATGTTCACCCCCCAGCCTCCCTTCTTTATCCCATTCTGATCTTGCTTACCACTAGCCGTGTCGTGCTTCAATGGGGGACTCGGGGGAGCCTGGGTTCATACTGCTCTGCTTTTGGCCGGCCTGCTCCACTGCCTTGGTTAGTGGTGAGGGTTGGGGGTGAGAGCCCAACCAGCATCACTCCTCCCAAGCCAGTTTCTATCCCCTGAAGACCATGGGCACCCGTTGGCCTTCTCCCTTCCTTCAGTAGACGAAGTCCAGTGTGGTCTCTTTTGCACAGGACCTTGGTCTCCATCTCCAGTGAATGCCTCTCCCTCTCACCACACTCTTTCCAATGACCCTTTTCTTCTAATTTAAGAATGGCTCAATTTAAGTATAGCAATATATACTTCTGTTTGGATTCAAAATTTTCATCTGTGTTTGGACTCCCATTTTTAGATCAAAATTTATTATTGTTTGGCACTTATAATTAGACATGTGCTCAAAATTCTAAAAGACCTCCCACGCACCTCAGTGATTAAAAACCCAGATTTATACTGGTTCATCAGCAACGGTCAAGCTCAAAATGACAAGTCCTTTCTCTGCTGTCCCACAGCATAAACGATTTTTCATTGAAGGTATTTCTTGAAAGTAGATGGTGGCAAATGGCATTTCCCATAAGATGTAGTGCTATCTATGTATAGCAGAACATTGGGTCTTGTCATACAATTTACTACAATTGTTCACTTGTACAAGGTTTTGCCAAAGGCGAGACTTCTATGATACTGTTCAGCCATGATGCTGGGTAGTGGTATAATGTGGCATTCTCCCGATAGATGTAGTGCAGTCTCTGAACTGTGGAGCATCTGGGGTTTGTTGCTATTCATAATACCTGTCCACTTATACACTTTGACCCCAAAAGAGCTAAAAGCACCAAATTTTGCATGACCTTTCCATTCACCCAGGGGAAAAGTATAGGCTATGTATGAACCTGCTAGGACCAACTGATGTATTACCATTTGAATGTCTTTAAATTTCCATAAACTCAACATGACTTGTTAAATGCAAATCTTGCAATAATAATAGTTGCATTTGAAAGGGGAACTATTTCAGTTTAGTCTCTCTATTTCACATGATATAGTTCTTGCCTCAGAAATGATTAAACAGCATAAGTGTGTAACGAGCATTCAAAATAGCACAAGAGAGTCAGGAGTTTTTGTGTGGAGGTTCTAAAAATAAGAAAGCAGGTATATTCATTCTGAGAGCTTACTTTTTTTCCATTGCTTATTGGCTTGAAATTAAATAATGGTAAAATTAGGTATTTAAAATTTTTTATCTTGACTGCAGCTTTCTTTATCAAGTGAAGTTCAGATATAACTGAAATGGTGAGTCTACTATCATTTAATGGTGAGTCTTTGTAAATTTTTTCTAATTCTTGTTTTAAAATCAACTAACTACAAATGTTTTTGTCATTTTGGTACTTGTAAAAAAAAAGCACAATTCATGTTAAAAATAATTTTATTCATCGAAGTAGTTTCCATTTGATTCAGTCACCTTTTCCCCACCTTGAAACTAGCTTATAAATACCCCTTCCATAGAAGTCCCCGTTTTTGGAACAGAAGAAAGTTTCTATAGTGACCTGAACCTCCCTATCATTAAACTCACGTCTATGGCCGAGTGATTAGCACGCTTAGCTGCTGATCTAAGGGACCTGGGTTCGAGCCTCGGGTAAGGTATGGTTGTGTGTGTTGTTTTTCTGCTGAGGTCCTGCCATCCTCACAGACCTTCTACTATGGCATATAAACTGACAGGCTCCTGTCAGTCTTCTGTGGCAAGCAGCTGCTTGAGGGGGTATTTATTTTATCTACACAGATTAACCCAAGGACCAGCAACAAGTGATAATTCAAAGGAGAGATATCTGGTGAATAGGATGGTCCATTCAAGGCATTGAAATGTCTCTGTGATCACTTTGGTAGTATGTGGATGGGTATTATTCTAAAGGAACAATACTCCTCTACAATTAACAGATGCTGCTTCCTTTTCTTTCAATGTCTCATGAACCTGTTCAAGTTGTTGTGAATAGAGCTCACCAGTAATGGTTTGGCCAGATTTCAGCAGCTCAAAGTGGACAATTTCATGAACTATCCACCATACACAAAGGAGCACTTTACATTGATGCAGTGGGGGCCTTGAAGTTTGTGGAACGGGGTCTGTGCTAGACATCCAATGGTGTTTCCTTGAAAAATTCTTATATTTGATCCACCTTTCATCACATGTCAGCAAACAGTCCAGAAATGGCTCTTTGCTGGGGGGGGATGACACATGTTGTTTCTTGTGTTGGACAATTCATGTGATAAACTGTTTGCCGACATGTGATGAAAAGTGGATCCAATATAAGAATTTTTCAAGGAAACTCCATTGGATGTCTACCACAGACCCCATTCCACAAACTTCAAGGCCCCCACTGCATCAATGTAAAGTGCTCCTTTGTGTATGGTGGATAGCTCATGGAATTGTCCACTTTGAGCTGCTGAAATCTGGCCAAACCATTATTGGTAAGCTCTATTCACAACAACTTGAACAGGTTGATGTGACATTGAAAGAGAAGGAAGTAGCATCTGTTAATTGTAGAGGAGTATTGTTCCTTACTTGGTGTTGGACAATTCATGTGAGATCCATTTGCTCAATTTGTATGTTTTACCAGTTTTGTGCAGATGCCTTCTAATGGTTTTATCATTAACATCAAAGCAAGCTATTGACATGTTCGACTGTTATTTTCTTCAATGGCTGCTTTCAAAGCTTCATTGTCAATGGCCACAGGATGGCCCTATGTGGTGCATCTTCAAGTGACTCATCCCTGGTTCAAAATTTTTGGAATCAATTTCTGGCTGTGCATTCCTTTACAGCATCCTGTCCAAATGCGTGACATATTCTTCTAGTGGCTTCTGCAGCAGTATTACTGATTTTAAACTCGTAAAGTAAACAACATCAGATGAGCTTTGACGACACTTCCATTTCAATATTTTATTGTGTTTACTACTTTGGTGATATAACTATGTAAATATGGTACAATGCAATTTTAAAATACAGGTAGTTCTGATGGCATTAACATCTTCTATCGACTATTTCTTTAAATGCTGACTATTTACTGTGACACATAAATGGCAAGAACTTTTATGGTTACCTGATATATACTTATAGGCTAGCAATTTATTTTTTAATAAAACTATTATTATTAAACTTTAATTCATATTGGATAATTTATTGTGTTTGAACTGAAGGATATTATATGGGTATTATGTTGTATAGGTTTTAATATTCAGCACAAATCCTAAAAATCGCCATGCGCCCGTGTTTTTAGGATCTAGGATAAAGTGAATCCAGGATTTATTTGGGGGCTTCCTGGGGTTATTTATCATTCTGTTATGCCTTATCTAACAGCCAGTCTTATGCATATTTTGGTAATTATATAAAAATATTATGTCCTTTGCAAATGCCAGAAAAATGAAAAATATATGAAATGACTTTAAAGTAATTAACACAAACTGTGAAATCTGTTGAATAGCATTCTTTATAATAAAGGTATATATTATTAAATAATAAATTTTATTCTTCATGTTTGCAGCATGGAGAGTACCAGCTACTATATACACTAGAAAATTACAAACCCCATTCAAAGCTGGGTTTTTCATTATTTTTTCATTTCGGATTTTGTCAATGTCTATGGTTGTCGGGGACCTTGGAAGGGTTAAATAGCTACTTGTGCCAAGGGTCTGATGAAAGCCTTTCAGTTTAATATGCCATAGATAAAATCTATGAGGAAGGCAAGATTGGTAGAAAGATAACACAAAAAGAAACTTCCATGCCTTATTCAGAACTTGAACCCAGGTCCTTGTGATCAGTAGCCAAGTTAAACACATTATACACCACAATGTTATTTCTTTTCAAAAATATTTTGGATAAAATATGAAATATGACACCAGCAATTGAATGAAATTTTACCATTATCCCTTAATTTGTATGAGAAAATCAATCAAGTTTTATAAAACATGCTCTGTAGTGGCTGCTGCTTCTAGAATTATATAGAATTGACTGCCTTGTTTATGCTGAAGAGGTTGATAGAAACGTTTTGTGTTGACTGTGCAGATTGAAGGATTACTGTGTTCACAGAGGCAAGAGTCTTAATAATTCCTTACTTTTTATTTTTGTTTATATTTTTTTAAATAATTGGCTATTTTGTATTTACCATTTAGCAGAAAAATATTAATTCTTTTGATTACTCTTCCATTTCTGTTCCTAGAATTTGAAATCTTGAATTTTACTTGTCGTAATTTTTTTTAATGGAAAGTGTAATTTTTCCTACTTTATATTCCTATAGAATACAGCAATTTTAGCAAGAACTACAACAGCTTATTAGCAAATCACCTCTACATATAATATAAAAATTTTATATATTTAATAGCTGACAAAGAGAAGTGAGGATAATCCATTTGTTATAGGAAGAATGGTTTTTAAGTGTACAAATTAATACAAGTTTATACAGGTAAATCTTATAAGAAATAGTAATTTTTTACGTATGAATTTACCAAGATTCAAATTCCATTTTTAAAGTTTTGTGAAGAATGAAATAGAATTTTTGTTTTTAGTAGATATTGATTAAATATTTAATAAATAATTTTTTGGCTTAAAAATGTGGTTTTGTTAGATTTTCAGTAAAACAAGTACTATGTATTGAATAAAATTACATGCATATCTAATATATTTTGAAAATGTGTTTTAGGAGGTTTTAAATTTAGGAGACATGATGTCTCAACACATGAAAAGCAGAAACTGTGCAAGTAGTAGTCACCTATGTAAGGTTCAGCCAATTTTTTTACAAATCTTCAATGTAGTAATCAGTTTACACAATATCTTCCTGCTTCTCACAATATTCAGATATGTAGGAAAGCAATATTTCCTTTTAATTACATATGACTTACCTGTAAACTTGCAAACCATTTTTCCTACAATAGCTGGATTTCAATATAGATAACTGGGTCACTTCTTCTAGGGTATTACACTGTAAAAATCTAATATATTTATATAGTTTTAACTTAATTTTAACCATTCTTCACTGTGTTTTCAATTCTTATTCTGTTATGGATGAAACTAAAATTGTTGTATATAAGTACTGTGTTCTATTAAAGTGTTTTGCATTGTTTTACCACCATTGAATATCCATGTTTAAAAACAGTAAATAAAAATGGAAAATGTTTATAATGCTGACTCATTTGCATTCATAAATTTTGTGGTAAATGCATAAGAACATTTCTGCCTCAAAATCAAATTGCATATATAAATCTTGATGGTTGCTGTATTTCTTTTCAAATCTTTATTCACAATATATATACAGACTAAAGAAAAAAACCTAAATGAATACTGTATTGAATAAAGTGCTCATTGAACTCTGCAGATAAAAAACCAATGTTAATGTTTTCTCCCTCATCATTTTCTAATAATAGTAATATGGTTAATTACATTTATTGAGATAAATTGCCTAATTTTACATGCTACATGTTTGAGCCACTTGCAGACTCAGCACTTGCTGATATGTAAACCAAACCAGTAAAAGAAGATGAAAGGAACTATTTTAACTTTAGTGGCTGCAGTCCCACTCTGAGGAGTAACAGGAGATCTCAACAGCTAATGACAGTGCCTTCCAGTTATCCAGCCAGCTTTCTTGTATTCAGTGCTTTGGCCTTGTCCGTAGCAGTGAAACCACTGCCAGCATGGAGGTGGAGAGCAAGTGAGTGGTGAACTAAGCTATTTATTGTACTATAAAAGAATGTATCTAATTCTATTGAATAACCTTACAAATGACTGTGTATACCTATTATATATGTATACATAAGAATTTTATTTTTCATGTAACAAATAATTAATTTCAAAGAACTTCATAAGTTTACTTATTTTTGGAAAGCCATAAAATTGCATGCAGGATACTAAAGAGAAGCTTGCATTTACTGGAGTATTTGTGTGGTTATTTTCTGTTTTTGCACTCTACTCTTAAGCATGCTTTAACAATTCTTGCTTCAGAAATTTATAGCATGCCTTAAATTTTCATGATATTTATATTGTTTCACCAGTTTCTGTTGTATATATATTACCTTGTCACCTCATCAAGGATCTAATTTTCATCCCATAGATGAAGATCTGCCAGTCACATCAACAATTGAATATGGATAATTAAGTTTTATATGCAATTACCTAGTGGTGTGGCAAAATAAAACCTTTACCATGCCAAATGTGAGAAACTGAATTGTGCCTGGTGGCCAGGCTTTTTTTTTTCAACTGTTCTCAGTAAAAAAATGAACTTGAGAACTTTTTTTTTTGCTAAATAACTAATGAAAAGAATTATGGAATGCTATAAACCAAATTAATCAGCATTTAATTCTGGATTTTTCGAAAATGAAATATTTACCGAATAAAGAGTTCTAGTTTAATTTTAATAGAACTTTATTTTAAGTTGCATAGTAAAAAAAATGCATGTACCAGTGCAAGTACAAATTTGTTAAAAAAACTAATAAAATATCTATACTAGATATGAATAGAAAGGTTACTTATTTGTAAATAACAAAAAAATTATTTTTTACTTTAAGCAAGAAATTTATTCTGTAATTTTTTCATCAGAGATATACTTTGAGAACTATGAAGACTTTTCTCAACTCTGCTCAGTTAAATAAAAGAGTGAACATTGGAATCTTTTTGCCAAATAACTTATCAACAGAAATAAGTCATGTTATGTACCAAAAGAAAGAGCATTTAATTGCAGTAAGAAAATAATAAAAAATTCAAAAAAAGAGACAAGTTGAAAAAATTTTATGGTCTTTTTTTCTAAAACATTTGCAAAATTTTATTGCGATTTTTCATTACAAGGAATAAAAATAATTTTTTTTATCTAAAGTGTTAATTACTTGAACCCTTATTATGCTAGGCCTGAAAAACTGAATTGCACTCTGTGGCCAGGAATTTTTTTCAACTGTGTTCAGTCAAAAAAAATTAAGTTTTAGAGTTTTTTTGTTGAATAACTAATGAAAGGAATTATGACATGATATATGTCAAATTAATCAGCATTTAATTCTGGATTTTTTAAAAATAAAATGTTTAACAAAAAAAGATGATGAGAAAGCTTAGTTTTAAGAGCTTTTTTGTAGAGGCATGTAGTAAAAAATGCATCTGGCAATGCAAATAAAAAAAATATACAAAAATGACTATAATACATAACAATAGAAAGACTGTTTACAAATAAGAGAAAAATAAATTTTTTCTTATATGAAGAAAATTACCGTCTTTTTCGAAAATTTTTCATGGTACTATACTTTGAGAAAAGTCCAGGCTTTTCACTAGCTGTGAACAGTCAAATGAGCAAGTCAACTTTAGAATTAAAAAAAAATAACCAAGGAATAAAAATATGTCATGTTATATATCAAAAGAAAGAACATTTTATTGAAGTTAAGAAAATGACAAAATTTTTAAAAAGACAGGTAAATAAAATTTTATAAGCATTTTTTAAAAGAAAATTGTAAAGTTTTTACTGTAGAAATTTTCTTTAATATGTATTTTATCATATCTTAATTTTAAGTGATTTTTGTGTAAATTAAATTAATTTGTAAATTTACTGTATTTTTTGCATTTCAAATTCAGTAAAAATTAAAAAAAAATAATTTTGCCATATTTTTTGAAGGATTTCACTACCTTAATATGTAATTCATATTTCTATTGTTCTTGAATCTGTATTTAATTTTTACAAAATTATTTGGTCCTTTATGCAAACAACATATACAATGCCCATTTTGTCCTGATCTGCAAACTTGAAGATTAAAGTAGCAGTATTACAAAAAATTATTTTGCTTTAAAACAAGATTATTTAAATAAAAATTGAAAAATAAATAACTGAAAAGGGATAAAGAACTGTGAAAAAAATTAAATAAAAATATTTCAAAGCAAATATAGTTTATTTTAACCTCTGAAATTTGAGATCAAACACTTCGAGATCAGTTTGCGTTATATACTGACTACTACAGAAAAGTTTAAATGTACAAAAATGGCAAAAAAATTAGAAATTATAGATTCAGAAATGAAATTTTTTCATTTTAATTTAAAATAATATTAAAAATTCCTATTATTAAAAATTATTTTTTGTTATAATGTCCTACTAATCAGATGTTTCCTAAAGTAGCTACCATTTTAAGTAATGTCTGCTTAATGATTTAATTTTTGGTCATGCTTCAAATAATTATTCTTCCTAATTGCAGTACATATTTAAGAATCAATATAAAAAATTCTAGAAATAATTTATGAATAATTCTAGAAATAATTGAAATTAATATCCACATTCAGAATCTGAGAAAAGTCTGAATTCATCTGAATCACCCAGTCAATGAAATATTGCAGTTTAGAAAAACCTCACAATTTTCCTGTTCAACTCGATAATATCAATTGGTTTTATTCTTCAAAGCTATATTTCATCAGCATAACAAAACACAAAAACACTTTGGTACTTTGGTATAAATTTGTACACTTTGGTATAAATATCCGATCTGTGCAAAACCATATCAAAACCAGATGTTTGCTGATTGACACAATGCTCTTATGACATTAATCATACGATCAAAGAAATGTTTATTTTTCTCTTTGTGTTCCTTCTGTAAAAGATACTGGTAATAAATAAAAATAATTTAGAAACTCTAAAATAGTTTTTAATCACAAAATATACTAAAATGATGCAATGTTTTTGGCATTTGACTTCATTTAATCAAAAAAAAAAACAACACAAATGGTCTCATCTATACTAAATAATAACTCAACTAGTAACTAATACTAATAAATAATAACAACTAATAAGTAATAATAATATACTAAATAATAACTCAACTAATAACTTAGCTAGGGTAATATCTCCTTTCTTGACAGAATTCAAAATATCCTGAAGTTGTCCGTAAAAACCTATGCTTCTCATCCTCATCAGCATCCTCAGTGGGGGCATAACAGCAGATAACATTCAAGTCTTTAATGCTTGTCTGAAATTTTGCTGTAAGAAACCTTTCATTAATGCACTCATATCCTAGAAGAGCATCACTAGCATGTCTGCTGAGCAGCATGCAAAAACGCCTTGGACCCACGCCTTGGTGATGCTTTCCATCCTCCCTCCCTGTAAAGAGAAATTTAAAGTTATTTTTAAGTATCTCACCTTTACCTGTCCATCTGGTCTCTTGCAAGCCTAGAATATCTAGGCGCTGGAATTCCTGCATGAGGACATCAAGAGAATAATCTCTATGTAATGTCCTCACGTTCCACGTTCCTGCAGAGAGAAAATGATTAGTAGGATTTTTAAAGAAATTAGGTTTATTGAGATTGGTAGGGCCAACAATATCAAACAGCCCCCTGATCGCAGGCAAGGGGCAAAGACCTGTTCCTCCTCTGCTAAAGGCTGAAGTCACCAATGCTGGTAGGAACTTCAGGCTCCACCTTTTCAAGTGGACTTTTTCAAGAACCATATGGCCTGCCTGAGACACATTACTCAAATTTAGGCTTGACGATGCCCAACTAGCTAAGTAAGGTTCAGGTACCTGCGATGGCCTCTGATTAGGATTATCCACCAGCTGATATAAGGTATCCCATGCCTCTGTTCACTTAGAGCTGGCAACCCAGAAGCAAACAGAAAACACAGCGGCAGATTCTCCCTCAACAGAGGCACACCAGTGCAGCAAGTCCAGGATCCATAGTCAAACTCAAATCCATAAACAAGTCCAGTCTAGTAGGTATAAATGGTCAGCACCAGGACCCTGTGAAGTTGACTACTCCTCAGCAGGGTTGAAAAAAAAAGAAAAATGTGGTCATAGATGACCAGATCAGTAGCTGAACTGGCAGCCCTCCCCTTCTGTTCCCTTCCAAAAGAGAATATCTCTTTCGAAAGGTACTAACGGCCTGCACCACGAGAAGGCGGGGTCGGACATTAGGTGCTAGACCTGGCCGGTTCTGTGCATCATCACTAAGGATTGGTACACAGCTATCCTTCCAGTTTACGCCCAGCTACCATTTACAGGTCTATATTACCCTTGTTCTAGGTGAATTCAATGCCCAAATTGGTACTGACTCTGATCTTTGGGGAGGGGTGATAGGCCTTTTTGGTATTGGTAGCTGCAATGGCAATGGGCAACGTTTCCTACAGGTAAGTAAACTCAATGGTTTCAGAATAACTAACACATATTACAAACACCGCGACATACATAAGTACACATGGGTTTCACCTGATGGGCTGCATAGGAATATGATTGATTATATATTAATCAACAGCAAATGGGCTAGTTCTGTTAGAAATACCAGGGCATATAGGGGAGCTGAAATTGGATCTGACCATTACCTTGTTAAAAGTGTCTTGCAACTTAAACTTAAAAAGTGTTGTGCTAGGGTTAAAAAATTTACCTTTAATACTGAAGCTCTCAAAGACCCAGTTATAGCTAAAGCTTACCATGATAGGTTACTTAGTCATTAATACACTCATGGTTTGCTTAATACTGAAGTTGAGGAAGAATGGGGCCATTTTAAACAGGCTTTTTTGGACACTAACAGTACTCTTTTAGGAAAAAAGGAGCAGAGGAGGCAGAATTATTTAAGTGATAAGGCACTTGAGCTTATTTCAGAAAGAAGGAACTGCAGGAATGTCCTTAATCAGTACCCTACTAGTCCTAATAGAAAGGATTACAGAGAGCTTAATAAACGTGTAAAGGATCAGTTAGCTACTGATAATCTTTGGCTTGATGGCTTGGCTGACCGAAAAGTGATGATGGCTAAAGCTGAGGAAGCAGTTAGGCAGCACAACAGCAGAGAGCTGTACCAGATAGTTAATGTTTTATGTGGTAGAAAATGGACAGGCATACAAGGATTGCAAGATAAACAAGGTAAGGTTATAGAAGGTGAGGATTCTGTCATGGCTAGGTGGGCTGAGAATTTCAGTGAATTTCTAAACAATGTGGTTAGTTCTACTCCCATTGTTTGCAATGATAGATGCATTGGTGGCTTTAATGTTGACCCTATAACACAATCTGAAGTTATTTTGGCTATTTCTAAACTTAAACTTCATAAATCCCCAGGTGTAGATGAAATTACTACAGAAATGCTCAGAGCTGGGAATGTTTCGGTTACCACTTGGATGACTGAAATTTTGAATAACTTTTATGATAAAGGCATAGTTCCTAAAGATTTTACCAGAGCTATTATTATCCCTATTTTCAAAAAAGGTGATCGCAGTTCTTGTGATAACTATAGGGGTATCAGCCTACTCTCTGTTCCAGGTAAAGTTCTTTCCTTGATTGTGCTTAATAGAATTAAGAATCTGGTTGACAGGCAATTGCGTGATGAGCAATGTGGATTCAGAAGTGGTAAGGGATATGTAGATCAGATATTTTCACTTAGGCAGGTTCTTGAGAAATGTTCAGAGTTTCAGAAACCTTTGGTTGCTAGCTTTGTTGATTTCAAAATGGCTTTCGACTCTGTTGATCGTCATAATTTGTGGTTGATTGTGAGATCATATGGTATACCAGACAAGTTAGTTAACATAATGAAAGCTCTCTACAATAACACTGAGTCATGTGTGAGAGTTGGTAAGGCTTGTAGCAATTGGTTTAGCATTACGTCTGGTGTTCGACAAGGGTGCATTTTGTCTCCTTTTCTCTTTAGCTTGGTTATTGATTATGTTATGCGAAATTCACTTCAAGGGAAAGATTTTGGCCTTAAATGGGCTGGAGATACGAAAATTTCTGATTTAGATTATGCTGATGATTTAGCCCTTTTGGCAAATGATGTTGATGAGATGAACTCTTTCATTCGAGCTGTTGATGAAACTGGTAGTAGAGTAGGTTTGGTTATAACAGAGAGAAAACTAAAGTGATGAAAATTGGTCAGGCAGGTTGTGATTCAGTTAATCTGAATGGTTGCAGTCTTGAGCAGGTGTCACAGTTTAATTATCCTGGGAGCTATGTAACAGATAATGGTGATGTGCGGCATGAGATTAACAGACGAATAGGGATTGCTGCCGGGACTTTTAAGAATCTATGAAGATTGTGGACACCTAAGACTAAAATTAGACTGTATAATAGTTTGGTTCTTTCTAGGGTTAATTATGGTAGTGAAATTTGGATATTTTGTAAGCAAGATAACAGGAAACTAGATGCTTTTGATTCCAGATGCTTACGCAGTATCTTGGGCATTAGGTGGTTCAACTTTGTAACTAATGATGAGGTGAGGCAAAGGAGTCTGCAATCTCCTTTAAGCAGCATATTGTGCAGAGAGAAACTCCACTGGTTTGTATGGATAATTATAGATTGGCGAATAGGGTTATGAACAGTGTGCCTAGAGGCCTCAGAAGGAGGGGGGAGACCTAGGCTGTGGTGGGCAGACAATGTCAAACAGGACCTTGTTAGAATTGATGTGCAGTGGGCGGATGCAGCAGATGTAGCTCAGGACAGATATGCTTGGAGAATTAAACTGCGCGGTCTGGTTGGACCTCCGTAGCCCATGGCTGCTTGAGGATGATGATGATGATGAACTTAGCTAGCTAAGGGGGAATGTTATAAATGTAGAACAGTAGCTACGGAGATAGTGTAATCTGAACTGTGCTAATAGTAGTTTTAGCAAGAGAAAGGGCTTTTCATTTTCTGACACATCAGGTTGAGGAATAAATGGAAAAATTAGCATTTTTTTAAGAGCTCTGAAATGCCTATTTTACATATATATAAATAAAAAAATTAATTCAAACTTTAATATTTAAAATTAAATTTTTTATGGTACTAAAAGCCGTCCCATGGCCAAGTGGTTAGCATGCTTGGTTATTGATCTAAGGGACCTGGGTTTGAGCCTCGGGTAAGGCATGGATGTATGTGTCATTTTTCTGCTGAGGTCCTGCCATCCTCTCAGACCTTCTACTATCGCATATAAACTGACAGGCTCCTGTCAGACCTCTGTGGCAAGCAGCTGCTTTAGGGGGTATTTATTTATTTTATTATTTTATAAAGATAGTTTATGGTTCATGGCAGCATATGTAAGTTTTGTGAACCAACCAAATTTTATAGGTTGTGACAACATAAGATTTAATACACTGGTGGCCATTAAAAGTGCAATACCATGAAATACAAGAGCTATCAAAGCCATATTACTGCTGCTACATGGTCCGGCATTGAGAGGATAATACGTTGGATGTATGTTTGGGGAATGTCAGTCCATGCAGTTTCGATACATAGCCAAAGTTCATCTGTTGTAGCAGCTACTGGTGTCTGGTTTGCTTGTTGTCGTGAGATCATGTACCAGACATGTTCAATTGGAGACAGATCCGGTGAATGTGCAGGCCAAGGCAAAGTGTCATGCATGCTGGGCATTGTTGGACAATGTTCTGTTGGTAAATGGCACCATAGAGCCCCTTGAAGATAAGGTACCACCACAGGCTCCAACACCTCAGTGATGTAATGCTGGCTGTTCAAAGTACTGGTAATGTGTATGAGGTGCGTGCGTGAGTGGAGTCCAATGGCACCCCATACCATAACACTAGGGACCAGACCATGACGCTGCATCATGCATGTCTCAATGAGCCTGTCGCCACAGTACTGCCAGATATGGATTCGACCATCATGGTGATGCATACTGAAGTGGGATTGGACACTGGTTGATGTGCAACACACCCCAACTGTTGAGCTATGGTGTGTGATGTGGCTGTCCAATCATTCATAGCCATACGCACAAGATGTCTGTCCTCTCGTTCATTTGTCTGACAGGACTGTTGAGATCCCTCCCTTCAGTGAGTTCGCTCCTCCTCTACCCACTGACGCCATATTCTCATCACTGTGGCAGCATTCCATCCAACACGAGCACCAATGTCTCGGTACAATAATCCGCCTTCCCTCTAATCCCACAATTCTCCCTCGATCAAAGTCTGAAACCTGGTCATATGGATGCTGTGTTCTTCGACAGGGCATACTTCATCCTTTAGTACGTAAGAACTGCGAGCAAACACAATTCCAGTACTTTACACTGGCTCTTTGTAATCTCCTCTTATACCCATACACCAGGGGGCATTACTGTCACATATGATGTATGTGCTGCACTTTGAATCATTTACATGGGCTACCCATCTTGCATATTTCGGGTCAATCTTATGAGTTCTTCCTGGTGTTGCACTTTTAATGGCCAGCAGTGTATAAGTACACTGGTGCTCAAAATTTAAGCAACAAATGCAAAAATAATATGCTGAACTTTGTGTGATAATTGGCAAAAACAAAAGTCAGTTTTTTTTATGGAAAAAACGATGCTGAGTTGAAATCTGTACAGGAAATTCGCAAATAAACACAGTTGTGCACACTAAACAGGTTAGTATAAAAAGCACTTCATTTGTATTTGTGCATCAGTTCATGGTAGAATCTTGACATAGGACATCCAAGACATCCAACTGTTAGATAATGACTGAAAGAAATCTTTTCAGGGAAGAAATGAAATGGTGAGCAGTTGGGAATCTCAAGGCCAGAAAAAGTCTGTCTGAGGTAGCTAAATGTGAATCATAGTGTTGTGAGCCCCTTTGGAATTGATTTCAAACAAGCCAAACCATTGCTGGAAGACCTGTTCCTGAACTGACATTGACTAGGGATGACCTTTACCTGCTCTTAAATGCATGTCGCCATAGAACCCATACAGCATGCCAGCTCACTTTCAACCTCGCTGCATCCATGTGATGGGCTGTATCCTGGCAAACTGTGTTCAGAAGGCTTTATGCTGGCTTTCTTTAGGCAAGATGACTAATTGTGTGTCCCCCTTTTGATGTCAAGCCAATGCAAGGCCTGAGGTCAAGTTCCCAGGTCTCGACAGCATCATAACTGGACTGAACTTCAATGGGGCAATGCTCTGTTCACTGATGAATCCTAATTTAGTCTGCAAACTGATTCTTGATGACTAATTGGTTTGGAACTAGATATCATCCCATTAACATCTGAGAAAGAGATAGTAATGGAGCTGGTGGCAGGTTGGTGTATGCAGGCATTACTCTCAGTGGCCTCACAGACTTCAATGTCTTCCCAGGAGGGACTGGAACATCTTTAAGCAGGGATGTACCTAGAGGGATGGGGGGGGGGAGAGAGGAGTCCAGGGGTTCCTGACCCTCCGTAAAAATTCTGACATCTTATACTAAATCTCAAACTTATCTACATGCTTTGAAATGCAAAAAAAATTGTCATTGTATAATTTTATTTTAGCCCCATATTTTATGTCCGACACTAAAAATAGATAAAAAAAACAATAAAATTTCATTCCCCATAGAATAGGGCAGGGATGGCTCATAATCTGCAGTGCCCAGGTTCAAGTCCCAGCTGGGTCAGCATTGAGATTTATCTCTGTAACCCCCCCCCCCCCCCCCCCACCACCACCACCCTGCCCATGATTAGTAGGAGAATGATGGGCTTGGAAAGGCTGCTGTCCATTGGATGGGACATTCATCCGTGACCCCGTGTGTGGGAGAGCCATACCCTGCACACGTTAAAGAACATGCAGGATGGCCTTGACGGGAGACTCCCATTGTCTCCCAACAGGTGTCTACTGGGTCCCCTCCCCCAACTTTCTCTGAGCCTTCAGGGTCCTTGTGACCTGGCCATTTAGCCCATTGTGTGCAAAAAAAGTACCACTCAGAGGTAAAACAACCCAACCCTATAGAATATCATTTTAACTTCCGCATTCAATGGAATTTTTTTAGGTATTGCAATGAGATCCTTGAACCTTACATTCATCCATTTCTGACAGCAGTGCATCCTGATTCTATTTTAATGGAAGATAATCCATTATACACAGTCATATCAGAATAATATGACCACTTACCTAATAATGGGAATAACCACCCTTGGCTCGGGTGACAGCGTCGAGATGGCATAGACGCAATGAGACCCTGGAAGGTTGCCAGAGAGGCACACATGCCCATTCTGACTCCAGCAGAGCACGGAGGTTCCGAAGTGACATGGTTGTGGGTCTGCACGCCGAACCTGTTGATCCAAATGGTCCCACAAGTGCTCTTGGGATTGAGGTTGGGCAATTTCGCTGGCCAAGGGAGAACAGAGACATCACTGTCGTGTTCCTGGAACCAGTCACGCACCACCTAAGCGACGTGGCAGGGTGCATTGTCCTGTTGGTTAACGTCCAACATGAAGGGATGCATGAGGTCAGTGAGGATGGACAGGTAGTCATTGGCGTTCGAGGACCCATCCAGTGGTCCCAGGTCATACCAAGAAAACATCCCCCAGATATGCACACTGCCACCACTGGACTGTACTTGACCAACAAGCGTATCCGGGTGTTCGTTCTCACGTGTCTGACACTATATCCACCATCACCTGTCACTTCTGCAGAGTAATAACCTCGATTTGTCAGAGAAGGCATCCTTTTTCCACTGTCCAATCATGGTAATCCCGTGCGAACTGCAGGCGTCGTTGCCGATGGACCTTGGTTAACATGGGTGCCTTTGTGCAGTGTCTACTCTGGATACCCATGCGCAACAGGTTAGCTCTAGTTATCGGGGAGACATACCTGGATACCTCAGCGTTCATTTGAGTGGTCAGTTGCTGCACTGTTGTGTGTCAATTGCCCTTTACCAGTCAACAGAGGTGTCATTCTCCTCTGGGGTCAATAGCCTTTGGGGCTCCACAGTTATGATGTCTGGAGGTACTCGGTGTGCCAGTGGTCCATTCCTGGTACACCCTTACTACAGCACCTCATGAACAGTCCACAAAGTCTGCTGTTTCTGAGATGTTTCCACCCTTGGCATGGTAGCTGATGATCATTCCTTTTCGAACATCTGTCAAATCAATAGCTCTGCCCATTGTGCTCACGTTACACACTATGGCTCTTCTGTTCTGGCCGGCTGCTTATATCTCCGTGTGGTCGACCTTGTCTTGTGCACTCTGTGATGTGCCTGTGGCGTTCACTGGTGGTGATTATTATTCTGATATCCTGGGTGGTCATATTATTCTGATACGACTGTAAATCGCTTGGCGGACCATTACCTTGAGAATGAAACCATGTGGTCAAGTCTTCCTGATCACCTGACCAAAATCCAGTGGAATATGTTTAGGATGCTCTAGTTTGAATTTGTTGAATTCTGTAGTGAATTTCAAATTTGAATGTCTCATTAAATATTCATGAATTGCACTTTTTTTTATGTATTTGGAATAAATGATCACTTCACATGTACATTTCATTGAAATACAATGAAGGACTTGTTTGTAGTTCATGTTTTTGTGTTGTTACTTAACTTTTGAGTAGCAGTGTAATTCATAATATTTCTATCAGTTCTTGACTCATTTATTTTTTGAAAATTTTTGGTTATTTATATAAATAATGCATAGTTTATGTACACTAGCCCCTTGATTTATGCTGGGGTTAGGTTTCCAGGAGATGCTGGTGTATATTAAATTGAGGTAAATGAAACCCGTATTATAATATATTTAAATGACACATTCCAGGGATATAAAAATTGAGAGACTCATAAAATAATATAAAATTTTTTATGTTTTAAACATTATATACATGTATTAAAATTGCATTTATTTCATAAGACATACCTGCATAATATAAATAGGTAGGCATTACTGATGAGAGGAAGGTCCTGGTTGTGGATCATCAGGGTCGACTGAATCTTCTTCTGCCATCTTGGGATCAGTTAAAGGTTTTTTAAGATTTCTTTTGAAAATAGAAAATAAGAAAGGAGGTTTTTTGCATTGCTTGATGTCTCCTCTCCTGCAGAACATAGTAGTAAGACTGCAACACTGCATTGATTCCTCTTCTAATGGAACAGCTTCATTCCCATCCAGGATGGATGTCACCTTGCCTCTGCAGGCACCTATCAATCCCAGCCAGAATTTCCTCTAAGTTATGAGTTTTTATGGACCTTAAAATGAGCTGTTGTTCATGCTGCTGCTGTTCCTCTGTCTGTAATGCTCCAAAAGATTAACTTCTTCTCTTTGGACCTTTTGATTGATCCAAATTAAATTAAAACTCCAGATAGCATATCATGCACCAGGCAATATTAATTTGCCAAATAAAGTTAAATGAGGGTTTGTTAGGTATATGGGAGTTACATGTTGAGTAAGAAATCAAAAGATTGTCAATTTTTTAACTTATATCTTAATCAAAATCAATTATCATTGCTCAAGAGAAAAATAGTGAAGTCAAACTTCTTTGATGGCGGCTCGATTTCTCCGCCGTCTTTCTGCTGTAGCATCGCATTTCCCACTAAATGCTTGCAAAGAGATGGTAGGAAGAGGCAAGTACCACTCCCAGTTTCCAATGACCCTCTCCATCCATTAGTTCAGTGATGGCAAACCTATGACATGCGTGTCAGCACTGACACACTTGAGAGTTTCAGATGACACACCTTGGATGTTGAAAAATATTGGTATTCTGGTGAAAAAACTGCGATAAATCGAGCGTTTTAAGTTTACGTTTTCTTTCTTAATCGTTATAATTTCTGCATAGTCATATGATATTATAAAAACTTATAAAAATTATTATCAATATTATATGATACAAACTTATAAGTACGTAATAAATTTGAGATAAACTCGACAGTTCAACATCCAGTAATAAATAGGCACTTTTTGACGTTGATTTCAATTTTAGAGGAAAAATTGTCTGAGCCGGGTGGGATACGAACCCACGACCTCCTGATAACATGTCAGGTGCTCTGGACCATGTTATCAGGAGGTCGTGGGTTCATATCCCACCCGGCTCAGACAATTTTTCCTCTAAAATTGAAATCGACGTCAAAAAGTGCCTATTTATTACTGGATTATAAATACGTGCTTTATATATTATAAACTTAAAGTTTTCATTTGACTTCTGTGTGAAATTCGTTCATGCATGCATTCCAAGTCTCTCGACTGAGTAATACAAGTTCTAAACATATTTAAAACCACTTTAACAGAAAATATAATTTGCAGCATTAAATATTGAATTTATCCTGTAATAAATCTGGCAACCCTGCTGAAAGAATTGGTGGTAGTCTTGCATGATCTGCCACTTGAGTAATTTGAGTTGATGGTGTATAATTAATTTCCAGTAATTGTTAGTTCTTATTAATTATTACTGCTTAATTGCCACTGTATATAATTGTGCTCTTTTTTAATTTGTGAACCCTTTTACAATGGCAGCTAGCACTAATAAAAAACTAAAATTATCACAGAAAGGAAGTGGAAGAAATTTCCAATATGCCTGGACTGAACAATTTGGTGTTATTGATAGAGATGATAAAGTTCTCTGTAAATTGTGTGGTGAGCTATCTGTGAGTAGAACTTGAAATGTAAGAAGACATTTTAAAACTAAGCACAAATGGCTCCTAGAAAAAACTTTTGAAGAACACAAAGAATACATATCGCAACATCTAAAACTGGCAGAATCACAATCAGGGACTTTAATTACAGTCTTCAGGACCTTCAAATTTAGTAGCTGCAAGTTACAGTATTTCACATACAATTGTTGAACATGGGAAACCACTTAGTGATAGTGATTATATTAAAGAAGCTTTCGTAATGTGTGCACCATTTTATTTGGGGACTTTCATAATAAGGAAGCTATTGTAAAGTGCATGAAAGAGTTACCATTAAGTAGGAATACTATTAAAGACAGAGTTATATCAATGAATGCTAGTATAGAAAATCAAATACAACAAGACTTGAACTCATGCCATTGTTTTTCCATTTGTCTCGACGAAACTACAGATATTACGTCATCAGCTCGATTGGCTATTATTGCGAGGTATGTTCACGGTGATTCTATGCACGACGAATTGATAAAGTTAGAAAATTTACCTCAAAACACAACATGTAAAGACATATGCGACTGTGTTGTTAAAGTGTTCCATGAGAAACAGATAGATTTATCGAAAACATTTTCGATTACAACTGATGGCGCACCTGATATGGTTGGCCATAATGTCAGTTTTATCAAACAATTTACAGAATATGTTGGTCATCCCCTGGTTTGTTTCCATTGTATTATACATCAGGAGACACTATGTGCGAAATCAGGCTTAAAGGATTTGGATGATGTGATGAGAAATGTGACAAAGGTAACTAATTTTATTGCTGCCAGGGCTTTAAACAAACGAGAATTTAATTCACTTTTAAGTGAAGTTGAATCAGTGTACAATGGTCTATTAATGTACAATAATATTCGATGGTTGAGTTGTGGCCAAGTACTTGAACTTTTAAATAAAATAAAATTATATTTAAATACGAAGGGCATGGAGCACAAATTTTCTCAGTTGAACGATTCTGCTTGGCTCAGTAAGCTGATGTTTTCACAGATTTTTTATTACATCTGAATAAACTTAATATACAATTGCAAGGTTTTGGAAAATCTGTCGATGTTATGCTTTGCATGATCAAGAGCTTTGAGAAGAAACTCAAAATATTTCAACGTGATTTAGAAAGTAACAATTTTAAGTATTTCCCAAGATTGAAATTTTTTTTAACGAAACCAGCCCAAAAATTGTGAACAACATATCAACTAATTCATCGAAGTTCTAATGTCAGCAACTGAGCAGTTTTCTTCTAGATTTGAGCAATTTCAAATATTGGAACAAACGATCCAATTCATAAATTATCCTGATGAAACAGAATTCGTGGATCTTAAATTTTATGGCTTTGAGTGGTTGGATTTAAAAGATCTAGAAATGCAACTAGCCGACTTTCAGTGTAATCCTATCTGGAAAAGAAAGTTTATTGCTCTTAGAAATGAATCAGAAGAACTTGAGCGGGAATGTCTGCAGGATAATGCCTGTAAAAATTCGAACTGTGAAATTCTAAGCATGTGGAATAGCCTTCCCGAAAACTTTCATGCTCTTAAAATCTTTGCTAAAGCTCTTCTAACAATTTTCTCTTCTACATACTCTTGTGAAACTCTATTTTTTACCTTAAATAATATCAAATCGAAAGGGAGAAATAGATTGAACAATGATTTGAGTGCTGCCTGTGTAGCATTAAAATGTACGCACTATAGCCCTTCTATAAAACAACTTTTTACCAGTACTCAGCAACAGAAAAGTCATTAAATGTAATGTAAGTCTGTAATTTCACTTTATTAAATTAAGTGTATAATATGAATTCATAGATTTTATATCAATGTCCTATTAAATAAATAGCCTAATATGATATGTATAAGTCACCATCTATGATTCATCATCATCATCCTCAAGCAGCCATGGGCTACGGAGGTCCAACCAGACTGTGCAATTTAGTTCTCCAATCAAGTCTGTCCTGAGCTACATCTACTGCATCTAGCCACTGCACACCAATTCTAATAAGTTCCTGTTTGACATTGTCTGCCCACCGTATCCTAGGTCTCCCCCTCTTTCTGAGACCTTTAGGCACACTGTTCATAACCCTATTCGCCAATCTATAATTATTCATACAGGCAACATGGCCAAACCAACGGAGTCTCTCTCTGCACAATATGCTGCTTAAAGGAGGTTGCAAACTCCTTTTCCTAACCTCATCATTTGTTACAAAGTTGAACCACCTAATGCCCAAGATACTGCGTAAGCATCTGGAATCAAAAGCATCTAGTTTCCTGTTATTTTGTTTACAAAGTGTCCAAGTTTCACTACCATAACTAACCCTAGAAAGAACCAAACTATTATACAGTCTAATTTTAGTCTTTAGGTGTATACATCTATTTCTCCACACTCTCCATAGATTCTTAAAAGTCCCAGCAGCAATCCCTATTTGTCTGTTGATCTCATGCTGCACATCACCAGCATCTGTTACGTAGCTCCCAAGATAAACTGTGACACCTGCTCAAGACTGCAGCCATTCAGATTAATTGAATCACAGCCTGCCTGACCAATTTTCATCACTTCAGTTTTTTCTCTGTTTATAACCAAACGTACTCTACTACCAGTTTCATCAACAGCTCGAATGAAAGAGTTCATCTCATCAACATCATTTGCCAAAAGGGCTAAATCATCAGCATAATCTAAATCAGAAATTTTAGTATCTCCAGTCCATTTAAGGTCAAAATCTTTCCCTTGAAGTGAATTTCGCATTACATAATCAATAACCAAGCTAAAGAGAAAAGGAGACAAAATGCACCCTTGTCGAACACTAGAAGTAATGCTAAACCAATTGTGTGTCTGCTGAGAAGCAGACCCACACCTTGGTGATGCTTATTGTCGTCCCTCCTTGAAAAGAGAAATTTAAGATTATTTTTTAGAATCTGACCTTTATCTGTCCATCTGGTCTCTTGCAAGCCGAGAATATCTAAATTATAATGGTGGAATTCATGTGTGAGGACATCAAGATAAAAAAGCTCTGTGCAGAGTCCTCACATTCCAACTACCTATGGAGAGAAAATGGTTACTGGGATGTTTAAAGAAACTATGTTTATTGAGAGAGGGAATGCCGACAATATCAAACAGGCCCCTAATTGCAGATGAAAGACCCGTTCCCCCACCACTAAAGGCTGAAGCCACCTATGCTGGAAGACTTCCTCCAATGTAGAATTTGACGATGCCAATAGAAGCAAAGAGTTCAGATACCTGCGATGACCTCTGCTCAGGATTATCCACCAGCTGATAAACATATCCTGTGAATCTATTCACTTGGGGCTGTTGACCCACAAACAGAAAACACAGCGGAAGATTTTCCCTCCACAGAAGCCCACCAGTGCAGCAAAATCAGGATCCATAATCAAGCGCAGAGTCTTAATTCAGTCCAGTAGGTTTATATGGTTAGCACCAGGACCCTGTGTGGTTGACCACTCCTCAGCAGGGTAGAAAAAAAGGAAAAGTAGCCATAGTTGTTCAGATCAGTAGGCCACACTGATCTGGCAGCCCTCCCCTTCTGTTCACTTCCTCAAGAGAGTATCTCATTTGAAAGGTACTAACGGTCTGCACCGCGAGAAGGTGGGGTCAGACATTAGGTGCTAGGCCTGGCCGGTTCTATGCATCATCACAGGGGATTGGTGCATAGCTCTCCTCCCAGTGACTACCTAGCTGTAGTTAAATTTATAATGCATGTATGCAAGTGGCACATCAACAACGTCAATATTTAAACAAAAAAGATGATTAACACACCTGGATAAAAAGGTTTGCCATCACTGCATTAGTTAATCCTCTTAAGTGCTCCCACCTTGGTTGCTTCTGGGCATACCATGTGTGTCGTGAGTGTTGTTTCTTGGGTTCTTCATTAATAAGAGCTAGTTGCATTGCACACAATATATACAGGTACTGGACAAAAAATATGGAAACATTTCCGTGTTATCTCAATCATGTTCAGAGCTAAATAGCTTTTTCAAAATGTTTTTTAATGAGAAATAGATCTAGTGATAAATTAAAATCTCAGTTAAATCTATCTCTCGATTTTGAACAATATTATTTCAGTATTCCAAGTTTATGAAAATTAGAATATTTAACATGCTACGAAAAAAAATGACCCCAAAATTTAACTAAAACGTTAAAACAGGTTAAGAGATCTGAGATTAAACTTGACTCTCCTGGTATTCTACTAACGTCAACTATTATCTCTAATTTTTAATCTGTTTCAATGCTTAAATAAAATTTTGGAGTCAATTTTTTGTAGCCTATTAGGTATTTTAGAGTTCATGCCTATTTGAATATTGAACAAATATTAATTAAAATCGAGATTTAGATAGAGTTGATGAGATTGTTAATTTATCTTTAGACATATTTTTCATTAAAACGGATATGGAAGAGTTATTGAGCTCAGAATATGATATTCTATTGATATAACATGAAACTGTTTCCATTTCTTTGTCCTGTACTTGTATTCAGACACATACACAGGATTTAGTTTCCAAGGGGGGGGGGGGAGGGGTTCTACGAATAAGAGTAAAATATTCCATCAGACGACAAGAAATTTTTGAATGATATTCTATACAGAACAAAATTTTGTAGCTTTCTTTTTAATCTGTTTTTAGTGTCGGACTTATACTATTAGGTTAAAACAAAATATACAAAACAATTGTTTTGGATTTCAAAGCAGGTGGACAAGTTTGTGATTTTGTACATGACCGAATTTTAAGGAGGGGGGGGGGGGGTGGTTAACTCTCCTCTTTGGTATGTTCCTGTCTATATTTATCACATTAGTTTGGTTATGCTTTCTTCGTTAATACTAGCTTTTTAGAACATGTCACTAATATTTAAATTTGTGAATTAAAAAAAATTTTTGAACTAAAACCAATGCATTGCAAAAAGAATAAATAATGATCAGATTTTTAGACTGAGGATTTTCTCTATTAGATTTTACGGTACAAAGAGGGGAGCAGATAATTTTGCCCCATATCTTAATTTTAGGAGTATGCAATAGTGAGAAATACAATATAGATATTTCCAAAAATAATGTATATTTTTCATTCTCATAGTATTTGGTGAACATAATTCGATATACTTCATTAGGCACTCTCTTTATCTGTTCTGAGACATTTTGACTTCACATTTCCACACCAATGTTCTGACTCATTTTAACCCAATATGTTCCTGTACTACAAAACCATGCAGATAATAATTAAATATTTTTTCTCTCCCTTGTGTACATGACAAATTACCAAAGTGTTAAATTCTTGATGAGCATAATTATCAAATTTTATCAAACTTGCTCTCAATATTGTGTTCTGGACTAGGCTGACGTGAAAATACCCTGAAGGCAGAAGTTTCTCTGATTTTCTTTTTTCAATATTAAATATTTTTTTCATTAGTTGAAAGGAGCAAAACACAAGGAGAAACTTCACACACCTACATTTCATGTAAAATAAATAATTATCCCTCAGTCAGCTACTGGGCACAGAGGGCAGACGAGAGTCTATTAGTATAATATGCCACAAAGTGGAGTATGAGGTATGTGAGACCTAAGCAAAAAGACAAGATGAGAAACCTCCATGCCTTATCAAGGGCTTGAACCCGCGTTTCCTTTGTTCAGTAGCTGACAATGCTAACTACTCGGTCACAGGCTTTCAAGCCTGTAGTAAATAAATGGATGAAGGATATACTAATAAAAAATACTCACCGAAGCTAGAATATTAACATGCTACGAAACTATTATCTTATAATAAGAGCTCAATTATATCACAGAGGTCTGACAGGAGCCTGTTAGTTTATACGACATAGTAGAAGTCTATGAGGATGGTGGGACCTCAGCAGAAGTAGCTGATTGATCACAAAAAGTGACACATACGTCCATTCCTTACCCGAGGCTTGTACCCAGGCCTCTTAGATCAGCAGCCAAGCATGCTAACCAGTTAGTCATAGAGCGGCATAATAATAAAGGAAATATTAATAAAGAGGGTGTGTTGTTGACCAATAAATGCTATTTATAAGCAAATATGTGTAAAAAGCTAAATTGGTATAGTAAGGTTTTATTAGGTCTAATAAGGTTCCTTACTCATAAACTTAGTTATCTGTACTGTCAGATTGCATTTTTTATCATGATACCAAATAAATTTCCTTGTAATCATTAGAACAATTACTTTATAAATATTATGCAACTTTCATGCTAAAGGTTATGTGTGTTCTAATGTAAATGATTTGAATTTTATATTTCTCTTACATGAAATAAATAAAATATTTTTATCTCTTAGTTTTGTTTGAAAAATAATGATAAGAAATTATTTTTTCTCTAATATTTATTCGCTGTCCTGTTGCCAAGTGGTTAACTCACTTGGCTATTGATCTAAGGGACCTGGGTTCAAGTCCTGGGTAAGGCATGGATGCATGTGCCGTTTTTTTGCTGAGGTTTTCATGTCAGACCTCTGTGGCAAGCAGCTGCTTGAAGGAGTATTTATTTTTTTATTTAATATTTATTCGGAAATGGTAAATATCTGTGACAAATATGTAACCTATCAAATTTCGAAGAAATTAATATTTCCCTGTAGCAGAAGCAGAGCTACGACAGCTCAGGCACTGAAATAGCAAAGGTAACACTTAGAATAAAATTTCCCAACACTATATATCAATTTAAGTATTTTGATTCACATGTAATAATTTAAAATATATTTTTGGTATTGTGTCTGTATCAGCCATTTTGATTTTTCGAAATCATTTACAGCACTATCAGTATACAGCTTTCTCTTATCATAACTTAAAGCAATATAAATGCTTGCCTCCTGATTACTTATCACATGTCTGGAAAAAAAAATCCCTCGAAAAAATGGGGAAATATGTGAGCGATTGCAGATTGTGAAGAGGAACAACTGAAATGAATGAGAGTTTTTGATGGAGTGTAGTATCATGGATTCTTACAAATTATGCCCTCTGCCTCCAAAAAAGTGGAAGAGAAATCACATTAGGATCGATTGTGACAAGCTGTATATCAAATTAAAACTTGTTGCATAAGGAATATCATTTGTTACATATTTTAAAGAGTTTAGTTCAATTAAGGATCTGACCAAGTTTGTTAAAAATTTTCTACTATGCAACAATTTCTAACTTAACCCCTTCCCTCCCTCATTTTTTTTTCTAGATCTGAGTTCCTTTGAGAAATAGGGCCAATCTATATTTAACAAAAAAATTTATGCATAAATATCTTTCATTATACGAAAAAAAAATCTGAAGTTAGAACTTTAATGAAAACAGTCACTTTCTTATACATCTACAAAGCATTAGAGAGCTGGAAAATTAACGTTGCTAGAACAGGGAAATGGGAATTTTTTTTATATCGTCACTGCATCTGCAAATTCTTGAAGAAAAATCTCCAATGTTGGAATAAATAAGAATGGAATAGCATTTTTATGACAAACACAACTGTATAATTAAATGATGTTCCTTTAATTAATTCAGAAGTATAAATTTAGCAATTGTATCCATCAATTATGAGCTTCAATCAAAATCTGCAAATATTCATTTAATTTATGAGTTCCTAATTCATCTTGAATTTGTTTTTCCACTAAATCATTACATTTTTGCATGATAAAGCACAAAACAGAACTGAGAAACAAGTAACCAAACTCAAAGCTGAACCTAAAAGCTCAGTTGTTGCTCCTCTCCATTCTTTAATTGTAACGGTAATCAAACTTTTTAGTCGGGGCCTATTGTGTATATTGTCTCAGCACTGCAGGCGGTACGGGGTAACTCATTCCCTTTTTGCTGTCAGCAGCACGAGGGGTTTCCATCACCTTGATTTCCATCCTCCCATGAAGGGCTCCAAAAGTGTCCCAGCCGCTGAGCAGGCACGGAAATGTGTCAGGACAGATGCTGTCCCAGCTGCTGTGAAAAGGTTGATATAGCAAACAAAGTTTATTTCCAAAAAAAATGAAGACTCCCCTCATGAACTGAGGAATTAAAATAGCTTGAGCAAATAAAAGTTCAATTAACCATTCAAAAACTGACAAACTTCTCAGCTAACATTTTTCTCTATCTCCACTATCATTATGCTACTGTCAAACACTACCTTCCTACTGACATCTACTCTCATTTCTATACTATCATCTTATACTGTAACTATCTTTCTGCTGTCTGCATGACCTAACGCCACATAGTTATACATGTGGCATACAACTGACATGTGTTTCATGCTGGGAAAAAAATTGCATAATCTTGCAATCGCACACTATCTATGATGCAAGAGGGGGCGTGTCCTTAATGTGTGCATTAGCGGCTATCAGTCAAAAGTCAGAGTTGCACATGCACAACTCTTTTAGTGGCTTGGGTGAGAGAAATATGATAAATTGAACTGAAGATAATTAACATGATAAATATAACATAAATAAGAAAAACTGGTTAAGTAAAAGTAAATGATTTTTTGAATATTAAAAAGTACAGTAGGATAAAAGTCTTTAATTTCTTGTGAATAATATACTGTTACAATAAATCGATTATGTATATTAGTGATATGTAAATGATGTAGGAAGTGTCCTTTTATTCAAAATTTCTCATCAAAATTTATTAGGCCAAATTTTGACTCCCTTTGGGAGGGGGAGTTGTGATGGTCGACCCATTTACTTTTCTTTAATTTCTCGCGATTAATATATTGTTACAATAAATCGATTATGTACATTAGGCCTCTCTAACCCAGTAGTGTACAATGAGTATCACAAAAGATACATAACATAATTCTTTTTTGCGACCATTACTTGTCTATCCCTCTTTTAGGGTTTAAGACACCATTTAATAACACTCACAAATACCTGAAGCCAATATGTATTCTTACCAAGATGTTGCAATTTTTATCATTACATACTATGGTATAACCTTTACTTATATCCCTAAAGGAACCTAGTATAGTGAATAGCAAAAGATTTTAATTGCCGCCACGTTGTAGAAGGCTGGTAAAACTGCACCGGTTGTTGTTATCTACCTGTTCCTAGGTCAGCTGTAATAGCTCCTAAGTGTTCTGTGCGACCAGTCCTTGTGCCGTGATGTAGTACAGCTACATTGAATATGCACAAACAATCTTTCCTTGTAATTCTTACTGCAGAATATTTTTACTCAAAATTATTGAATTGGCATAGATGGATTGGCTATGGCCTATACCTTTTATCACAGGTATAGGCCATAATACATCGTCATTGCTGCCTTCAAATGGTTTCCATTTCAATGTCCATCAGAACCTTGCTGTTCACACTAATATATTCTGCAAGTTCTTATTACTGGATTAGAAGTGATTTGTTGCATGTAATGATATACTCCCTTAATTGTTCATTGCTCTGAACTGAGGTTATGGCTCTCCTAAACATGATACAACTTAAAACATCCAATAATCGGCCATTACAGCCATTAACCTTCAGAGCTCCGAATGACATCTAATGAGTAATTTTTTCTCTCAATGTGAGTAGAGGAAGGTCCTTATTTTTAAGTTTTTTAAAGGTTGTAATGGCCGATTATTGGATGTTTTAAGTTGTGTCATGTTTAGGAGAGCCATAACTTCAGTGCAGAGCAATGAGTAATGAAGGGAGTATACCATTATATGCAACAAATGACTTCTAATCCAGTAATAAGAACTTGCGGAATATATTAGTGTGAACAGCAAGGTTCTGATGGACATTGAAATGGAAACCATTTGAAGGCGGCAATGACGATGTATTACGGCAAACTGATTGTGATAAAAGGTATAGGCCATAGCCAATCCATCTACGCCAATCCAATAATTTTGAGTAAAAATAATCTGCAGTAAGGATTACAAGGAAAGATTGTTTGTGCATATTCAACGTAGCTGTACTACATCACGGCACAAGGACTGGTCGCACAGAACACTTAGGAGCTATTACAGCTGACCTAGGAACAGGTGGATAACAACAACCAGTGCAGTTTTACCAGCCTTCTACAACGTGGCGGCAATTAAAATCTTTTGTTATTCATTATACTAGATTCCTTTAGGGATATAAGCAAAGGTTATACCATAGTATGTAACGATAAAAATTGTAACATCTTGGTAAGAATACATATTGGCTTCAGGTATTTGTCATCATCATCATCATCAAGCAGCCATGGGCTACGGAGGTCCAACCAGACCGTGCAATTTAGTTCTCCAAGCAAGTCTATCCTGAGCTACATCTACTTGCATCTGGCCACTGCACACCAATTCTAACAAGGTCCTGTTTGACATTGTCTGCCCACCTCATTCTAGGTCTCCCCCTCTTTCTGAAGCCTTTAGGCACACTGTTCATAACCCTATTCGCCAATCTATAATTATCCATACGGGCAACATGGCCAAACCAGTGGAGTCTCTCTCTGCACAATATGCTGCTTAAAGGAGGTTGCAGACTACTTTGCCTAACCTCATCATTAGTTACAAAGTTAAACCACCTAATACCCAAGATACTGCATAAGCATCTGGAATCAAAAGCATCTAGTTTCCTGTTATCTTGTTTACAAAGTGTCCAAGTTTCACTACCATAACTAACCCTAGAAAGAACCAAACTATTATACAGTCTAATTTTAGTCTTTAGGTGTATACGACTATTTCTCCACACTCTCCATAGATTCTTAAAAGTCCCGGCAGCAATCCCTATTCGTCTGTTAATCTCATGCCGCACATCACCAGTATCTGTTACATAGCTCCCAAGGTAATTAAACTGTGACACCTGCTCAAGACTGCAACCATTCAGATTAACTGAATCACAGCCTGCCTGACCAATTTTCATCACTTTAGTTTTCTCTCTGTTTATAACCAAACCTACTCTACTACCAGTCTCATCAACAGCTTGAATGAAAGAGTTCATCTCATCAACATCATTTGCCAAAAGGGCTAAATCATCAGCATAATCTAAATCAGAAATTTTTGTATCTCCAGCCCATTTAAGACCAAAATCTTTCCCTTGAAGTGAATTTCACATAACATAATCAACAACCAAACTAAAGAGAAATGGAGACAAAATGAACCCTTATCGAACATCAGACGTAATGCTAAACCAATTGCTACAAGACTTACCAACTCTCACACACGACTCAGTGTTATTATAGAGAGCTTTCATTATGTTAACTAACTTGTCTGGTATACCATATGATCGCACAATCAACCACAAATTATGACGATCAACATAGTCGAAAGCCTTTTTGAAATCAACAAAGCTAGCAACCAAAGGTTTCTGAAACTCTAAACATTTCTCAAGAATCTGCCTAAGTGAAAATATCTGATCCACACATCCCCTACCACTTCTGAATCCACATTGCTCATCACGCAATTGACTGTCAACCAGATTCTTAATTCTATTAAGCACAATCATGGAAAGAACTTTACCTGGAACAGAGAGTAGGCTGATACCCCTATAGTTATCACAAGAACTGCGATCACCTTTTTTGAAAATAGGGATAACAATAGCTCTGGTAAAATCCTTAGGAACCATGCCTTTATCATAAAAGATATTCAGAATTTCAGTCATCCAAGTGGTAACCGAAACATTCCCAGCTCTAAGCATTTCCGTAGTAATTTCATCTACCCCTGGGGATTTATGAAGTTTAAGTTTAGAAACAGCCAAAATAACTTCAGATTGTGTTATAGGTCTAACATTAAAGCCACCAATGCATCTATCATCATTGCAAACAATAGGAGTAGAAGTAACTACATTGTTTAGAACATCACTGAAATGCTCAGCCCACCTAGCCATGACAGAATCCTCCCCTTCTATAACCTTACCTTGTTTATCCTTCAATCCTTGTATGCCTGTCCATTTTCTACCACACAAAACATTAACTATCTGGTACAGCTCTCTGCTGTTGTGCTGTCTAACTGCTTCCTCGGCTTCGTCAGCCAAACCATCTTACAGCAAAATTCTTAAGATTCTTATCAGCAGCCATAAGTTAGCTGCTGATAAGAATCTTTCCAAAGATTCTTATCAGCAGCTAACTGATCCTTTACAAGTTTATTAAGGTCTCTGTAATGCTTTCTATTAGGACTAGTAGGGTATTGATTAAGGGCATTCCTGCAGTTCTTTCTTTCCGAAATAAGCTCAAGTGCCTTATCACTCAGATAATTTTGCCTCTTCTGCTCCTTTTTTCCTAAAAGAGTACTGTTAGTGTCCAAAAAAGCCTGTTTAAAATGATCCCATTCTTCCTCAACTTCAGTAGTAAGCAAACCATGACTGTCATAATGACTAAGTAACCTATCATGGTAAGCTTTGGCTATAACTGGGTCTTTCAGAGCTTCAGTATTAAAAGTAAATTTTTTAACCCTAGCACAACACTTTTTAAGTTTAAGTTGCAACACACTTTTAACAAGGTAATGGTCAGATCCAATTTCAGCTCCCCTATATGCCCTGGTATTCCTAACAGAACTAGCCCATTTGCTGTTAATTAATATGTAATCAATCATATTCTTATGCAGCCCATCAGGTGAAACTCGTGTACTTATGTATGTCGCGGTGTTTGTAATAAGTGTTAGTTATTCTGAATCCATTGAGTTTACTTACCTGTAGGAGACGTTGCCCATTGCCATTGCAGCTACCAATACCAAAAGGGCCTATTACTCCTCCCCAAAGGGCAGAGTCAGTACCAACTTTGGCATTGAAGTCACCAAGAACAAGGGTAATATCTCCTTTCTTGACAGAATTCAAAATATCCTGAAGTTGTTCATAAAACCTATCCTTCTCATCCTCATCGGCATCCTCAGTGGGGGCATAACAGCAGATAACATTCAAGTCTTTAACGCTTGTCTGAAATTTTGCTGTAAGAAACCTTTCATTAATGCACTCATATCCTAGAAGAGCATCGCTAGCGTGTCTGCTGAGAAGCAGACCCACGCCTTGGTGATGCTTATTGTCGTCCCTCCCTGAAAAGAGAAATTTAAGATTATTTTTAAGAATATGACCTTTATCTGTCCATCTGGTCTCTTGCAAGCCGAGAATATCTAAATTATAACGGTGGAATTCTTGTGTGAGGACATCAAGAGAAAAAGCTCTGTGCAGAGTCCTCACATTCCAACTACCTATGGAGAGAAAATGGTTAGTGGGATGTTTAAAGAAACTATGTTTATTGAGAGAGGGAATGCCGACAATATCAAACAGCCCCCTAATCGCAGACATGGGACAAAGACCCGTTCCCCCACTACTAAAGGCTGAAGCCATCTACACTGGAAGACTTCCTCCAATGTAGAATTTGACGATGCCAATAGAAGCAAAGAGTTCAGGTGCCTGCGATGACTTCTGCTCAGGATTATCCACCAGCTGATAAACATATCCTGTGAATCTATTCACTTGGGGCTGTCAACCCACAAACAAACAGAAAACACAGCGGAAGATTTTCCCTCCACAGAAGCCCACCAGTGCAGCAAAATCAGGATCCATAATCAAGCTCAGAGCCATATATCTGTCCAGTCCAGTAGGTTTATATACTGGACTGGACAGATATATGGCTCTGAGCTATATATACCAGTAGGCTCTGAGCTATATATACCAGTAGGTCTGGTGCTATATATACCAGTAGGTTTATATAGCACCAGGACCCTGTGTGGTTGACCACTCCTCAGCAGGGTAGAAAAAAAAGAAAAGTAGCCATAGTTGTCCAGATCAGTAGGCCACACTAATCTGGCAGCCCTCCCCTTCTGTTCACTTCCACAAGAGAGTATCTCTTTTGAAAGTTACTAACGGTCCGCACCACGAGAAGGCGGGGTCGGACATTAGGTGCTAGGCCTGGCCGGTTCTATGCATCGTCACAGGGGATTGGTGCATAGCTCTCCTTCCAGTGACTACCTAGCTACCATTTACAGACCCTGTATTTGTGAGTGTTATTAAATGGTGTCTTAAACCCTAAAAGAGGGATAGACAAGTAATGGTTGCAAAAAAGAATTTATGTTATGTATCTTTTGTGATACTCATTGTACTCTACTGGGTTAGAGAGGCCTAATGTACATAATCGATATATTGTCATCATCATCCTCAAGCAGCCATGGGCTACGGAGATCCAACCAGACTGCGCAGTTTAATTCTCCTAGCATATCTGTCCTGAGCTACATCTGCTGCATCCGGCCACTGCACATCAATTCTAACAAGGTCCTGTTTGACATTGTCTGCCCACTGCATCCTAGGTCTCCCCCTCCTTCTGAGGCCTCTAGGCACACTATTCATAACCCTATTCGCCAATCTATAATTATCCATACTGGCAACATGGCCAAACCAGCGGAGTCTCTCTCTGCACAATATGCTGCTTAAAGGAGGTTGCAAACTCCTTTGCCTAACCTCATCATTAGCTACAAAGTTAAACCACCTAATACCCAAGATACTGCGTAAGCATCTGGAATCAAAAGCATCTAGTTTCCTGTTATCTTGTATACACAGTGTCCAAGTTTCACTACCATAACTAACCCTAGAAAGAACCAAACTATTATACAGTCTAATTTTAGTCTTTAGGTGTATACGCCTATTTCTCCACACTCTCCATAGATTCTTAAAAGTCCCGGCAGCAATCCCTATTCGTCTGTTAATCTCATGCCGCACATCACCAGTATCTGTTACATAGCTCCCAAGGTAATTAAACTGTGACACCTGCTCAAGACTGCAACCATTCAGATTAACTGAATCACAGCCTGCCTGACCAATTTTCATCACTTTAGTTTTCTCTCTGTTTATAACCAAACCTACTCTACTACCAGTCTCATCAACAGCTTGAATGAAAGAGTTCATCTCATCAACATCATTTGCCAAAAGGGCTAAATCATCAGCATAATCTAAATCAGAAATTTTTGTATCTCCAGCCCATTTAAGACCAAAATCTTTCCCTTGAAGTGAATTTCACATAACATAATCAACAACCAAACTAAAGAGAAAAGGAGACAAAATGAACCCTTATCGAACATCAGACGTAATGCTAAACCAATTGCTACAAGACTTACCAACTCTCACACAAGACTCAGTGTTATTATAGAGAGCTTTCATTATGTTAACTAACTTGTCTGGTATACCATATGATCGCACAATCAACCACAAATTATGACGATCAACATAGTCGAAAGCCTTTTTGAAATCAACAAAGCTAGCAACCAAAGGTTTCTGAAACTCTAAACATTTCTCAAGAATCTGCCTAAGTGAAAATATCTGATCTACACATCCCCTACCACTTCTGAATCCACATTGCTCGTCATGCAATTGCCTGTCATCCAGATTCTTAATTCTATTAAGCACAATCATGGAAAGAACTTTACCAGGAGCAGGGAGTAGGCTGATACCCCTATAGTTATCACAAGAACTGCGATCACCTTTTTTGAAAATAGGGATAATAATAGCTCTGGTAAAATCTTTAGGAACCATGCCTTTATCATAAAAGTTATTCAAAATTTCAGTCATCCAAGTGGTAACTGAAACATCCCAGCTCTGAGCATTTCTGTAGTAATTTCATCTACACCTGGGGATTTATGAAGTTTAAGTTTAGAAATAGCAAAAATAACTTCAGATTGTGTTATAGGGTCAACATTAAAGCTGCCAATGCATCTATCATCATTACAAACAATGGTAGTAGAACTAACCACATTGTTTAGAACATCACTGAAATGCTCAGCCCACCTAGCCATGACAGAATCCTCACCTTCTATAATCTTACCTTGTTTATGCTTCAACCCCTGTATGCCTGTCCGTTTTCTACCACAAAACATTAACTATCTGGTACAGCTCTCTGCTGTTGTGCTGTCTAACTGCTTCCTTGGCTTTGTCAGCCAAACCATCAAGCCAAAGATTCTTATCAGCAGCTAACCGATCGTTTACACGTTTCTTAAGCACTCTGTAATGCTTTCTATTAGGACTAGTAGGGTATTGATTAAGGACATTCCTGCAGTGCTTTCTTTCCAAGATAAGCTCAAGTGCCTTATCACTCAGATAATTCTGTCTCTTCTACTCCTTTTTTCCTAAAAGAATACTGTTAGTGTCCAAAAAAGCCTGTTTAAAATGATCCCATTCTTCCTCAACATCGGTAGTAAGCATTCCATGATTGTCATAATGACTAAGTAACCTATCATGGTAAGCTTTAGCTATAACTGGGTCTTTCAGAGCATCAGTAATAAAGGTAAATTTTTTAACCCTAGCACAACACTTTTTAAGTTTAAGTTGCAAGACACTTTTAACATGGTAATCGTCAGATCCAATTTCAACTCCCCTATATGCCCTGGTATTTCTAACAGAACTAGCCCATTTGCTGTTAATATATAATCAATAATATTTCTATGCAGCCCATCAGGTGAAACCCACGTGTATTTATGTATGTCGCGGTGTTTGTAATATGTGTTAGTTATTCTGAAACCATTGAGTTTACTTACCTGTAGGAGACGTTGCCCATTGCCATTGCAGCTATCAATACCAAAAGGGCCTATCACCCCTCCCCAAAGATCAGAGTCAGTACCAACTTTGGCATTGAAGTCACCTAGAACAAGAGTAATATCTCCTTTCTTGACAGAATTCAAAATATCCTGAAGTTGTTCATAAAACCTATCCTTCTCATCCTCATCGGCATCCTCAGTGGGTGCATAACAGCAGATAACATTCAGGTCTTTAACGCTTGTCTGAAATTTTGCTGTAAGAAACCTTTCATTAATGCACTCATATCCTAGAAGAGCATCACTAGCATGTCTGCTGAGCAGCAGACCCACGCCTTGGTGATGCTTTCCATCCTCCCTCCCTGTAAAGAGAAATTTAAAGTTATTTTTAAGTATCTCACCTTTACCTGTCCATCTGGTCTCTTGCAAGCCTAGAATATCTAGGTTATAGCGCTGGAATTCCTGCATGAGGACATCAAGAGAATAATCTCTATGTAATGTCCTCACGTTCCACGTTCCTGCAGAGAGAAAATGATTAGTAGGATTTTTAAAGAAATTAGGTTTATTGAGATTGGTAGGGCCAACAATATCAAACAGCCCCCTGATCGCAGGCATGGGGCAAAGACCTGTTCCTCCTCTGCTAAAGGCTGAAGTCACCGATGCTGGTAGGAACTTCAGGCACCACCTTTTCAAGTGGACTTTTTCAAGAGCCATATGGCCTGCCTGAGACACATTACTCCAGTTTAGGCTTGACGATGCCCAACTAGCTAAGTAAGGTTCAGGTACCTGCGATGGCCTCTGATTAGGATTATCCACCGTCTGATATAAGGTGGTCTGTAAATGGTAGCTAGGTAGTCACTGGAAGGAGAGCTATGTACCAATCCCATGTGATGATGCATAGAACCGGCCAGGCCTAGCACCTAATGTCCGACCCCGCCTTCTCGTGTTGCAGACCGTTAGTACCTTTCAAAAGAGATACTCTCTTGTGGAAGTGAACGGAAGTGGAGGGCTGCCAGATTAGTGTGGCCTACTGATCTGGACAACTATGGCTACTTTTCTTTTTTTTCTACCCTGCTGAGGAGTGGTCAACCACACAGGGTCCTGGTGCTGACCATATAAACCCACTGGACTGGACAGATATATGGCTCTGAGCTTGATTATGGATCCTGATTTTGCTGCACTGGTGGGCTTCTGTGGAGGGAAAATTTTCCGCTGTGTTTTCTGTTTGTTTGTGGGTTGACAACCCCAAGTGAATAGATTCACAGGATATGTTTATCAGCTGGTGGATAATCCTGAGCAGAGGTCATCGCAGGCACCTGAACTCTTTGCTTCTATTGGCATCGTCAAATTCTACATTGGAGGAAGTCTTCCAGTGTAGATGGCTTCAGCCTTTAGTGGTGGGGGAACGGGTCTTTGCCCCATGTCTGCGATTAGGGGGCTGTTTGATATTGTCGGCATTCCCTCTGTCAATAAACATAGTTTCTTTAAACATCCTACTAACCATTTTCTCTCCATAGGTAGTTGGAATGTGAGGACTCTGCACAGAGCTTTTTCTCTTGATGTCCTCACACAAGAATTCCACCATTACAATTTAGATTTTCTCGGCTTGCAAGAGACCAGATGGACAGATAAAGGTCAGATTCTTAAAAATAATCTTAAATTTCTCTTTTCAGGGAGGGACGACAATAAGCATCACCAAGGCGTGGGTCTGCTTCTCAGCAGACACGCTAGCGATGCTCTGCTAGGATATGAGTGCATTAATGAAAGGTTTCTTACAGCAAAATTTCAGACAAGCGTTAAAGACTTGAATGTTATCTGCTGTTATGCCCCCACTGAGGATGCCGATGAGGATGAGAAGGATAGGTTTTATGAACAACTTCAGGATATTTTGAATTCTGTCAAGAAAGGAGATATTACCCTTGTTCTTGATGACTTCAATGCCAAAGTTGGTACTGACTCTGACCTTTGGGGAGGGGTGATTGGCCCTTTTGGTATTGGTAGCTGCAATGGCAATGGGCAACGTCTCCTACAGGTAAGTAAACTCAATGGTTTCAGAATAACTAACACATATTACAAACACCGCGACATACATAAGTACACATGGGTTTCACCTGATGGGCTGCATAGGAATATGATTGATTATATATTAATTAACAGCAAATGGCCTAGTTCTGTTAGAAATACCAGGGCATATAGGGGAGCTGAAATTGGATCTGACCATTACCTAGTTAAAAGTGTCTTGCAACTTAAACTTGAAAAGTGTTGTGCTAGGGTTAAAAAATTTGCTTTTAATACTGAAGCTCTGAAAGACCCAGTTATAGCCAAAGCTTACCATGATAGGTTACTTAGTCATTATGACAGTCATGGTTTGCTTACTACTGAAGTTGAGGAAGAATGGGATCATTTTAAACAGGCTTTTTTGGACACTAACAGTACTCTTTTAGGAAAAAAGGAGCAGAAGAGGCAGAATTATCTGAGTGATAAGGCACTTGAGCTTATTTCGGAAAGAAAGCACTGCAGGAATGTCCTTAATCAATACCCTACTAGTCCTAATAGAAAACATTACAGAGAACTTAATAAACGTGTAAAAGATCAGTTAGCTGCTGATAAGAATCTTTAGCTTGATGGTTTGGCTGACAAAGCCGAGGAAGCAGTTAGACAGCACAACAGCAGAGATCTGTACCAGATAGTTAATGTTTTGTGTGGTAGAAAATGGACAGGTATACAGGGATTGAAGGATAAACAAGGTAAGGTTATAGAAGGTGAGGATTCTGTCATGGCTAGGTGGGCTGAGCATTTCAGTGATGTTCTAAACAATGCGGTTAGTTCTGTTCCCATTGTTTGCAATGATGATAGATGCATTGATGGCTTTAATGTTGGCCCTATAACACAATCCGAAGTTATTTTGGCTGTTTCTAAACTTAAACTTCATAAATCCCCAGGTGTAGATGAAATTACTACAGAAATGCTTAGAGCTGGAAATGTTTCTGTTACCACTTGGATGACTGAAATTCTGAATATCTTTTATGATAAAGGCATGGTTCCTAAGGATTTTACCAGAGCTATTGTTATCCCTATTTTCAAAAAAGGTGATCGCAGTTCTTGTGATAACTATAGGGGTATCAGCCTACTCTCTGTTCCAGGTAAAGTTCTTTCCATGATTGTGCTTAATAGAATTAAGAATCTGGTTGACAGTCAATTGCGTGATGAGCAATGTGGATTCAGAAGTGGTAGGGGATGTGTGGATCAAATATTTTCACTTAGGCAGATTCTTGAGAAATGTTTAGAGTTTCAGAAACCTTTGGTTGCTAGCTTTGTTGATTTCAAAAAGGCTTTCGACTCTGTTAATCGTCATAATTTGTGGTTGATTGTGTGATCATATGGTATACCTGACAAGTTAGTTAACATAATGAAATCTCTCTAGAATAACACTGAGTCGTGTGTGAGAGTTGGTAAGGCTTGTAGCAATTGGTTTAGCATTACTTCTGGTGTTCGACAAGGGTGCATTTTGTCTCCTTTTCTCTTTAGTTTGGTTATTGATTATGTTATGCGAAATTCACTTCAAAGGAAAGATTTTGGCCTTAAATGGGCTGGAGATATGAAAATTTCTGATTTAGATTATGCTGATGATTTAGCCCTTTTGGCAAATGATGTTGATGAGATGAACTCTTTCATTCGAGCTGTTGATGAGACTGGTAGTAGAGTAGGTTTGGTTATAAACAGAGAGAAAACTAAAGTGATGAAAATTGGTCAGGCAGGCTGTGATTCAGTTAATCTGAATGGTTGCAGTCTTGAGCAGGTGTCACAGTTTAATTATCTTGGGAGCTGTGTAACAGATAATGGTGATGTGCGGCATGAGATTAACAGACGAATAGGGATTGCTGCCGGGACTTTTAAGAATCTATGGAGAGTGTGAAGAAATGGGCGTATACACCTAAAAACTAAAATTAGACTGTATAATAGTTTGGTTCTTTCTAGGGTTAGTTATGGTAGTGAAACTTGGACACTTAGTAAACAAGATAACAGGAAACTAGATGCTTTTGATTCCAGATGCTTACGCAGTATCTTGGGCATTAGTTGGTTCAACTTTGTAACTAATGATGAGGTTAGGCAAAGGAGTTTGCAACCTCCTTTAAGCAGCATATTGTGCAGAGAGAGATTCCGTTGGTTTGGCCATGTTGCCCGTATGAATAATTATAGATTGGTGAATAGGGTTATGAACAGTGTGCCTAAAGGCCTCAGAAAGAAGGGGAGACCTAGGATGCGGTGGGCAGACAATGTCAAACAGGACCTTGTTAGAATTGGTGTGCAGTGGCCAGATGCACTAGATGTCGCTCAGGATAGACTCGCTTGGAGAACTAAATTGCACGGTCTGGTTGGACCTCCGTAGCCCATGGCTGCTTGAGGATGATGATGATATAAGGTATCCCAAGCCTCTGTTCACTTAGAGCTGGCAACCCATAAGCAAACAGAAAACATAGCGGCAGACTCTCCCTCAACAGAGGCCCACCAGTGCAGCAAGTCCAGGATCCATAATCAAGCTCAAATCCATAAACAAGTCCAGTCTAGTAGGTATAAATGGTCAGCACCAGGACCCTGTGAAGTTGACCTCAACAGGGTTGAAAAAAAATTGTTGTAACAATATATTATTCGCGAGAAATTAAAGAAAAGTAAATGGGTCTTACATCACAACTCCCCCTCCCAAAGGGAGTCAAAATTTGGCCTAATAGATTTTGATGAGAAATTTTGAATAAAAGGACACTTCCTACATCATTTACATATCACTGAACATAAATAAAGTAATAAGTATGCATGCGCAAATTTGATAAGACGAGCTACTCTCACATGGACGCAATCTTCCATCACAATGAAATGTACTTCCTCCCATTCCTCCTAGCATGGTGTATAGCTACCTATTGTAAATACATGTCAATGTCTGTGGCAGTTAACTGCACACTAGCGTTAATCGGTCTAACTAGTATCACATTCTGATATAATTCCAAAAGTTGCATACACTCAGTACAAAGCTTGTTAATATCACTCCTAATCTGCTCCTCCCATTCCTCCTAGCATGGTGTATAGCTACCTATTGTAAATACATGTCAATGTCTGTGGCAGTTAATTGCACACTAGCGTTAATCGGTCTAACTAGTATCACATTCTGATACAATTCCAAAAGTTGCATACTCGGTACAAAGCTTGTTAATATCACTCCTAATCTGCTTAACTTCTAGAAAGGTTAATGAAAAATTCAATTACATCAAATTCTGTTTTTGGAATATAAACACAGATGCATCAAGCAGGGTACATAACTTCTGCTTATTCCCCTAAGAACAAATCAATTGAGCAAAATCTAATCTTCTTCCGTACCTTCCATACATGGGCCAGGCTTGTAATCTGTAGTTCCCAGGTTCGAGTCCCAGCTGGGTCAGCGTTGAGATTTATCTCCGCAAAATTCCCCGCCCTGCCCACGGTCAGTAGGGGACACCGATGGGCTTGGAAAGGCCGCCGTCTGTCGGATGGGACGTTAAGCCGTGGCCCCGTGTGCGGGAGAGCCATACCCTGTGCACGTTAAAGAACACGCTGGATGGCCTTGACGGGAGGCTATCATCTGTCTCCCAACAGCTATTCCAGTGGGTCCCCTCCCCCAACCTTCTCTGAGCCTTCGGGGTCCATGTGACCTGGCCATTTAGCCCATTGTGTGCAAAAAAGTGCCGCTCAGAGGTAAAACAACGCAACCCTTCCATACATAAAAAAATGGGTATTGGTACTCTCTTAAATCTTCCTAACTAAGAATTTCATTTTGCAAACAAGTGGGAGTGTAATCATCCACTAAAGCTTCACCTAAACAATAAATCACGAGTTGAAATCGTGAGTTGAATCGCTAGTTGAAATAAAAATAGCATTAGTTACCTCCCCTCATCGAGCTTTATGACCCCCTCCTAAAGGAGTTTTGCTAGTTTTCAGTCAAACTAGTCTTTGCTGTTGGAGACAGCTCAAAGAAGGTACAAAAACTTCCAAGACATCATGGTCAGCTCATATACAGGGTGAATCTGAAAAAGTGGGCAAAACTTTACGGGGTGGTAGAACGCAGCTATATGAGCAATATTCATCATAGAAAGTATGGGCGGAACGCAAACGGCGAGCCGCTAGGTGGCGTTGGAAATGGTATAAAAGGGTTGGTCCTCGCACCCAACAACATTTCTACCGTGGATTGCCGAGAGGATGGCTGGTTATACTAACCGCGAAATGGCGGATATGCACTTTGTGTACGGTGTGGCGGACGGGAATGCAAGTTACATTCCTGTTAATAAAATGTTTTCTGAAGTATCTCCTCTCCTTCTTGTGTTCATTCTTTAAATGTGACAGTGGAAAACTACCTTTTAACTTCTCACCGCTTGCGTTCCGACCATACATTCTATGACGAATATTGCTCGTATAGCTGCGTTCTACCACCCCGTAAAGTTTTGCCCACTTTTTCAGATTCACCCTGTATATGCAAACAAATGCTGCCAATGTCATCCTGATAATTACACATAATTGATGCATCAATATCACTGATGACACTGAACAGATTTAAACACATATACATCATATCTAAGAGTAAAGAAAACTGTATCAGTAATTTATCATATGCGATGGTAACATTTCATCCAATACAATTCCAAATTTTACAATAAGAATCAATTTAAATACAAAAGTGCACTTCCAATAACAAAATACACCTCAAAATACAATTTATTTAATCACTGTATATTAAATTCTTTCTCATTCTCATCATTCACATCCATAAACATTTTATAATTTCTAAATTTCTAAATTCTAACTTAAAACACTCAATTCAACTTTCAGTCAGCTGAAACAAAAAAAAATCTACAACAATATATAATAACTCTTGAAATCATGTTAATACAATATATACACCCTTTATGGTTCAACTAGAACTTCAGATGAACCAGCATACATTAAAAAAAATTCTAATCACTTCACATCGTAAACTCAAACTGTAAACCTTGAATAATAAATTCACTTTTCAAAAAAATATAAATATCGAAACTTCAAAGTTTAAACATGAAATTAAACATTTCAAAATTTCTACATATAAACAATAAATAATCTTCAATCATTTCCGTATTCATCTATTCCAGAGAAAAGAAATAAAACATCATAAATAATTAGTGCCACAGTGGGAGAATAATAATATACTTAAACTTTCGTTGTTGGCACTTTGTTGTGATAAATCATCATCCAGTCATTTTCCTGGAGACTGGATTGATCTCCTGCATATTGATTTCCTGCATAAATCAATAAACTAGGTGTAGGCACTTCTGTAGATCTCATTGGTCACGTCATCTAATCTATGTTGACTACTTCATTGCTGGTTGTCGCTCTGCACGCTATTGTCATCTCATTGACATCTCGTCGCTACTTGCTTGTCTTTGAAGAGCCTGGCTTTGTGCTTTCTAGGTTTATTACTGTCAGCTTCTAAATGACTTCAACAGTTGAAAATTTCTTAACTTGTTAGATTCATCATGATTATTTACCCCTAAACAATTTCTGGGATGCTTGGCTTATTTTCATCTAATAGTTCTTCATTAACCTCTAATTCAACATTTTTCTTATCAACAATTTTAGCACTATTTTCTGGATGCTTGGCTTATTTTCATCTAATAGTTCAATTTCTGGGATGCTTGGCTTATTTTCATCTAATAGTTCTTCATTAACCTCTAATTCAACATTTTTCTTATCAACAATTTTAGCACTATTTTCCTTTAAAAATTCTACTTCAAAAACTTTTTCATCAACTAATTTTGGACTATTTTCCTTTAAAACTATTTCAACATTTGTTATAAACATGCTTTTTTAAATCTAAATTATTTAAACTGAAGAATTTTCAGTTTCTTCCTGAACATTTTGCTTTGAACTACAAGATAAATTAGAAAGTCCACCGTACCACAGCTGCAGTTTCAATTCACAATTGTCATTAATATCTTCTAAAACTTTCTCATTTGGACATGAAAGATCGGCTTTTGTATCGTTGTGATATATTAATTTAATTTTTTCATGACAAGGCTTCACAAAAGGTAAATTTATGGCATTATGTGTACTAGTAGTGGCAAGACTTAACTCATGAGAGGGCCTTTCACATCAAAGATCCTAATTTAAATTTCCCAAATTGCCGTTTTTTCTGTAGCAATATTGCTCCATGTGCCCTAGTCAGCCACAAAAATTACATGTGAAAGTTTCTTTATTATTCGTAGCAAAAGTTTTTGGCCTAATTTCATTGTTTGAAGCTTGACATGGAACAACTCTGCTTCATTCGTTCAGCGCAAATTGTTGGGACCATGTAACTTCTGGTCATGCGGAAATCATTTTGCGAGACTCAACCTGATGTCTCAGCTTTGGCGAGGATTGCATCCATTGTTGATTTAATGTAGTTTTTGCAGATTCTCTTGCAGTGTATTGCCGAGCCAATTTGACTCAAGTTGAAATTGAATTTATATTACGTACTTCTAAAAATTCTCTTATAGGTAAAAGTAATTGAGTCAGAATGCAGTTTGTTATTTCAATTTCGACGGTATCAGAAAAAATTACACCTTACATAACTCTACTGTACCCCAGATCAGGGGTTCTCAACGTGGGCATTCGGCAAAATTTTTTGGGTATGCCGTGAGAGCTCAAAAGTCACTAGATCTAGTAACAAAGTCACTAAGTTGGCATTATTATACTATAACTATAGTTTTATCTATCTGTATAAGGGGTATACCAGTTACATACACATTTCCAGGGGGGACGTAAAAAGCATAAAAGGTTGAGAACCACTGCCCTAGATGAACTTTTCGATATCATCTTCATGAAAAAAGTTTTGTATCTAGATGTATAGAGTCATTGTAAGGAGGATAAATTTCCAAAAGTTCATTTTGAAGTCTTCCCAAAATTCTATTCAATGACAACATTCAATGTATTCCACCATTGCTTAGCACATCCCTATAAACAAGATAATATGAAAACCATCTTTTTGTTGGTGGGCACTTTATGTAAATGGAAATGTTCTTCTATGGACTTGACAAATGACCACTATGACGGATGTTTCGAACCTTATCTCAGGTAAAGGTTAAGGACTACAGCTAATAAATGGGTTGGCAACTCGTTGAGGAGGTTGATAATACCCTGTTCCATCACTTGCTTCTGATGGGACAAAAGATGGAACTTTACGCTCAGAGTTTATATGTTTGTGAGTTGATGTAGCATTCTTAGCAAATATAGGAGTTGTTGTCATTCCCCTTTTCTCCTGAGGATCTTTAAGCAGGTTCATTAACACTTCTGCTTCTTTTATCACATCTTGCAACCTGTCTTTTACTTTTTCTAAATCGGGAGTCATTATGGCAGAATTGGCCATATTACTAGCAGACATGTTTAGCGATCTGCCAAAATTTTGAATTAAATGAAATTTTGAAACTTTTTTTATCTTGAGCAGCACTCATAGATACTACTATACAACAATACAATAGTAAAGCTGTACTAAACTTGCAAAAAACTTGTTCTCAAAACAAATTACCTCTTTCCAAACAGCATCAATGTTTTTGATGCCCTTCAGGTTATTATAGGACCTTCAATATTCTTTAACAGATATGTTGTAATTGTCCATTGCCCATAACATCTCCCTAAATGTCTGCCAAAGGTAGTAGGCTTTAAAATTTGCTATGATGCACTGGTCCATTGGTTGAATTCAGATTTTACATCCACAGCCATTTTTATCTCTAGTGTTTGGTGGATTCCTGGGGCATTTTCCAACAACAGCAGCACCCTCCATGGTTAATTATATTTTCGTCACAATAGTGATGTTGGGTTAGACTGTTTTACCTCTGAGTGACATTCTTTTCACACAATGGGCTAAATGGGCAGATCACAAGGACCCCAAAGGCTCAGAGAAGGTTGGTGGGAGGTGACCCACTGGAGAGCTGTTGGGAGACAGATGGTAGCCTCCAGTCAAGGCCATTCAACATGTTCTTTAATATGTACTGGGTATGGCTCTTCCATACACAGGGCCGTGACTCCACATCCTATCCAAATGGATGGTGGCCTTTATAAACCCATTGGTGTCCCCTACTGACTGTGGGCAGGGTGGAAAGCTTTTCCAAAATAAATCTCTGTGCTGGCCCAGGTGGGACTTGAATGCAGTAGTCATGTATCGTTGGAGAAAAATGATCTGTATACCAATCTGTGAAGAAATCTTGTGCAGCCTGAACCCTTCTGTTTGAAATTCAAATGATTGGTAAATTTGCTTTTTTTGAGCCTCTTCATCACTCTCAGTGTTTTAGAGTAAAAACAAAGTTTTGGTTTAAACCAATGGCTTCAGTTTTGCAGTTCCTGAAGCATATCCGCCAGGAAGAAGATTTAAACCAGATTTGGCAGGTTTAACTCTTTGTTCACTAATGGGTAAACCAACCTTGGCTGGTTTATACCATTAGTGAACAAATGTCTCAGATTGAATCTGATGATCAAATGTCTCAATGTCTCAGATTGAAGACAAATACTACGTTGCATTCGACAGTGGCTCTTTTGCTTAACGATGAGTTTATTTTAAAACTTGGTTTGTGAACTTGAATACTGTACAGGGTTTATAATTATATATGCTACATTATCAAGGTGTATTCTGCTTAAGAATGCTTTAGAATTTTTTTTAAAATCATTAAGGCTTTAAACATTATGTTTTAGAATTTTCAATAAATTTGTTCTTTAAAAAAAAATAAAACTGAAACAAGTCTAGGCATAAGAGTGGAAGTGCAACTTGAAAATGTTCATAAAAACAACTCAGATCTATAATGCTAGAAGAATGTAGGGTGGGCAATCACATCCTGCTGTTTGTAGGGAGCTACATGTTGCACCCTCCATTGTAACAATAATCATGAAAAATGTTGATAAAATTAAAAAGACAATGGAAACTGCAAGAAAGAAAACTGCTACAAAAAATCATTTTGCTTTAAAAAACAATTATATATATATTTTGCAGTTTTTATTTAACTAAAATGGAATATAGGGGTGCAAAAAATAAATTAATATCCTCGCAGATGATGGTTCCATAGTAAAAGGATGCATGTTCTAGCAATGTGTCTGGGAGCATGGCACACTCACTATGGAACCATCAGCTGTGAGAATACTGAAATAATGACTTTGCCTGTCCGCATCTGCAACCAAGAGACACTGGAATCGCCCTTCATGATGTGTGGAAAGAAGTTCTTAGCAGCCTTAACGTCACCACATAGTTCACTTTACTGAAGACTGAGTGCTGTCCTTGCTCTGAAGAGCTTCTGAGTTTGCTCCTAAAAACTTTTAATATGCAAATAGCTTGAAGGGTAAACTTAATTTATTGCTCAATGGCAGATAACTTTAAGTTATTTTAGTATTTATATATTTTATGAACAATTGTGCTTACAAATCAGTTGAATTTAGCCAATGTAATAATCTACAAAATTATACTTGTTGCTAAAAATGAGATAAAATATGGATTTTACTAGTCTGAAAAAATTCATTCTAGAAAAGTCAGATCTCGCTGCTGATTCAAATCAGACTATTTTATTTAGATGTTGCGAGACATACTGCATTACAATGGCAAAATATAATTTTAGGGAAAGAATGTAAATATAATTTGTTACAGATGATTTTATTAATATGGGAATATGCTATTATCTATTTATTCTTGAAAATAAATAATGTGAATTTCAACCATGTAGTTGATTTTTACTTGGGATGGCAATTGAATAATCTTCCTTGACACTCTACCACTGCTACTTCATAAATATATATTATATCTACATACATAAAAAAAAAACTCATTCTGTACCATGTAAAACTGAGTCTATAATTGTGTAAATCAAGTACCATATAAATCGAGGGACAGGTGTAGTTAACTTGATATCAGTGATGAGAATACTTTCATTTGGGCTTTTAATGTCATTTTGAAGGATGCAAAGTTTTATTACTTTCTCAGGCATCAAGTTGAGGAATAAATTTAAAAAAAGCTTTTTTTAGGAGCCCAGAATATTTTTAATATACTTAAATGTCAAATAATATTCTTTGACATTCTGTCACTGCTACTTTATATATAAAAAAAATTATATTTAAAAAAAATATTTTTTTTGCACTAATGATACAGTTTAGGTCTGCTTCTCAGCAGACACGCTAGTGATGCTCTTCTAGGATATGAGTGCATTAATGAAAGGTTTCTTACAGCAAAATTTCAGACAAGCGTTAAAGACTTGAATGTTATCTGCTGTTATGCCCCCACTGAGGATGCCGATGAGGATGAGAAGAATAGGTTTTATGAACAACTTCAGGATATTTTGAATTCTGTCAAGAAAGGAGATATTACCCTTGTTCTTGGTGACTTCAATGCCAAAGTTGGTACTGACTCTGACCTTTGGGGAGGAGTAATAGGCTCTTTTGGTATTGGTAGCTGCAATAGCAATGGGCAACGTCTCCTACAGGTAAGTAAACTCAATGGATTCAGAATAACTAACACTTATTACAAACACCGCGACATACATAAGTACACATGGGTTTCACCTGATGGGCTGCATAAGAATATGATTGATTACATATTAATTAACAGCAAATGGACTAGTTCTGTTAGGAATACCAGGGCATATAGGGGAGCTGAAATTGGATCTGACCATTAACTTGTTAAAAGTGTCTTGCAACTTAAACTTAAAAAGTGTTGTGCTAGGGTTAAAAAATTTACTTTTAATACTGAAGCTCTGAAAGATCCAGTTATAGCCAAAGCTTACCATGATAGGTTACTTAGTCATTATGACAGTCATGGTTTGCTTACTACTGAAGTTGAGGAAGAATGGGATCATTTTAAACAGGCTTTTTTGGACACTAACAGTACTCTTTTAGGAAAAAAGGAGCAGAAGAGGCAAAATTATCTGAGTGATAAGGCACTTGAGCTTATTTCGGAAAGAAAGAACTGCAGGAATGCCCTTAATCAATACCCTACTAGTCCTAATAGAAAGCATTACAGAGACCTTAATAAACTTGTAAAGGATCAGTTAGCTGCTGATAAAAATTTTTGGCTTGATGGTTTGGCTGACAAAGCCGAGGAAGCAGTTAGACAGCACAACAGCAGAGAGCTGTACCAGATAGTTAATGTTTTGTGTGGTAGAAAACGGACAGGCATACAAGGATTGAAGGATAAACAAGGTAAGGTTATAGAAGGGGAGGATTCTGTCATGGCTAGGTGGGCTGAGCATTTCAGTGATGTTCTAAACAATGTAGTTAGTTCTACTCCCATTGTTTGCAATGATGATAGATGCATTGGTGGCTTTAATGTTGGCCCTATAACACAATCTGAAGTTAGTTTGGCTGTTTCTAAACTTAAACTTCATAAATCCCCAGGGGTAGATGAAATTACTACGGAAATGCTTAGAGCTGGGAATGTTTCGGTTACCACTTGGATGACTGAAATTCTGAATCTGTTTTATGATAAAGGCATGGTTCCTAAGGATTTTACCAGAGCTATTGTTATCCCTATTTTCAAAAAAGGTGATCGCAGTTCTTGTGATAACTATAGGGGTATCAGCCTACTCTCTGTTCCAGGTAAAGTTCTTTCCATGATTGTGCTTAATAGAATTAAGAATCTGGTTGACAGGCAATTGCGTGATGAGCACTGTGGATTCAGAAGTGGTAGGGGATGTGTAGATCAGATATTTTCACTTAGGCAGATTCTTGAGAAATGTTTAGAGTTTCAGAAACCTTTGGTTGCTAGCTTTGTTGATTTCAAAAAGGCTTTCGACTCTGTTGATCGTCATAATTTGTGGTTGATTGTGAGATCATATGGTATACCAGACAAGTTAGTTAACATTATGAAAGCTCTCTATAATAACACTGAGTCGTGTGTGAGAGTTGGTAAGGCTTGTAGCAATTGGTTTAGCATTACTTCTGGTGTTCGACAAGGGTGCATTTTGTCTCCTTTTCTCTTTAGCTTGGTTATTGATTATGTTATGCGAAATTCACTTCAAGGGAAAGATTTTGGCCTTAAATGGGCTGGAGATACGAAAATTTCTTATTTAGATTATGCTGATGATTTAGCCCTTTTGGCAAATGATGTTGATGAGATGAACTCTTTCATTCGAGCTGTTGATGAGACTGGTAGTAGAGTAGGTTTGGTTATAAACAGAGAGAAAACTAAAGTGATGAAAATTGGTCAGGCAGGCTGTGATTCAGTTAATCTGAATGGTTGCAGTCTTGAGCAGGTGTCACAGTTTAATTATCTTGGGAGCTATGTAACAGATAATGGTGATGTGCGGCATGAGATTAACAGACGAATAGGGATTGCTGCTGGGACTTTTAAGAATCTATGGAGAGTGTGGAGAAATAGGCGTATACACCTAAAGACTAAAATTAGACTGTATAATAGTTTGGTTCTTTCTAGGGTTATTTATGGTAGTGAAACTTGGACACTTTGTAAACAAGATAACAGGAAACTAGATGCTTTTGATTCCAGATGCTTACGCAGTATCTTGGGCATTAGGTGGTTCAACTTATGATGAGATTAGGAAAAGGAGTTTGCAACCTCCTTTAAGCAGCATATTGTGCAGAGAGAGACTCCGTTGGTTTGGCCATGTTGCCCGTATGAATAATTATAGATTGGCGAATAGGGTTATGAACAGTGTGCCTAAAGGCCTCAGAAAGAAGGGGAGACCTAGGATGCGGTGGGCAGACAATGTCAAACAGGACCTTGTTAGAATTGGTGTGCAGTGGCCAGATGCAGTAGATGTAGCTCAGGATAGACTTGCTTGGAGAACTAAATTGCACGGTCTGGTTGGACCTCCGTAGCCCATGGCTGCTTGAGGATGATGATGATGATGATGATGAATATTCATGGCCAAATCTATATACAAGCTTTGTGAACTGCATTTTTATGATTGTGGCAGCATAATGTTTAATGCTATATGGTCATTAAATATAAATCAAGATTATCATAATTAAATGCAAATTAGATATCAAATGGTTTTTTTTATGTAAGAAGCATTTAGTTCAAGAACTGACAAATTTAATTTTAAAATAGATTTTGCACTTTGCTTAACTGCTGCAAATTATTAAGCATTTTAATTTTCCCAGAGAGTGGAATTTGTAAATTGTATTCTTTCAGTTTTAAAAGCAGTATGATTGACAGACAAGTATTAAATCTCAAGTTTATTGATAGTGGAAACTTCAAATCAAAAGTATACATTATCTGCAAATTAAGATTTGTGGAAATTGACAACTGCCCATTAGTTTTTTCATTTTAAATATTGCTAATCTGATAATTTTTTCGAAGCATTAAGAATTTACTGTAGAATTTGTGTTGCAAGCTCAGAATTGTATTGCAACTTTTTATATTGATAACCCAAATTATTAAAAGTTCTGACTGCTCTTGAATTTTTACACTACTTAAAAAAAACACAGTTAGTTATTATTCATAGTTGTTTGAAATAATATTATGAAGTATGTTTTTATAGCACATAGTAAGCCCTCAACTTTCACAGTTAATTTGTTTCAGCAGTTTATGTGTAAGTTTAACAATACTTAACTACGATACTTTTTTTTACATTATGTTTGTTTCAATGGATAGTTAAAGTTTAAAAGGTGTGTTTTTGGAAAGAAAATGTTAAGAAAATGAAAATTTATAATATGTATGTACAGTACATATAAAAAAAAAGTTACAGTAGAGCTCCACAGTGCAGTAATTAAAATTAAGTTAATATCATTCTTTGGCATTGCTAAATATTGTTGAGATGCTTTAAAATATTTAATAGTGTCATCGAGAATTAAGGGGGGGGGGGGGGGCTCAATGGTAATGCACCAGGCTCATAATCTTAGTTCCCAGGTTTAAGTTCTAGCTGTGCCAGTGTTGAGATTTATCTTTGTAAAATTCCCCACCCTGCCTATGGTCAGTAGGGGACACTGATGAGCTTGGAATTCATTGGATGGAACATTAAGCCATTACCCTGTGCGCATTAAAGAACATGCTGGATGACCTTGACAGGAAATTACCATCTGTCTCCCAACAGCTGTTTCAGTGGATCCCCTCCCCCAAACTTCTCTGAGCTTTCAGGGTCTTTGTGACCTGTCCATTTAGTCCATTGTGTGCAAAAAAGTGCTGCTCAGAGGTAAAATAACCCAACATAGAGAATTAAAAATATTAACTTAATTTTATAAAAACATAATTGAAAGAAAACTTACACTATTCACAATGAATATATACTATTCAGTCATTTTGGGCTCAGACTCTACAGATGTTGATGGCATTGAACCTTTTATCTCTGACTTATATAAGCACTTCCAGTGATGTACTTACATAGCACTTCCAGTGATGTACTTACATACTGTAGCTTTTATCGTCTCATCATAAATCACGCTATACGTGTATTATCTTTGTACACTGCTCTGAATACCAGTACAGTAGATATACGGTTGCATGATTACGTTTTTTATTTAAACAACTAACATATACACTTTTTGTGTTAGTCTAATATAACACTTTTTGTGTCTGGATCCTTAGCTTCCAAACCAGCCAATGCTTTGTGTACCATCTTAAAGCATTCTGCCATTTGCTTAGTCTCAAATCGTTTTTTTTTTGGTGGTTCAGATTCCTATATTTCCTCTGAAACTTTGTCTTCCTTTCTATGGTCTTCGAGCTCCATAAAATCGTTGTTTATTTCCTTTGCATGATATTGCAACAATTCAATAAAATCATTTTCCTGCATATTTAATTCTAAATTTCCTGCAGATTTCCATGAGGCTAATAATTACATCTTGCTCTTAAAATCACTTAGAGTCTTGAACAAACTGGGGTGTGAGCTTTTCCAGATAGCATTCATGGTAGATGTTGCAATTTCATGCCAGGCAGCATCGATGTTTTTAACAGCTTTGTAAATATTACACTCTTTCCAGAACTGCTTCAGTGATATTACATTCTCTTCAGTGGCCCATACTGCCTGTCTAATTGTTCTTTGTAAGTAATATTTTTATTACTACCATACCATATTATGATGTATATACATATTATATATGTGTATTGCCCTCTTTATCTGATAATAATGACCATAAAAAGGCAGAGTATCTAAACTATTTAAATAAAAAACCTAATCATGCAACTGTGTACTATGAATCCATGTAACTCTAACTTTTTTTTATAAGTTGAGAACCTACTGTACAAGTATATTTGTAACAAATAAAACCTAAATCACTGTTGAATAAAAAAGTACAAAAGGTATAGTAGTTACAGTATGCTGCTCTTTCCTTACTACTTTTTAATCTAAAAAAATATGAAAAATAAATAATGCATGGATGGAAAAGCTGCAAAAATCTGTTGTCTATCATAATGAAATTCCATATCATCTTCATTTAAAGCTGTACCCTCGGATTTATATCGACAATATTAATCTGTTAACAAACCCATAAAAAAATAAAAATGCAATTTTGAGTTGGCATGTAGGAAGAAAAACAAGAGAGAAAGAAGAAAACAGAAAAAAAGAAAGTTAAGAAAAAGGGGGAAGAAAATGACAATGTTGTCCAGGAGTTCCACTGAGAAGCACCCCACCAGGCACCAGTGAGGTTAGGTTTTAAAGGCCCTACCAATAGGATGATTTAGATGAAAATTTCATCTAAATCATAAAACACATGTGGGGAGCAGCCAAAGAAGGGATAACCTTTACATTCTGTGGAGAATGTAATTGCTTATTTTCTTATCTTTATGTGCAAGCAGAATAAATGAAATGATAAATACCCACTCAAGCAACTACTTGCCACAGGGGTTTAACAGGAGCCTGTCAGTTTATAAGCCATAGTAGAAGAAATGTGAGGAAGGCTAGAACTCAGCAGAAAAACAGCACAAACATCCATGCCTTACCCAGGGCTTGAACCCAGGGTCCCTTTGATCAGTAGCCAAGCATGCTAACTAGTCGGCCACAAGAATGAGGAAAGTAAATTCCTGTATGCTCCATTTATTTTTAATTTCTTCAAAGAAGCTGTTCTCAGATATTATTTTTGTACAATTTAGAAGTGCATGGGCCATGTTTTCGTTACAGAAACTACACCTTGGAGAATGATTAATTTTGAATAGGAATAATTTGTCGTTGAGGAGACAGTGTTCAATTCTTAGCCTTACATAATTTTACAGTGAGGTAGGTGTTGGAACTAGGTGTTCTTGTGCTTGAGGCAAATATTCTGATTATGCCACCCCCACCTATGCACTGTCAATAATTATGGATTCATGAACTAATAAAATTGTATAATGATATGTACATTTACCATTAAAAATAACCCGAGGCATAAAATATATAAGAAAAAAAATTACCTATATAATGAAGTAGAAATCGCAAAAAGAAAATCTCAATAATAATAATTATTAAATATATAACATTTATATAGATTCTATATATATATATGCATACTTAAACAGGAATTAATTTTTAATACTTCAAATTTGTTACAATATCTTGAAAATTTTAAAAGACAGTTTCTAAGAAATTTAATTTTTCATTAAAAAATAATACCATCGCTTGTGCAAAACCCTTTCAACTTTGCACCCAATGCAGGTGCATCAGGCATTTCCCCTTTGTTATGATGCTGAGTGTTAATATGGATCTGTTATTTGGCAAAATAAAAGTATAAAGATTAGAAAATTTTTCATCCTATAAAGTTTTATAAAAATTATAAATTTGAGTATCATTTATACAATCAAAAATTAATTTTAATTGTTGCAGTTGCATACAATGAAGAGAAATATATTGTGTTTATGTACAATAATCTCTAAAGTAATTTTCAAATTATTACAGTATTTTTAGTACTGCTTTAGTTAGTAATTGAATGATAAACTTAAAGGTTTAATTATTTTCACAGTCTTTGTCTAGCCCACTTTTTGAACTTCACTATAGAACTGTAATTATCTCCTGTTCTCCAGTTTTGGTGCTCACAACTACCAATTGTCCTCTATTGTAATTACTGGGCAACCTGTTGTCCAGTTATTGCAACAGAGGATGGTAGAAGTGGTTGGTGTTGCCCACTTATTACAACAGAGGCTGTTTGGCATTTTTGGGAAAATTTATAAGCCTCATTATCTGAAGAAACAATTAGCTGCAGATAGTTTAGTGGTCAAGAACACCAAGCATATAATTGGGATTACCCTTTCTACTGCCCTAAACTACAGAACCCGACATCAGTGTAGATGAGGAATCTGCATTTCTGCATTATAAAAAGTTATTAAAAATAATGAAGTCTCAGAAGGAAGGTTGATCTGGAAGTTGTCTCGTTAATCTAACAGAATCCAAAAAGACTGAAATTTAAAAAAAAGTAAAGAAGCAAAGAAACCTAGATAGAATGAAAGCACCCATATACAGGTCTGAACCGAGACTAAATGTGAATCCACTAAAACTATCCCAAAAGTAACCCCCTAAGATAAAAATGTAACCCCCCCCCCCCCAAACAGTGACAATTCCAGAATCTTTTACCAGAAACTAGAGAGACCAAATTCATTAAATCGTCTAGTAACTGTCAGGAGCCTACATAGCAAATGACAAATCAACTAGAAGTCAATAGATAAGAAAAGTAGAAAAGTGACCCATACAGACTCTAAATATCAATCATAAGTTTCGTAATGTATCAGACTGTAAATAGCAATCGCCCAAAATAATCTGAAGTGAAAGGACCTATTTAGCCCAAACCCACAGCTCAAAAAGCCCCAATAGCCCTCCCCCCTTCCAAAAAAAAAAAGAGAGAGAGAGAGAGAATGGTTTTAACAATGAATCATTATAACCCATGAATTGTCCTTGTTTTCAGTTTTTATTTATATTATTGTTTTATTTGAAATAAAAGATCTTACATTTTAACGTTATAAATAATATCTCTGATAGCAAAATGCTTACTAATGAAAAAACCAGTAGTGAAATATCTGGGAGCAATTGTCCAGTAGCAAACTGCCCAGCTACTATCAATCAGAGTCATATTTTATTTTAGTCTCACACTAAAAATAGATTTAAAAGCAATCATATAATTTTATTCCATATAGAATATCATTTTAACCTTTTCTGCCCAGTGGAATATTTTAGTAATTGGGAAACCCTAATCAAGTCTTATTCTCAAACCTAGCCCCCCCCCCCCCCAAAAAAAAAAAAGAAAAAAAAAAAAAAAAAAAAATTAAATTCTTGGATCCCACAAAAATAAATTTTGAGCCCCCCTGAAACTATATCCTGTGTATGTGTCTGACCTCATATGCAGTAGAGCTGGCTTTTTTTTTGTCTCCTAAGTGCTATCCAGTGGGTTCCTTTCTCCCACTCAGCTCTTGGGGAGGGGGTGGTGGCTCAGTCGGCAGTGCACTAGGCTCATAATCTGCAGTTCCCAGGTTTGAGTCCCAGCTGAGTCAGCATTGAAATTTATCTCTGCAAAACTCCATGCCTTGCCCATGGTCAGTAGGGGATACTGATGGGCTTGGAAAGGCTGCTGTCCATCAGGTGGGATGTTAAGCCATGGCCTTGTATGCGGGAGAACCATACCCTGTGCACATTAAAGAACACGCTGGATGGCCTTGACTGGAGGCTATTATCTGTCTCCCAACAGCTTTCCCTCCCCCCAACCTTCTCTGAGCCTTCGGGGTCCTTGTGACCTGGTCATTTAGCCCATTGTGTGCAAAAAAGTGCCATTCAGAGGTAAAACAACCCAACCCACTCAGCTTTGAGCTCTTGGGGGATATGTATGACTTGACCATTTAACCCAGTGTGTGGAGAAAAGTACTGCTCAGAGGTATAATAACCTAGCCCTTATGACTCTGCATTTTAATTCCCTTTACATCACAGTACATCTCTATAGGTGGGAGATTCAAATGCAGATGGTTCCATTCATATTGCTTATTTTCTCAGCAGTGCACCATCATTAGTTATTCGAACAGTCTTCATAGATAGAGAAGTCATGCCATGTGCAATATGTGAAAGATTAAGATGTCTTTGATAGAAGGCTCCCATCCACACTTGAAAACTTTCCAAGTGGATCTTATAACTTTTTTTTCAGAGCCTTAGTGTTATGATCTGCTGATATAAATCCTTTGTGCACCAGAACATGGTATTGAGCAGTGAACACACATTTAGTCTGAGTATGGACTCAGACTAAATGTGAATCCACTAAAAATGCCCAAAAGTGACCCCCATAGACCCCCTAAAAACTTATGCAACCCAGCAACCTATTATTGCGCTTAACTTCAATGCAAAGTGACCTGGGTTCAAATCACATGTTAGGTACGAGTAGTGCTAATCTTTCTTGTTATCCTCACTTTATGGGGGCGGGGGTGGCTCAGTCGGTAGCGCGCCAGGCTTGTAATCTGTAGTTCCCAGGTTCAAGTCCCAGCTGGGTCAGCGTTGAGATTTATCTCCGCAAAATTCCCCGCCCTGCCCACGGTCAGTAGGGGTCACCGATGGGCTTGGAAAGGCCGCCGTCCGTCGGATGGGACGTTAAGCCGTGGCCCCGTGTGCGGGAGAGCCATACCCTGTGCACGTTAAAGAACACGCTGGATGGCCTTGACGGGAGGCTACCATCTGTCTCCCAACAGCTGTTCCAGTGGGTCCCCTCCCCCAACCTTCTCTGAGCCTTCGGGGTCCATGTGACCTGGCCATTTAGCCCATGGTGTGCAAAAAAGTGCCGCTCAGAGGTAAAACAACAGAACCTCACTTTATGAAAATTATAACAGCAACAGATGACTGTTAGACTTTCATAACATGTTACTGTGCCAGAAGAGATTGGTTGCTTTAAAATTAATTTTGTTTATTACACTAAGTGGGAAAAACTTCTGATTATTGTTATCAAGAAAACAAAAGGAATGTCGGATTATATGTTAAAAGTGCCAGTTAAATTACATATTTGGATTTCAGTCATTACCATAATTACAGTTTTTTTTACTCATATCTAAGTAAATATGCATGTTAATACTTTTGTAACTATGTTGTATAGCTGCCATTAATAACCATAAATCAGTGACACCTGTTAATTGGTGATGTTATTTAAGGACTGGCCATGCCCATCATTTGTGATAGAACAATTTCCTGACTTTTAATTCAACTTCTAACATTATTAGTTTTGTACTGTATTTTAATAACACATTGTTGCCACATGCAAGTTACACTGTGTAAGAATAAGCATTGCAAATCGAGGGACTTGGAAACAGAGTAGTGTAACCCACAGAAATATGAAAGGGAGAAGGCAACCCTCTCCCACTTGAGAATGTTAGTAAGGGGAGTGGATGCCTAAAATGTTTAGCATGCAGACTTGTGCATATTTCATGCATTTTTTTTTTTCATGAAAATTTAAAAAAAAAAACGTAACAAGAAGGAGAATATGTTATACTGCAATGGAAATCAGGTGTTTTGTCCCCCCCCCCCTTTTTTTTCTGTCTTGATTGTATCAATTGCTCCCCCCTTCCCTCTTTATATTTTTTTAGATCGTAGCCTTCTGTGCAGTGGGTGTTAAGGGTGAAATGCATTCAAGACAGGAGCTCAAGATCTTAAGTTTACATTAGGAAGACCTGAAAGTTAAAGTTAGCTAACTGAAAAAAAAATTTTTTTCATATTAAAATAAATGTATTTGCAATATGAAATCATTAGTTTATGAAGAAATTTTTTAAATTAATCGCTTAATAAAATCTGTGATTCTTTGTAGAAGAGTATAAAGGAGAAATTTGCAGATAATATTGATAACATTACCTTTGCACTTTTTTATCACTATACATTTGTATCAATTTTTAGCATCAAATGTGTGTATGTGTGAATGGTAGATTGCATACAACTAACAAGTGTTTTTTGCATGTTTTTATGTCATTAACATTGCCAAAACTTCCATGTTAAGAAAAATGTATATGTATTAATAATTGCTTGTGCATGTAGCCCTACTGATGAGACCCTTTCGTTGATAAGTGAGTATATAGAGAATCTTCAGAAATTATTATATCAGCAGACAAGCTACAATAACTCTTGCCAGGAAACAATCCAAAAATATATTTCCAAGTTGCTGGATCTGATTACTGATGAAGGTGAGATTTTCTGCATTTTACTTATACATAAATTTATGAATTCAAGAATATAGCAAAAAGGTTGACTTTTAATTTATTAATAACATATTAATTATTCAAAGCTAAAGGAATATCTATGCAATGAACCATGTCGTGCAAAAGTAAATTCTTCTAACCAGTGACATAGCCAGGACTTTTTGGGATGGGTGGATTCAAAACCACGACACAGCCAGGATGTTTGGAGGGGATGGGTTCAAAAAAAGTTTGATGTTTTTCCTAATGTAAAATTGGTGAAATGATGCTTTCTAATAAATAAATTTTTCCCAAAGGAATGCTGGCTAAGCCATTGCTTCTAAATATGGTAATTTCAAAAGTTTAGCAAAATTTTGTTAATACAAATATCATAGTTATAGGTAGTTACAAATATCATAGTTATAGGCATTGTTGATACAAATATCATAGAATAAGTGTAATTCTGAGTGGGCAAATGAACGAATGGCAAACATGCTTTTCTTTTATCTCCATGGTGTAATGTCATCAGTGATAGAAATTTTCAGTTGCACATGGTTCCACAGGTACTTGAGCTATCCATCCAAAATTTAGTTTGTTTTCCCCACTTATTGCTGGCCATGTTCATTCAAGAGATAGGATTCCTAGCTGTCATTGGGTTGAGAGTAAACCTTTTAAAAGTGTCTGAAATTTTTGATGGCTCTGCCGTCACCTACCTCGTGAATAAAGTAGTACATTATTGACAGCAGTTTTGAATTAAGTACCATTAGCATATTTTAATTGAATGTCCCGCTTTTACCTTTGAAAGACAAATTATTTTTAACTTTCATAATTTTATGTCCGAGCCCCTTACACTCGGACACTTGTTATCTGATGATTGTTGTTTTAACTCTGTCTTTAAATTTTTACATTACACTGGATATTTTACTAGACTTTGATTTTACACCTTTAAGCGTTGTGTATATAACCCAGGTCGCTTACACCTGGGTTATTTTTATATTGAACATATTTATACATTTGTTTTTGTTGTCATGAAAATTTCTTTTTATTGTTTTACATTGTTTTTGGTGACTTTTTGGTTTATTTTTAAACTTGGTTGAGGGTTAAACATTACTTTTATCTCTTTTCCTTTTGGACATTTGTTTGGCGCATTATAGCCTTAGTTGCTAATGTGCCAATAAACCCCAACCAACCAACCAACGTTGGGGACATCTCAACTTTAACACATCGTGGTCAGCTCATATATATGCAAACAAATGCTACCAATGTCATCCCGATAATTATGCATCATTGACGCATCAATATCACTGATGACACAAGAACAGATTTAAACATATACATACACGTATCTAAGAGTAAAGAAAAACTGTATCAATAATTTATCATGTGCGATTATATCATTTCGTCTAAACAATTCAATTCACTTTTTACATGAAAATACACTTTGCATACAAAAATTCACTTCAAAATACAAAATGCACCTCAAAATATTTAATCACTGTACTAAATTCTCTTTCATTCTCATCATTCATATCCATAAACATTGTACAGTTTCTAAATTCTAGCAATGTTAACTTATAGTCCAGCTTTCAGTCAGCTGAAATGAAAAGAAATCTACAAAAATACACTTTAAATCACATTAATACAATATAACAAATAGAACTTCAGATAAACAAGAATACATAAAAAAAAATTATTCACATTACATTATAAACTCAAACTATAAACCTTGAATAGTAAATTCACTTTTCAAGAATAAATATCGAAATGTGAAAGTTTCAACAAGAAATTAAACATTTCAAAATCTCTAAGTATAAAATCACAATAACTATTGCTTCACTCTTCTCCATCATCATCTATTCCAGAGAAAAGAAATAAAACATTATAAGCCATTAGTGCCACAGTGGAAGAATAATAATATACTTAAATTTTCATTGTTAGCACTCTGTTGTGATAAATCATCATCCAGTCGTTTCCCAGTGACATCCTTCCCTCATTGATCAATAAGCTAAGTGTAAGCGCTTCTGAAGATCTTGGTGATGTCATCTATTCTATGTTGACTACTTCATTGATAATTGTCGCTCTGCAGGCTGTGGTCATTTTGTTGACATCTCTTCGTTACGTGCTTGTCTTTGAAGAGCCTGGCTTTTTGCTTTCCAGGTTTATTGCTGCCTGCTTCTAAATAATGCTTCAACAGTTGAAAACTTGTTAGATTCATCAGGATTATTTGCACTCAGAACAATTTCTGGGATGCTTTTGTCGTTAGCTAATAGTTTTTCATTAACATTATTTTCTTTTAAAACCTCTAATTTAACATTTTTCTCATCAACACTTTCAGCACTATTTTCCTTTAAAACTATATCAACACATTTCTCATTATCAATTTGCTTTACATCATCAACTTGTTCCTCTAAATTTAATTAATTACACTAATAGCACATTTTATAGGTTATTCTTGAACATTCTGCTTTGGACTCAGATAACTCGGAAAGCCCACTAGACCATGGCTGCAATTTCAATTGACAATTATCACAAATATCATCAAAAATTTTCTCATTTGGACATGAAAGATTGGCTTCTGTATCATTGCAATCTATAAATTCAGTTTTTCTGTGACAAGGCATAACAAAATGTGAATCTATAACATTATGTATACCAATAAAGGCAAGACTTATCTCATGAGAGGACTTTTCTTGAGCAACCTCTTGCTTCAAAGATCCTAACATAAGTTTCCTGAATTCTCATTCATTCTGTAGCATTATTGCTGCATGTGCCATAGTTGGCTACAAAAATTACCTCTCAAAGTTTCTCTATTATTCATAGCAAAAGTTTTAGGTCTAGTGTCATTATTCAAAGCTTTGTGGAACAAAATGTCGACACCATGTAACTTCTGGTCATGTGGGAGTCACTTTGCGAGACTCAGCCTGATAACTCTGCTTTGGCGAGGATTGCATCCATTGCAGATTTAAGGCCGTTTTTGCAGATTTTCTTCTTGCAGTGTACTGCTGAGCCAATTTGACTAAAATTGAATTTACATTTCGTACTTCTAAGAATTCCCTAATGGGCAAAAGATATTGGGACAATATGCAGTTTATAATGTCAGATTTGGTGGCATCAACATCTCTGTAGCTAACTGTGTAAAGTCATTATGAGGAGTATACATTTCAAAAGTTTGCTTTTAAAATCTTCCCAAAACTCTATTCCATGACAACATCCTAATCCTGTCTAATTGGATGTGTTAAGCAATGGTGGAAGTTATTCCACCATTGCTTAACACATCCAATAAGACAAGATACTGCTAAAACCACCATTTAGTTGCTGGGCACTTCATGTAAACGGAAATGCTCTTCCATGCACGGACTTGACAAATGTCCACAATGACAGACATTTCGAACTCTCGAACCTTATCTCAGGTAAAGGCCAATTAACATAAGGATTATAGTTAATAAATAGATTGGCAACTCGTTGTTGAGGTGGTTGATAATTCTCTGTTCTATTACTTGCTTCTGACGGAACAAAAAATGGAAAAAAGTTTATTGATTCATGAACTGACATAGCATTGTCAGCAAATTTGCAGGTTGCTGTCATTCCCCTTTTCTCCCAAAGCTCTTTAAGCAGATTCATTAACATTTCTGCTTCTTTCATCACATATTGCAACCTATCTTTTACTTTTTCTAAGTTGGGAGTCATTATGGCAGAATTGGCCATATTACTAGCAGACATGTTTAGCGGTCTGCAAAAAATTTTGAAACTTTTTTTTATCTTGAGCAGCACTCAAAGGTACTGCTATAATCTATATATCTATACAACAATACAATACTTAAGCTATACTAAGCTTGCAAATAAACTTGTTTATCAAAAAGTTTATCTATCGTGTGTCTGGACACTTCTAATCTTTACATACATGCAATAAAGATCTTAACTATCAGCAATAACTGCACTGAAACTTCAGTACCTTTGATTAATACATAAAACTTAAGCTTCTTGCTCAACAAAAAATTTGGCTTAAACTGCTGTTAAAAATATGAATAGTACATATAACTAATGAGCTCAAAAATTTGTTACCTTTGACAATCATGTTAAATAATATGCAATTTATATATATCTACAGTCCCTGTTCTTGGTGCACCACTTTCTTTACTGACTCTGTAACGCTCCAAAAATTATTAACTTTTCTAGTTGGACCTTTTGGCTGATTCAAATTTATTCAAAATTCCGCATAGCTTTGTTGGGCACCAGGCAATTTTAACTTGCCAAATAAAGTTGAAATTGAGTTTGTTAAGTATTTATTTGGCATTGCTTATCGAGTAAGAATTCAAAAAGGATTGTCAAGTTTAATTAAAGTTTAATATAAATAAAAATAAATACCCCCTCAAGCAGCTGCTTGCTACAGAGGTCTGACAGGAGCCTGTCAGTTTATATGCCATAGTAGAAGGTCTGTGAGGATGGCAGGACCTCAGCAGAAAAACAACACAAATGTCCATGATCAAAAATCAATTAATGTTGCTCAAGAGAAAAATAGCAAAAATTCAAAAGTTTCTAATACAAAGTTTATTTCCAAAAAATTCAAAGACTCACTATCAGTGGAAAAATACAAAAGTTGGAGTACTAACTCACATCTATCTAAATCTCTACTAACAACTCCTTCTATCTATACAACACATACTGATTCAACATATTTCATCTACTAAAATTCCAATTCTCTACTAACTCTACATCTCTACTGACTCTAACTCTATGATCTAATATCACTTAGTTATAACATGCGGCATACAAGTCTGGCATGTGCCTGTTGCATGCCGAGAAAACATCTGCATAATCTGATGATTGCACTAGCTATGATGTGAGAGGGGTCGTGTCCTACACATGCACATAACAGCTGACAATAAACAGGTTGGAGTTGCACATGCACAACTTCTATGCTCGGAAATGAGAATTGCGATGTCCAAAAGTAAAATAATAATCCCCAAATGATAAATATAACATAAAGTAAAACTGGTTAAGGAAAAGTAAAAGTGAATGGGTGGATCATCACAGCCAGGCCTAGTACCTAATGTCTGACCCCACCTTCCAATGGTGCAGGCCCTTAGTACCTTTCAAAAGGGATATTCTCTTCAAGAAGGGAATGGAAGGGGAGGATTGCCACATCAGTTTGGCCTATTGTTCTGCTCTTCTGTGGCCACTTTTTCATTTTTTTCTGCCCTGCTGAGGAATGGTCAAGTTCACAGGATCCTGGTGATGACCATTTATACCCACTAGACTGGACTGCTTTATGACTTTGAACTTGATTATAGATCCTGGACTGGTGCCCCTCTGTTGAGGGAAAATCTGCCGCTGTAGTTTCTATTTGCTGTTGGGTTGCCTTCTCTACTAATCATTTTCTCTCTGCAGACACCTAGAATGCAAGGATGTTTCATAGAGCTTATTCTCTTGACATTCACACACACACAGGAATTCCAGTGTTAGTTATTCTGAGCTTGCAAGAGATCAGAAGATAGGTAAAGGTCAGATACTTAAAATAATTTTAAATTTCTCTTTTCATGTAGGAATAACTGTCTCTTGGCCAAGTGGCTAGCACAATTGGCTACTGATCAAAGGGACCTGGGTTAGAGTCCCAGGTAAGGAACATAAATGTTTGTGTTGTTTTTCTGCTGCAGTCCTGCCATTGTCACAGACCTACTATGCATATAAACTGACAGGCTTCTGTCAGACCTCTGTGGCAAGCCACTGCTTGTGGAAGTATTTTTTTTATATGGAGGAATGATGGAAAGCATCTCCAAGGTGTAGGTTTGCTTCTTAGCAGAGACAGCAGTGATGCTCTTCTAAGGATATGAATACATTAATGGGGGTGACTCAGTTGGTAGTGTACCAGGCTCATAATCTGCAGTTCCCAGGTTCAAGTCCCAGCTGTGTCAGCATTAAGATTTATCTCTGCAAAATTCCTTGCCTACAGTCAGTAGGGGATAGCGATGGGCTTGGAAAGGCCACTCTCCGTTGAGTGGGACTTAGCCATGGCCCCATATGCAGAAGAGCCACACCCTGTGTTCATTAAAGAACACTGACATGCTGGATGGCCTTAATACTAAAAGGCCATCCAGCATGTCAGTTGTGAGACAGACTGACTCTGTTGGGAGACAGACTACCATCTATCTCCCAACAGCTGTTTCCAGCTGTCCCTCCTCCAATCTTCTCTGAGCCTTCAGGGTCCTTGTGACCTGGCCATTTAACCCATGGTGGTCAAAAAAGTGCCGCTCAGAGGTAAAACAACCCAACCAAACTACATTAACGAAAGATTTCATACCAGCTAAATTTAAAACTAAGATTAAAGACTTGAATGTTATTTGTTGTTGTACCACCACAGAAAATTCTGATGAGAAAGTAAGTTTTGCAGACAACTTCAGAGTATTTTGAATTTTGTCAAGATAGGACATATTTCTCTTGTACTAGGTGCCTTCAATCTAAATTTGGTACTGACTAATCTCTGGGCAGGGGTGTTTAGGTACCTTTGGCAATTCTAATCGCAATGGGGAACGTCTTCTACATGTAAGTAAACTTGACAGTTTCAGAATAACTAATATGTACTACAAACACCAGAACATTTATAAATTTACATGGGTTTCACCTGACAGATTTCATAGGAATATGACATGCTAATTAAAAACAAATGGACAAGTTTGGTTAGTAATGCCAGATCATATAGGGGAGCCAAAATTGAGTCTGACCATATCCTTGTCAAAAGTGTTTTACAGCTGAAGCTTAAGAACTGTTGTGCTAAGGTAAAGAGAATTACTTTTAATACTGAAGCTCTGAAAGACCCAGATATAACCAAAGAATACCATGATAGGCTACTCAGTCATTATGACAATCATGGTTTGCTTAGTGCTACAGTTTAGGAAGAGTGGGATCAGTTTAAACACTTGACACTAACAGTACTATTTTGGGTAGAAAGGAACAGGCAAACAAAGTTATTTGAATAATAAGGCTTTGGAACTTTTTCTTTTGAAAGAAGAAAGTGCATAAATAATATGAATCAACATCCTACTAGTCCGAATAAACAACATTTACAAACAGTTTAATAAATGTGTAAAAAATCTTTGGCTTGATAGCTTGGCTGACAAAGCAAAGGAAGCAGTTAGACAGCACAACAGCAGGGAGTATTACCAGATTGTTAATGTTTTATGTGGGAAGAAACATTCAAGTATGGAGGAATTGAGGGATAAACATAGTAAGGTGGTTGAAAGTGAAGATTCTGTCATGGCTAAGTGGGCTGAGTATTTCAGAGTTGTTCTAAACAATGTGGTTATTTCTACTCTCATTGTTTGTAATTATGATAGATACATTAATGGCTTTAATGTTGGCCTTATATCATATTCTGAAATCACCTTTGGCTCTCTCTAAAACTGCCTTTCTTTTCATTAACGGTTGTGCTTAATAAAATTAAGAATTTTGTTGATGGAAAACTGTATGGTTATAAAAGTGGTAGGGGATGTATAGATCAAATATTTCCACTTAGGCAGATTCTTGAGAAAGGTTTAGAGTTTCAGAAAACTGTGGTTACTAGCTTTATAGATTTCAAAAAGGCTTTTGATTCTGAGAGTTGGTTAGCATAATGAATGCTCTATAATAACACTGAGTCGTGTGAGAGTTGGTAAGGCTTGTAGCGATTGGTTTTAGCATTGCTAGTAGAGTTAGACAAAGATGCATTTTGTCTCTTTTTCCCCTTTAGTTTGGTTAACGATTATGTTATGCAAAATTCTTTGCAAGGGAAAGATTTTGGCTTTATGGTTTAGAAATAAGAAAATTTCTAATTTAGATTATGCTGCTAATTTGGTCCTTTTGGCAAATGATGTTGATGATATGAACTCTTTCATTAGATCTGTTGATGGGTGACACTGGTATTGTTGTTTGATAAACAGAAAAAACTAAAGTGATGAAAATTGGTCATGCAGATGGTGCTTCAGTTGCCTTGAATGGCTTTTCAAAGCAACTGAATACTCTAATTTTTGTTCACTCTTGTCTGCAAAAGTGTCTCAGTTTAACCCTTTCACTACCAATACCAGCCCAAAATGGCTGAGATTTTAAATGGACTTGCCCAACCAGCGTCATTCCTTCCTCTCCACTACTTCCTACCTGCAGCTTGGGCCATTTTGGGCCAGTATGGTAGTGAAGAAGTTAATTATCTTGGGAGCTATGTAACAGTTACTGGTGATGTGTGGTATGAGACAAAGAGTAAATAGGGATTGCTGCTGTGATATTTAGGAATCTACTATGGAAAGAGTGGTGAAATAGGTTTATATATCTAAAGACTAAAATTAAACTGTATAATAGTTTGGTAGTGAAACTTGGACCCTTTGTAAACCAGATAGTAGTAAACTTGATGCTTTTGATTCTAGATGCTTATGCAGTATTTTGGGCGTTAGTGACTCAACTTTGTAAGTAGTGATGAGGTTAGAAGGAGTCGGAAACTTCCTTTGAGCAAATATTGTGTAAAGAGAGACTGTTTTGGTTTGGCCATATTGCTCATATGCATAGCTGCGGATTGACCAATAGGATTATGAACAATGCACCTTATAAATGCCTCAGGAAAAGGTGGAGATGTAGGATGTGATGGGCCAACAATGTCAAACAGAATCTTGTTAGAACTGACATACAGTGGTCACATTCTTGGAGAACAAAATTATGCCATCTGGTAGCCCACAGCTGCATGTGGATTTTGCATATATGTAAAAAAAAATTACGAAAAAGAAAGAAAAGAGTTTTATGAAAACATCATTTATTGTTCATTTCTTTTCAGTCTTCGTCTAACGCTCTTATTAAGTTTCACTATATAACTGTAATCTATAGTTATCTGCTGCCCAGTTTGAGTGCTGATTACAGCCAACCATCCTCAGATGTAATTACTGTTACAGGATATAGTGAAGCTGCTGAAACAACTTGTGGAAGATCTATTGTCCAATAATAATAGAGAATGGTTGGCACTGATCATCACCCAAACTGGACAACCAGGTAAGTGATAGATTACAGTTACTTAGTGAAACTCAATAAGAGAATCATTTTTTATGTTTGTAAAAATGCTTTTAAACCTCAAGACAAATCATATTAGTGTATATATTTTTCTCAAAATATAATTTGTCTAATGGTCTGTAAATGAGAACTTAGATAGTCACTGGAAGGAAAGTTATGAATCAATTCGCTGTGATGGTGCACAGAACCAGCCAAGCCTGGTACCTAATGTCTGACCTTACCTTCTCTTGGTGAGGACCATTAGTACCTTTCAGAATAGATACTCTCTTGTGGAAGGGAACAGAAGGGGAGAGCTGCCAGATCAGTGTGACCTACTGATCTGGGCAATTATGGCTATGTTTAATATTTTTTCTACCCTGCTGAGGAGTGGTCAACCACACAAGGTCCTGGTGCTGACCATATACACCAATCGGAATGTTGAAGAAAAATCTGCCTCTTGTGTTTTCTGTTTGCTTGTAGGTTAACAGCCCCAAGTGAATAAACTCACAGGTTATGTTTTATCAGGTGGATAATCCTGATCTGAAGTCATCACATGTACCTGAATTCTTCCTCCTATAGGCATCAACAAACCTACATTGGAGTAGAGTACCATTGTAGATGGCTTCAGCCTTTAGTAGTAAGGGGCCTGCAAGAGACCAGATGGAGAGATAAAGGTCAGATTCTTAAAAATAATCTTAAATTTCTTTTTTCAGGGAGGGACGACAATAAGCATCACCAAGGCGTGGGTCTGCTTCTCATCAGACACGCCAGTGATGCTCTTCTAGGATATGAATGCATAATGAAATGTTTCTTACAGCAAAATTTCAGACAAGCATTAAAGACTTGAATGTTATCTGCTCTAGTTTTTTTAAAATGATAGATTGAACACAAAGCAATGGCTACATGGAACACAAAGCAATGGCTACATGGAACACAAAGCAATGACTTCCCCGCAATACAATGCCATGAAGCTAAACATAAAAAATTAGAGAACGTTATCTGCTATAGTTTACTTAATCATTTTGATGATCATGGTTTGCTTACTACGGAAGTTGAGGAAGAATGGGACCATTTTAAACAGGCTTTTCTTGAACTAACAGTGCCCTTTTGGGTAAAAGAGAGCTGAGGAGGCAAAATTATTTGAGTGATAAGGCACTGGAGCATATTTTGGAAAGAAGGAATGGCAGGAATGTCATCCCTCCTGTGTGTAGAATTGCTTCTTATTGTTACATATTCATCTCTCTCACACAAGAGCCACAGCAAAATGTAAGCAGTGTTTGTGTGGTGGGTCTTCCAGTGAATAGCACTATAGGACCAGATACTTGTGTTGGAGAGTGTAACACTCCAAAAGATTTTTCTCTTTGAACCTTTTGACTGGTCCAAATTAAATTAAAACTCTGGATATCATATTGGGCGTTAGGCAATATTATATTGCCACAGAAAGTTAAATGAGGGTTCGTTAAGTATATGGGCTTTACTTATTGAGTAAGAGATCAAAAGATTGTCAAATTTTTAAAATTTAAATTTTAATATCGTCATTGCTCAAGAGAAAAAATAGCAAAGTCAAAATATTCATATAACAAAGTTTATTTCCAAAATAATTCATGACTCGCCATATAAACTGATGAATACCTAAGTAATCTGAGCAAATAAAAACTCATTTACAGTGTCCAAAATGGACAAACTTCTCAGTTAACATCGTTCTCATTCTCCACTATCAATACTCTACTATCATCACTACCTTCCTACTAATTCTTTCATCACTGTTTGACTCTGTAACCTAACGTCACTTAACGACACAAGAGGGGACGTATCCTAAATGGGCACATTGCACTGGGCAACACAAAAAAAGGCTTTGAAATGAAAATAGCCAATCTTTGCTAATTTTGAGATGCTGAACACGAAACATGAAAAAATTAGAGCAGCATGAAGTGGAACACAAAGCAATGGCTACATTTTCATGTAGCCATTGCTTTGTGTTCCACTTCATGCTGCTCTAATTTTTTTTTTATTGATATATGTAAGAGAATTTTCAAATGGCAATTTCTATTTTTGAAAAACAAAGTTTCTTATGGTGCAATCTGTGTATATTGGCAAGACTGAGACCTTGGAAGGGTTAAGCACTATCATGCAAAGAACTTTATGTGGGAGAGAAAATAGCTGATGCCCCTGTAGTTATCACAAGAATTGCGATCATTTTTTTTTTATAAAACTGGTGATACTAAGAGCTGTTATAAAATTCTTAGGAAAAACACCTTTATCATAAAAGATAACCAGAATTTCAGTTGGCCATGCGATAGAAGAAACATTCCCAGTGCTAAACATTTCAATAGTAATTTCATCTACCCTGGGGATTTATATAGTTTAAGTTTAGAGAGAGTGAAAATAACATTTTCCTGTGATATAGATGTAACGTTAAAGTCAGTAATGCATCTATTGCCATTACAAATAGGGGGAGTAGGGCTAATCACATTGTTTAGAATATCTGGGAAATTCTCATCCCACCTTTCCATGACAGAATTCCCACCTTTAGCATGTTTATATCTCAATCCTTGTGTCTGTCTTTTTTCCCACACAAAATATTAACTATCTTATACAGTTATCTGCTGTTATGTTGTCTAGCTTCTGCTTTATCATCAAAGCCATCAAGACAAATGTTCTTAGCCTTAAAGTGCTCAGTCGGTAGTGTGCCAGGCTCGTAATCTGCAGTTCCCAGCTGGGTCAGCATTGAGATTTATCTCCTCAAAACTCCCCGCCCTGCCCAGAGTCAGTAGGGAACACCGATGGTCTTGGAAAGACCACCATCCATCAGATGGGATGTTAAACCATGGCCCCGTGAGCGGGAGGGAGCCTAACCTGTGCACATTAAAGAACACGCTGGATGGCCTTGACGGGAGGCTAATATCTATCTTCCAACAGCTGTTCCAGTGGGTCCTTATGACCTGGCCATTTAGACCATGATGTGCAAAAAAGTGCTGCTCAGAGGTAAAGCAACCCAACTTTTAACTAATCATTTACACTATTATTATGCTCTCTGTAATGCACATCTTTAAGACTAGTAGGGTGTTGATTAAGGTTCTTCCCGAATTCTTTCTTTTAAAACTAAACTTCTGTGTCTTATCACTCAAATAACTTTGTCTCTTCTGGCACTTTTTACCCAAAAGAGTACTGTTAGTTTCAAGAAAAGTCTTTTTAAACAGTCCCCATTCTTAACTTCAGTGGAAGTAAATCATGATTGTGATAATGACTAAATAACCTATCATGGTAAGTAAGCTTCGACTACATTGAAATGCCATTGAATTAGAGATAGCAACCTAGTAACGTGTTGGACCCCCTCTGGCCCTGATAATGGCCACCACACAACCTGGATAGTGACCTTTCCTAGCCCAGGCAAGGACTTCACAAGCTTGCATAAATGTTCCACAGGTATGGCCAACCCATGCATCATCAAGAGCTGCCCACAATTCTCTCCAAGGTCGTTGCTGATGGGATACAGGCATTGTGTCCCATCCACAATCAGGTGATATATTGGTTTTTGTTAAAAATAAATACAGATATATTTTAAACGAAAATAATAACTTGGTGACTGCTGAATCACTGGTTATGATATTTGTCTACACGCAGTATATAGATCTCATTTTTACACACCAAAACAGTTTATAGAGGAATTAAATGACTATTTAAATTTAATTAAAAATAGTACAGTTATACTTACTGGTGATCTTAATATTGACTTTTAACTTGATAATGATTATATCAATAGTTAGCACACTTGGCTACTGATCTAAGGAATCTGAGTTTGAGCCCTGGGTAAAACACACATGGATGTTGTGTTGTTTTTCTGCTGAGGTCCCGCCATCCTTTCAAACCTTCTAGTATGGCATATAAACTGACAGGCTCCTGTCAGACCTCTGTTGACAAGCAGCTGCTTTGGGGGATATTTATTTTTATTATTAAATCCTTGTGCTTTCTTCATATGGATTCCAACCATATTTAGGTGCAATTACAAGACAGACTCAAACTTGTGTTTCATGTTTGGACCATGTATTTGTAAGACAGACATATAATACTGAAGTGCGAACAGTTGTTTACATAATGATATTGCTGATCATTATCCTGTAGGAATAACAACTGATATACATAATAAAGAGGTATGCATTACAAAGAGGAATGAAGATCAGACAATAGTTCCGAATGTAGTGTATTAAATAAATTTCGTAGCATTAAGGGAAAAACTAATAAATTGTAGATGGGAAGAACTTAAACTAATGATGTCAATTTGTGCTACATATTGTTTATTGATAAATTCCCTGAATTAGCGGAAGATGATAAACAATATGCTATTAAAAAAATCTAACGATAGAAGTAAAAATCCATGGATAACAGAAATGAAAAAAGATATTAAATTAAAAGATAAATTATACATATAAGAAGCATAAGAAATATCTTCACAAATATTATACATGAAGATGGTTACAAAATAGTTAGAAATAGACCTAATGCTTTATTGAAATCTGCTAAAAATGATTATCATAGGACACAATTCCTTAAATGCAACAGTGACAGTAGAAAGCAATGGAAATTTATCAATAATTTAATAGATAATAAGAAAGATTCTAAACCTGTCATCAAATTTTTCTAATCCTGAAAAAAAGTAACCCTGCGGAAATTCGTAATTATTTTAATTCATACTTCGTTCATATTCCGTACAATGAAACCAAGTTAACTATAATTTAAATACTGTGAGTAATTATATTACTAGGAATAGCAATTCCATTTTTTTAACTCCAACTACTGAAGAAGAGATTCAAGATATAACTAATCATATTAAGGAAAATGATGGAGATGATGGCTTCACTCCAACAATTAAAAAAAAATGTTTTAATTATATTGTTAAGCCATTGACATACATTTTTAATTTATCACTTGCAAGTGGCTAATGTTTTCCACTTTCAAATTATAGTCCTATATCTATTATTCTGCTCTTTGGAAACATTTTGGAAAAACTTGTGAAAAAAACGACTGAATAGCTATCTGGTTAGTAATGCTTTCTACTCCGATAAACCATTTGGGCAGAGAGAATAAAAGTACAGAAGATTCTAAGCTGCACTAAACATGTTTATGAATCTATTGGCAATAATTATTTAACGTCCACTATTTTTTTAGATGTAAAAAAAGCATTTGGCACTATTTCCCATCAGATTTTATTACATAAATTGGAATGTATTGGAGTTAGAGGTGTTGCTCTCAAATGGTTTTCGAGTTATTTATGCAAAAGAATACAAACTGTGAAGATTAATGGAACTTTTAGCTTTTACTTGAAAATAAAACGCAGAGTCCCTTAGGGCCGATTCTCTTTTTAATTTTTATCAATGATTTCTGCTCTTTAAAAATCAATAGTAAGATTAACAGTTTTGCCGATGATACTACTATTACATTTACAGCAGAAACTCTTGCTGACCTACAAAGCATAATAATGATTTAACAGATATTGTAAAATGGTTTAAAATAAATAAGCTAACTTTATATTTATTTAAAACGAAATATATATTGTACACTCTGAAAAATAAATTTGATATTATAGGTAAGTTAACGGTTAAAAATCCATGAAACTGATGGAGGCCGTTGCTGTATGTCTATTGATAGAGTGGATGAAATAAAGTATTTAGGAATAGCAATTGATCAAAATCTGAATTGGAGGCCACATGTTCAAAAGTTAATAAAAAAAACTTGGAACAATGTTGTGGGTAAATTATATTACTTAAAAAAATGTGAATCACGAAATCTGCAGTGTATTATGGACTATTATGCTATGGTGGTACTTTTAGGTCAACCATGAACCACTGACTGCCCTTCAAAATAAAATTAAAAAGATAACTAATGAAAGTATTTTTCAAAATGTAAATAACACACTTCAAAATTTAAAACTGCTGCCCTTCAGTCACCTGTATGTATTTATAAGTGTAGTAATTTTTTTGAATTAAAAGTAGGCAATCATAATTTTCGTTTAGATGACAGACAGTATGTAGTTCAACTTGTAAAAAATGAAATATTTCACAAACATATTTTATATTTAGCACCCTTCTTGTACTGTATGTAGAAATTGTGTTTTCTTTTTTTCTTTGTTTTCAAACGAAAATACCCACTTTTATATTTGTTAAAATGCGAGAACGTTAAAGTTTGTCTCAATTCACCTTGTGTGGATCATTAGGTTGTAATTAATTTGTGAAAATAAGTTTAACTTTTTTTGGTTATTTCATGTAATGCTAACTATAACAACCTAGATAAGCGAATGCTTTTGGGTTATTTGTATTTTTTTTGTACTAAATGTATAGTCTAATGCAGGGGTTCTCAATGTGGGGTACGCGGTAAAATTTTTTGGGGTGCGTTGTGAGAACTCCAAAGTCGCTAGATCTAGTAACAAAGTCACTAAGTTGGCATTATTATACTATAACTATAGTTTTATCTATCTATATAAGGGGTGCGCCAGTTACATACACATTTCCAGGTGATACGTGAAACATAAAAGGTTAAGAACCACTGGTCTAATCTGTTGAAAAAAAAGTATTTTGATTGATTGATTTGCACCAAGTTGTTTACAAGGATGATTTAAGCCAAATACTTCGTCCCAACAAATGGAATTATAAACTTCCTACTTAAACTTTATATTTTCTTTTTTTATAATTAAACCTTAGTTATCATTTCTGTAGATTTACTTTATTACTGTAAATTATCAATCTTTCTGCCGATCGATAATTATCGATTTTTCAGAGGTATGCTACATCAGGTAGCCGGCTTATAACCTGTTGCTGTGGATATTTTAATGTCGCATTAGGTTATCTGTTAAATTTTCTTTTATTGTTTATTACTTTTTCAGTAAAATAAACTTCGAACTGGTATCATTTTCTGAAAATGAATGAGGGCTTGGATACTGAAGTTATTTCTGTCAATTTATTTTCATAAATGAGCAATCTTTCTGAGTTATACTACATCAGATGGCCAGTTTAAAAGTTGTTGCAAATATTTATTTAATATTCCATTAGGTTATGTAATTTTTGTTATTTCTTGGGGTTTTAGTAAAAGACTTTGAATTTGTACCGTTTTCTGAAAATAAATGAGGTCTTGGATATGGAAGCAAAATGGGCTTCCTTGGCATGACTGAAATCAGACCTCGTGTGGGAGGGCAATTTTGGGAAGGTTTTTTACTCCCCCCCCCACTAAACTCGTTGTGAAAGTTTCCCTTCCCCTTAAAAATTTCATTAAAAAAATTACGAGGTTTGTGCTTATATTGAATGATTTTAAAAGCACCACCTAGTATCTTGGCTGTGCCATACTGCCGATATAACACTTTTTTTTTTCCTTTGGTGCACAAACCTTTCTGTATTTAACCAAGATCGCCAAACTTCAACAGCCAAAGAAAAAATTCACACTGTTTAATTAAAAGGCAACCAAGAAAGTTTTTTAATTCCATAACCAGTTCAGAAAATCCCATGAATGTGAGAAGTCCAAGTCACTTTGTATAACATTGACTGTGTTTATAATATACAATACTGAAAGGAATTATTAAAAGAAATAAAAATCATGTTTCAGGTTAAATATATTATTTGGGAGGAAATTTCCTTTTCGATTAATATATAATTTAACTCTTTTTATTCATCAGGTTTTCCAAAATTAAGCCTTAATTATATAGTGCAATCTTTTTTCACCATATCATATTGAAAAAGGCTTAATATAAACAAATTTGCAGCCATATATATTTTAATATTTCATAAAATTCATAATTAAATTCTGTTTAATTTGGTGCATAACACAACCTATTTCTATTAATTGATTATTTTTAAAAAAAATTCTAAAGTTGACTTGTTTATCTGACAGCACAATTGGCTAAAAGTGTGGAATTTTTGCCAAATATTTTGCCGAGAAAAAAAATTGCAAAACGAGAGAAATATTTCCTTGAAACAAAAAAATTAATTTTTTTTGTGTGATTCAGAAAGTCTTTCTATTCATATGCATTATAATCCTTTCTGCCTGTTAGTTTTTTTTTTTTAATTTTTATTTGTTTTGCCCGATACATTTTTTTTTACTAGATGACTCTAAGAAAAATCCTATTAAAAATAAAACTAGTCAACTTTTTTTTATAAATATGATATTTTTATAAAATCCAAAAATAAATGCTGAGCAATTTGGCATATAACATGTCATAATTCCTTTTATTAGTTATTTGACAAAAAAAGTTCTAAATTTAAATTTCTTTTTGGCTGAGTATAGGGAGAAAATAGCTTTGCCCCTGGATGTAAACTAGTTTTTCAGACTGGATACTGGAAGGGTTAAAGAACTAGACCATTTCTATTAATTAATATGCTGTATTTTCTCAGTCATATTCTTATGCAACCCATCGGGTGAAACCCATGTGGAAATATGATTGAATGATGCCATCCGATGATTCACTATACAGAATAAACATCAGAAGGATGGCACCACATGTCACATTCATGTGCTGATTGAAGCCTAATAGAAAACTGACATTAATGCTGCGAAGCAGCAGGGAAGAAACCTGTCAAAAAGATCTGCATTACTCAAAAGTTATCTAATTCTGTCAGTTCATTCGAATCTGGAATATGGAAATTTTTTGAATTTTGAACTATGCCAAGGAATTATTGCTAATAAGATATGGCAGCATTATTGTATAGGTTTATACTGTAACTCTAAATAAATTATGCCGAAAGTCAACCGTTTTTTGAAGGGGAATTTCGAGCTTTAAAAAAAAATGATAATCACTACCAAAATATTTAGTTGGGGCAAATGTCCAAAGTTCCAAGCTCTCGTGATTTCTTGGATGAATAGGTGAGGGGACCCTCTGGACAGCTGTTAGGAAAAGGATGTCAGCCTCCCTCCCTCAAGGCCATCCAGCATATTCTTTAATGTGCATGGGATGTGGCTTTCCCACACATGGGGTCATGGTTTAAAGTCCCACCCAATGGACGGTGGACTTTATAAGTCCAACAGCAACTCCTATTCAATGGGCAGGGTAGGGAGTATAGCAGAGAAAATCTCTACACTTGCTCAGCTGGGACCCGAAACTGAAAATTGCAAGTTACGAACCTGGTGTGCTACCGACTGAGCCTCCCTTACCCTGTAATAAAAAGAAAACAAGTAGGAAAAAAAAAGAAAAGAGAATAAGAAAAGAATAAAAAAAAATAGGTGGAGATAAAAGAAAGGAGACATAATAGAGTAAAAAGATAATAAATATATTGAAGGGGGGGGAGAGAGAGATGTGTTGGAAATTAAAATACTTAAACAGAAGTACACGTAGTAATTAACTTGTATGGAATAAAAGAGTAAGATAATAAATAAAAGGAGGAAAAAAATGAACAAAAATTTAAAACATTGAAACAGAAGTGCGCATAGTAAGTAACATGTAATAAGAAGAAATATCTGTAAATATAAACAGTGCTTAATTAGGGAAATCAGGAGAACTTGGTTCTTCCTGCAGATTGGGCTCGTCTATGTAGTAGCGAAATTCATTCGGTGAAGAGCTGTTTAATAAATATTCCTGGAAGTATTAAAAGAATCACCCATTCTACTGTGTGCAAAGAACGGGTAGAGAGAAGGGAAAAGAGATCCCTTCGATTCAACCCCTGCTTGAAGCGAGGGCTTTTGGTATATCTGAGTAGCCATTCCTGCCTGGAATACAGCAAAAGTGTAGAGTGATGACTAAAAGGTCAAAGTTCAGGGTCAGAGACAAACATATGTCTTTGGGATCGGCTTACGGGCACTCGCAAGCTAGCAGTGAGTTAGGCGTGGTGGGTGGGAGGCAGGACGACAATGGAAATAGAAGAGGAATGCCAGGAGCATACAATAGACCTGGTAATGGAATGAAGGTTTGGGTTCGAGTCTGTTAATGGAAATGGCAGAGAAAGGAGAAGGTGATGAAATGAAAGAGAACTACATAATAAAGATCAAAATTGAAATATCTGTAATTAAACAGTTTAAAAAGAAAAATATACCATAAGGAAATATTTTAGACAAATAAAACATATATACTGACACTGCACAGATTTACAAACACCAAGAGATATTTTTGTTATTTTAGTGAATTTTTTTATTTTTATTTTTTTTATAATGGACAACACAAACAGAAAAGCACTTAACACGGTTTCAAAAACAATTTTTTAAAACAATTTTTGTTTTTTTGCATAGAGAGATAGAAGGAGAGTTTGGGGGCTTGTTCTGAGACCCTGATTACCTTCAAATACCTTTATGCCCAGAGACCTTCCTGCCACTGTGAATGAGATAGTTTTTATGTAATTGCCTCTTGAGAGAAGTCTTTTGTAGTGCTCTAAAATTGTCTTCATAGCATTGGATACGATTGCTAAATTTTCTTTGCTTGTTATGTTTGAGTAATCTTGAATCTCTTGAATGATGTTCTTCAGTTCATACTTCAGATTCAATAGGCTACATTTGAAAAGATAATGTCTGTTGTCTCCTTCCCTAGTGCATCAACAGAGGGAATTCTCTGCTCATCCAATTCTAATGAAATACTTGGGGAATTTTCCATGACCTGTCAGAAATTGATTGGCATAAAAATTATAGTGTTATTTGATTCACTTCTTTAACGAACTCGTAGAGTGCTCTTCCTTTATCACTGGTGTTCCATGTATTCTGCCATTGTTCTATTACTCCCTAAATTTATTTTTTATATATCTGAGCGGTAGGGGAACTGAATGTGTTATGTTTTCTAACTTGCTATCTTTGCATTCCTATCTGCTAACTCAGTGCTGTCCCAGCATGTGAGTCCTGATCCAGTATCGTTTTATATTTCTTGAGTTCTTGATCCTTAGGTATTTTCTTTCGATTTCATTTAAAGTCTTGTCTCTGTTGTCGCTGCTCCCTAAGGGCTGAGAGGGACTCGCTGTGTAAATTAATATCCCCTACTTCACTCATCTGTAAGACATAATCAATGGCAAAAAAAAATTTCAAAATAGTAAAATTTTCCACTTGATAATTAGAGGCATTATTTGTGGGTCAAAATTCTTCCAAGTGAATTAGTAGTCCTGAGAACATGACAATGTATACTGCTCCTACTTTTTCTTCTTCTCTTGACCCATCTGTGTATATTTCTAGTCCTAAACCTGTTGGTAGCTCTTTGTCATAAGGAACTATTATTTTGTATGCTGGATGTACCAGCCACTTCTTCTAACTGAGCTATATCCTGCACATTCACATGTTCATTTTGGAATGTTGTGTCGTTCTTAACTGCAGTGAACTTAAATTCTTCCATTGCTTTCAGATGAGCGGGAATTAATCCTCCCAGAATTAAAGCTGCTTCTGTTGATACTGTTCTGAATGATCTTGTTATCAGCAACGCAGACTGGCATTGATCGCTAATTATACATTTCCATAGTGTTTTATCTTGGTCAATTTTATTTTTCCACATTCCATGCCCATAAGCAATTATTCGCTCCAAGTTTCTCTTGTATTCTTTTGCCATATAATTCTCTTCCAACTCCTATTAGTTTATACATCACATCAGATATTCTAGCTCTTAAGGCCTGAAAATGCTTGTAGAAATATAAATGATTGTCTACTAGGACTCCTAGAATTTTTAATTCTGTTATATGTTTTATTGGATTGTTTCCTGTCTTTAACATGGGTTGTTGGGCCATCCATCCCTGCTGAGCTATTACCATGGCTTGACTGTTTTCTTTGCTAAAGTGAAGTTTATTCGATATACTCCATTCTGTTAACTTGTCCAAAGCTTGTTTTCCTAATTCTTCTATTTCGCATCTTGTGTTTCCCTCTTTGATGACTAGCAGATCGTCTGCATATGCTTATACCTTCACTTGCTCTGGATATGTCAATGACAAATCTTGACCGTTATTAAATTTCAGTAGAGCAGACCGGAACGAGAATCTTGTGGGCATCCTGTTGTAATCTTCTGCGTATGCTGAAATGTGTTTGTTTCAAATATGATGCTTCTCTCTGAAAAATAGCTCTCTATCAATCTGTACATATTTTCCGGATAATTTTTATTTCTTAATTCCTGTAGGATTGCTTGCCACCAAACTTTATCGAAAGCGCCACTTATATCCAGTGAGACGATTGCTGTATGTAATTTTTTGGATTTATTTTCTTGTATAATTTATATAATGCCAAATTGCACAATTTATCTGTTCTAAACGTATACTGCTCCGCATTTAAGTTTTTTTTATAAAGATAAGTTTTTCTTATGATCAGTTTATCTAAATCTTTGCTTAAATCCATATTGGCCTGAATGATTTTTGCCTTACTTTGATCTTTTCCTGGTTTATTAAAGAGAATTTCTTGTGCAATTTTCCACTCTAATTGGAAGAAACCTATTATGAGACATAAATATTTTCAAAAGTATATCTGGGATCACAGAATTTATTGCTATGATAATTTCAGTATTTATCCTGTCTGGTCCAGGAACCTTGTTTTTGGCATAGATTTGATCACATCTGAGGCTTCCGTTTAGTCAAGTTTGCATCTTTAAAACTTGCATAATTATTTTTTAGCTGTGCTTATAATTTTTTTATGTTATTCTAAATCTTCATTAGGATTATCATCTATAAATAATTCTTTTAAGATTCTTTTAATAACATTTCGTTTTCTTCAATTCTTGTGTTATCTTCTGTGACTAAAGTAGTGATCTGTACCGGATTTCTTATTTTTCTTTTAGCTATCTAGTATGGTGGTGAAAACTGTTTTTCCTTTGATATTTTTTCGCAAAATACATGCCAAGAAGTTTTTCTACTGAAATTTATTGATCTTCTGTAAAGTGCCGTTTGTTTCTTGTATTCTGTGTTTCTGATTTTTCTTTCCTCTTCTTCTGTAGCTCTTTGGAATCATCTTCTCAAAGCTTTTAATTTTTTTCCTTTCAATATTCAAGTTTCACCAGGGAATTGTTTTTCTGCTGTCCTCTCCCTTTTCTATCAGGTGCTTGATATAGTTTCAATGAATTAGTTAATGAATTTGTCTAAATCACTTGCTATGTTAATATTTCTTAATTTATCTTCTAATGATGCTTCCTCTTGATATCTTGCGCTATTTTGAATAATCCTCGGTGGGTTAGCTTGTATCTCTGAGCAGTGGATGCTGTTTGTTTTGCTCCTAATGCTGTTATGATGCATTTATGGTCGCTGAGGAAATCCTCTTCTAATACTTCTCACTTGGAGATTTCTTCTTCCAAATTTTCCCTTTTTATTGTAAGGTCAATCCAGATTTTCCAATTCATTGTTTCGAATGTTGGGAGTGAGTGTTGATCATTTATTAATCTTAAATTGTTTCTCAGGATAAAGTCGAGTATTGTTTCTCCTTTTTCGTCCATTGCAGGGTTTTTCCACATAGTGTGTTTTCTGTTGAAATCTCCGTTTGTTAAAACCTTCCTACTAAGGGACCTGGGTTCGAGCCCCGGATTTAGGCATGTATGTGTGTGTCGTTTTTCTGCTGAGGTCCTGCCATCCTCTCAGATCTTCTACTATGGCATATAAACTGACAGGCTCCTGTCAGACCTCTGTGGCAAACAGCTGCTTGAGGGGGTATTTTTTTTTTTATTTTATTTCAAAATCTGATAAAATTTTGCAGATATAGATGTTCTTCTAAGTCTTCCGACAATGGGCAATAAACTGAAACGATAATTAAGCTGTTCTCTGCATATCTTGCTTTAGTAGCTACTATGTTTGTGCTCCTACTGAATATAATCTTGATTGTGTTGGTTGTCGCGATGATACTACCTTCCCGTTTTTGCGGTAAGCTGCTATCCAGTGTTGTGGCAGACCGATTAGTCTTCCTTCTCTTTTCATTGGTTCCTGTATGCAGATAACGTCTGGTGGAATTTCTGGATTTAAATGATTGATTTGAAGCTTTATATTGGCTGTCACCACCTTCGATCTATGAGCATTGATTTTCGGTACTGACCAATTGAAATGAATTTTTGATTATTGAGAGAGGGCATTAACCATAGTGCAGTCTCAGAGGCGCTCTATTTCTCTCAAGTGACAGGGATAGGCTCTGTCCATGTCACTGTGGGCGACGTCATGAGCAGTCTTGAACTTGTCATTAGAATGACACAAGTCTGGCATTTCCTCTTCTCAGATGTGCAGTCTTAGTAGCTGTGAGCACCTGCGCAGTTCAAACAGATCTTCGCCTTGATGGGGCAACTCGTCGCCAGGTGTCTGTACTGGTAGCAGTTGGAAGCATTTCATCGGGTTCAGATATTTTTTAACGTTGTTCCTCATCCATCCTATGTTTAGCTGTGGAACATCTTCGGCTTCACTTCCATGATGACATGCTTCTCACTTCCCTTCAGATGACTGAACTTGAAGGTCATACCTCCTTCCCCCTGTTCAATATCGTTCAGTTTGTGGATGCAGGTCTGTAGTTCCTCAAATTCCATGTTGGCTGGAACGTCGTATACGATGACCTTTGGAAAAACTTTTACAGGCTTCCTTACACTACACTTACCATTCAGTGTATTGTCCTTGGCGATCTTCATTTCCAGCTTCTGCAGGGGCGGGGGTGGCTCAGTCGGTAGCGCGCCAGGCTCGTAATCTGTAGTTCCCAGGTTCGAGTCCCAGCTGGGTCAGCGTTGAGATTTATCTCCGCAAAATTCCCCGCCCTGCCCACGGTCAGTAGGGGTCACCGATGGGCTTGGAAAGGCCGCCGTCCGTCGGATGGGACGTTAAGCCGTGGCCCCGTGTGCGGGAGAGCCATACCCTGTGCACGTTAAAGAACACGCTGGATGGCCTTGACGGGAGGCTACCATCTGTCTCCCAACAGCTGTTCCAGTGGGTCTCCTCCCCCAACCTTCTCTGAGCCTTCGGGGTCCATGTGACCTGGCCATTTAGCCCATGGTGTGCAAAAAAGTGCCGCTCAGAGGTAAAACAACCCAACCCAGCTTCTGCATATGACTATGGCTTTCTAATTATATAGCTAATCCATTCTTATTATTTTTTCTTGTTTGATTACAACACCAAGGGTTTTAGGGTTGGTGGACTTTTTCAAGGTCTCCTTTAATTGTTCACTGGTCCGTTCACTTTCCTCTACAGAGTACATTAACAGCACGCTGTTCAACTTGCTCACCTTTGGTTGTTGAGGTTGGGGTTCGACTCTCCTATGTGCAATAGAAGCATAGTTTACCTTTTGTTTCTTTTCCTCTTCATGTGCCTTTGTCATTCCAATTAGTTCAGCCACCTTCATCTGCTGTTTCATTAGAATGCTGTTCATCCTTAAAAATATGTCCCTGATTCTGTTTGCCATCTCCTTGCTGATCTTCTTGCTTGCATCTATAAGAAATGTATCTAACTCACCTTGGATCTTGAAAGCTTTTTCAATGAAATAATCACATGTACTGGGGTGTTTCTCTCATTTTCAGGCACTTCCGATGATGTTGATGGTACTAACATAGTTACTAAAAAAAAAAGAAAATAATAATTATGGTAAGTAAACATCTAAAAAAAAACTTAGGGGAAAAAAATTTGGAAACTTAATGATACCAAAAGAAAAATGGAGTTTAAGAAAAAAAACGATCAAACCTGGGCCTTGCAATGAGCAAGGAATGCTGCTGAGAAGGAACACAGATAGTCAACGGACTTCCACAAGAATGATGCCATATGTGTCTCCCCGCCCTTCCCACGGTCAGTAGGGGACACCGATGGGCTTGGAAAGGCCGCCATCCGTCGGATGGGACGTTAAGCCGTGGCCCCGTGTGCGGGAGAGCCATACCCTGTGCACGTTAAAGAACACGCTGGATGGCTTTGACGAGAGGCTACCATCTGTCTCCCAACAGCTGCTAGTGGGTCCCCTCTCCCAACCTTCTCTGAGCTTCGGGGTCCATGTGACCTGGCCATTTAGCCCATGGTATGCAAAAAAGTGCCGCTCAGAGGTAAAACAACCCAACCCATATGTGTCTGCTTAGATGGTGGAATTGATCATGGGTACAGTCAGCAAAACCGGTTCCCCACGAGAGCTTAGAGATGCATATGAATGCTGCAGCAGCTCGGGCATGACTCTTGGTGAAACCCATGTATATTTGTGTGTCACGGTGTTTGTATAAAGTATTGGTTATTCTCAGATTATTAAGTTCGCTTATCTATAGGAGGCTTCCCAATTGCCATTGCAACTATCAGTACCAATAGGACCTATCACTCTTCCCTAATCCTTCCAGTGTCCACGTTGTCTGTATACGTTCAGACAATCTGAATTGAGGTGACAAGGACATATGTATACGTTTTTAGTACAACAAAAAAATTTGAATTTTTTTTAAAATAAAAATTGCTGTTGTAATTTTTTATATATATCTTATAAAAATATATAATTCAGGCTTCAAAAATAATATTTTGTTTTTTAATTTGATGCATATTTTATTAAACTACAATATAAATATTTTTATAAAGCCATTTGATTGCCATTTCTTAGAAGCACTAAACGGTATTGCCGATTTGCTTGTTAACATTCCTATTCGCTGAAGCAAACTTCTGATTTAAGCTCACAAGTTTGATTTGAGCGATTATCAACAAATTTTTTACTTAAATTTTCGAAAATCTCCTAAAAATTAACAAAACTGCTATTTTTAAAAACCATAGATTTTGGAAGTAATACTAAACCTACAAATACAAACCGCCATTTTTTTTTACATTTCACACTCTTTTCTGTCATAAACTTATTTCAGTATTCCCAAGTTATTTTTATAATTTTTCCCAGCATTTTATGCATCTTTCCCACCTTCAAAATCGAAACTGGAAGTAAACATATCCTTCTTAGAAATTCTGGTTGCAGCTGCATTTAATTAGTTATGCTTCACAGAGGCAAAAAAAACACAGATGGATGACACATGTAATCTCCATTCCGTGTGCTATAAGTGTTTTTTTAAAGTTTTGGTCCGGCATATTGGATACCCTTTGTAAAGTTAATTTTTTTTATATTTAAACCTTAGTTTTCATTTCAGTAGATTTATTTTCGGAAATTAGCGATTTTTTTTGGCCGATCAATAAGTATTGATTTTTTTCATAGTTTTCATAGCATCGTATGGCCGGCCTTACAACTGGTTGCTGTGGATATTTTAACATCGCATTAGGCTATATGTTAATTTTTATTTATTATTTATTACTTTTCCAGTAAAGCTTTGATCTAGTACCATATTTTGAAAATAAATGAGGTCTTGGATATGGAAGCAAATTAATTTCTGTAGATTTACTTCCGTTAGTTAGCGATCTTTCGATTGGCTGATTAATCGATCTTTCCTAGTTATGCTTGATTCGGAAGTCGGCTTAAAACTTGTTGCGGATATTTTATTTAACATCCCATTAGGTTATATGTAATTTTTATTTAATTATTTCTTGTTTTTTTAGTAAAAAAACTTTGAGCTTGTACTGTTTTCTGAAAACGAATGTCGTGGATACGGAAGCAAAATAGACTTCCTTGTTATGGAAATCGGCAGTCATGTGGGAGGGCAATTTCTGGAAGGGCTGGTGCTTTGGTGCACAAACCTTTCTTCACTTGGCCAAGATCACCAAACTTCAGCACTCAAAGAAAAAAATTCCTAATGTTTAACAAAAAAAGCAGCAAAGTAGGTTTTTTGTCTGTTTTATAACCAGTTCAGAAAATCCCGTGAATGTGAGAAGTCCAAGTCACGTTGTATAACACTGACAGTGTTTAAAATATACAATACTGAAAAGAATCAGTAAAAGAAATAAAAATCATATTTCAGGTTGAATATTATATTATTTGTGAGGAAATTTCCTTTCGATAAATATATAATTTAACTATTTTTATTCATCAGGTTTTCCAAAGTGAAGCGTTAATTGTATAGTGCAATCTTTTTTTTTTCACCATATCGAAAAGGCTTATTAAAATTAATATGCTTGGAAATTTATTTATATTATTTATTTTTATAAAATTTGTAATTAAATTCTATTAAATTCTGTTTAATTTGATATATAACATGACCTATTTCTGTTGATTGGTTATTTTTTTTAAATTCTAAAGTTGACTTGTTTTTTGACTCAGCACAATTGGTTAAAAACCTGGAATTTTCTCAAAGTATGGTACCGACCAATCCCCTGTGATGATGCATAGAACCGGCCAGGCCTAGCACCTAATGTCCGACCCCGCCTTCTCGTGGTGCGGACCGTTAGTAACTTTCAAAAGAGATACTCTCTTGTGGAAGTGAACGGAAGGGGAGGGCTGCCAGATTAGTGTGGCCTACGGATCTGGACAACTATGGCTACTTTTCTTTTTTTTCTACCCTGCTGAAGAGTGGTCAACCACACAGGGTCCTGGTGCTGACCATATAAACCTACTGGACTGGACAGATATATGGCTCTGAGCTTGATTATGGATCCTGATTTTGCTGCACTGGTGGGTTTCTGTGGAGGGAAAATTTTCCGCTGTGTTTTCTGTTTGTTTGTGGGTTGACAGCCCCAAGTGAATAGATTCACAGGATATGTTTATCAGCTGGTGGATAATCCTGAGCAGAAGTCATCGCAGGCACCTGAACTCTTTGCTTCTTTTGGCATCACAGGCACCTGAACTCTTTGATTCTATTGGCATCATCAAATTCTACATTGGAGGAAGTCTTCCAGTGTAGATGGCTTCAGCCTTTAGTAGTGGGGGAACGGGTCTTTGCCTTTAGTGACCAGATTTTAACATTGGTAAAGCGGGACACCATTGAGCGGGGGGGGGGGGGGGGGGGGCGGTTCTTGATTAAAAACTTGGTCTATATGGAGCAACAAAAATTTTCATAGAACGCAAAAATAGTAATATATTTTTTTTAATTTCAACATAAGTACAATTTACAAATATAATACATTAAAAAAATTATGTATAGTATTATTTTATTCTTTGGCATATTTCTCATTTGAGTGAATTTTTTTTAGTAGATTGCTGTCGTTGTTTAAAAGGTCATGAAATTTTTCACAAGAATTTGTTAAATTATATTTCACACATAAAATGGCTTTCAAAGTCTCAACACTTAATTGTGATTTTTCTGATGTCCACACTTTATTTACCATAGAAAAAACGCGTTCAGTCGCAGCATTAGTTCCTGGTAAGGACAGCGCGTATTCCACAATTTTTAGTGCATTATTGTATGGAACATGGTTTGTTTCAAAATGATGAAATATTTCTAACCATTTGTTCTCTATTGTGATTTTTGCTGATGCCCAAGATTTAACCTTTTCCTTATCAATATATTTTTTTAACAATGATACCTCATTAAAAAGATCATTTTTGGAAATATTACTGTATGGGAAATTATGAGTAATATGATCGAATGATTTTTGCACATCATTCCAATTAAGTTCTTGTTTTAATGTAACCCAATGAAAATGTTCAATATCATTGTAATGTACCGTCCACTCTTCTAAATAATCTATGCAGTTACTATAGAACTATTTAACGTGATTCATGATATCTGCACGATTTATTGCACCTTGTTCTTCTAGCTGGCTTACACAATTACGGATAGTTAACGGAAGAAAATAATTTTCTAACCGCTCTTGACACTGAAATTTTAAATTATTAACTTCATTTGCTACTTCGATTGCCGAAATTTTGTCACCTTCAATAAGTTTTATAGCATTTTGAAAAAGCTGCTTGATTGTGTACAAACTCTAGCCAAATTTTTGAAGATTCTTTTTCAAAAAACTCTTCTAAAATTCTAGGACATTTATCCTGTAATAGAAAGTAGGATTTCAAAGGATCGTATATTTTCAAAATTCTTTCGACAGCTGGCAAAAGAGCTAACCAGCGCGTTTTACTGTATCCAAGTATTTTCTGATATTCGACTTCCGCAGTTTCACAAAATTCTTTAAGCATTTCAACGCGCACAGTGTATATATAGAAATAAGAATATATTTTAATAACAATATTTTCCACATCTACGGGCAACAAGTCAGCAGCTGTTTGAATGGCGTTATGTATTATGTGCGCTGCACAACCAACACCAATAATGTTTTGATTAAGGTTTTGGTTTAATTTATAAAAAATATTATTTATACCTCTTCTCGCTTTTCCTCAAAAATTTGCGTTCGTGTTGTCTGCACAATATGCAATCATTTTATGTTTTAAATTGTTTTTTTCCAAAATATTAATAATGGAACTGAAAATTATTTCAGAAGTTTCGCCGGGCAAAGAAACGAAATCTAATATTCTAATCTTTATTCCAGTTTCCGAAGCAAAAAATCTAATAATGGTTGGAAATAACTTTATAGCATGAAAAGACATAAGTCCTTCTGCTAATGCTAATTTCTTTTCTTCGTGCCCATAAGTTGTTTTCCGAAAAAAATCCTGTATTTTGGAGAAAGATGCAGCAGTATTTAAATATCATTTATGTTTCTGTGTTTCCAAGTGCTTTGAAATATCATTCTTCCCGCCGTGCGAAAGAAATTCACCATTACATTTCTCACATTTTACCATGTAATCATTTTTGGTTTTTTTAATAAAAGGAAATTCCCTTCTTAGATCATCGTTGAATTTGCATCCTCTTTTCTTACTCTTATGTTAACAATCTAAAAAAAATAATTTAAAATTATATTATAAATTATTATATACATATTGCTTAAAAACACAGTAAGTAGGTACATAATTACATGTACATATTTTATTGTTAGTTTATAAATTAAATTTATTTGATTGTTATAAAGTACCTATATTTAAAAAATTATTTTAATTTTAATCCTATATTTCTTTCTAAATAATAACAATACTAACTTGTATTATTTTTCCTCTGAATTTGCCGTAACGTAAGTCGTAAGTGTCACTTACAAGGCCGGTGCTAGACTTTTTGCTGCCACTATAAAATATAAATAATACGAATACTGCTGCTAAATTCAAGAAAATTTATGTATTTATGAAATAAATAAATAAATTACTTACCTAAATTATCTGAATAGCTGATTTGTTGACATCACTTGTTTAACTAGCACTAGCACGCAGTACGATGTGTATCGTCTGAGAGACAGTTACAAAATGTTTTCGTCGTTGCCAATACCAAAAATGCCATTGTTCATTAAGTCCAAACAATGGTGGTTGAATTCTAACAACTGATCAACAATGCGAACTTTGATAAGCAGTTCTCGATAATCAGTTCTCAACAATTATTTGTTATTATTAAAGTTTAACATTATGAAATTAACAAAAATAATATAAAACTCATATCCTGGCGAGATAGCCACATGGCCGCCGAAAACCGTATATTCCCTTCCCGTTCTCCCGCCGTTCCCTAGCTTGTCGTGCATTCTTTCCAAAAATTGGGACTTTTTTAAAACGCCGCGGGACGCGGGACAAATTGTTAAAAATCGGGACTGTCCCGCCAAAAGCGGGACGTCTGGTCACTATATCTTTGCCCCATGTCTGCGATTAGGGGGCTGTTTGATATTGTCAGCATTCCCTCTCTCAATAAACATAGTTTCTTTAAACATCCCACTAACCATTTTCTCTCCATAGGTAGTTGGAATGTGAGGACTCTGCACAGAGCTTTTTCTCTTGATGTCCTCACACAAGAATTCCACCATTATAATTTAGATATTCTCGGCTTGCAAGAGACCAGATGGACAGATAAAGGTCAGATTTTTAAAAATAATCTTAAATTTCTCTTTTCAGGGAGGGACGACAATAAGCATCACCAAGGCGTGGGTCTGCTTCTCAGCAGACACGCTAGCGATGTTCTTCTAGGATATGAGTGCATTAATGAAAGGTTTCTTACAGCAAAATTTCAGACAAGCGTTAAAGACTTGAATGTTATCTGCTGTTATGCCCCCACTGAGGATGCCGATGAGGATGAGAAGGATAGGTTTTATGAACAACTTCAGGATATTTTGAATTCTGTCAAGAAAGAAGATATTACCCTTGTTCTTGGTGACTTCAATGCCAAAGTTGGTACTGACTCTGACCTTTGGGGAGGAGTAATAGGCCCTTTTGGTATTGGTAGCTGCAATGGCAATGGGCAACGTCTCCTACAGGTAAGTAAACTCAATGGATTCAGAATAACTAACACTTATTACAAACACCGCGACATACATAAGTACACATGGGTTTCACCTAATGGGCTGCATAAGAATATGATTGATTACATATTAATTAACAGCAAATGGGCTAGTTCTGTTAGGAATACCAGGGCATATAGGGGAGCTGAAATTGGATCTGATCATTACCTTGTTAAGAGTGTGTTGCAACTTAAACTTAAAAAGTGTTGTGCTAGGGTTAAAAAATTTGCTTTTAATACTGAAGCTCTGAAAGACCCAGTTATAGCCAAAGCTTACCATGATAGGTTACTTAGTCATTATGACAGTCATGGTTTGCTTACTACTGAAGTTGAGGAAGAATGGGATCATTTTAAACAGGATTTTATGGACACCAACAGTACTCTTTTAGGAAAAAAGGAGCAGAAGAGACAGAATTATCTGAGTGATAAGGCACTTGAGCTTATTTCGGAAAGAAAGAACTGCAGGAATGTCTTTAATCAATACCCTACTAGTCCTAATAGAAAGCATTACAGAGAACTTAATAAACATGTAAAAGATCAGTTAGCTGCTGATAAGAATCTTTGGCTTGATGGTTTGGCTGACAAAGCCGAAGAAGCAGTTAGACAGCACAACAGCAGAGAGCTGTACCAGATAGTTAATGTTTTGTGTGGTAGAAAACGGACGGGCATACAAGGATTGAAGGATAAACAAGGTAAGGTTATAGAAGGGGAGGATTCTGTCATGGCTAGGTGGGCTGAGCATTTCAGTGATATTCTAAACAATGTAGTTAGTTCTACTCCCATTGTTTGCAATGATGATAGATGCATTGGTGGCTTTAATGTTGGCCCTATAACACAATCTGAAGTTATTGTGGCTGTTTCTAAACTTAAAGTACATAAATCCCCAAGGGTAGATGAAATTACTACCGAAATGCTTAGAGCTGGGAATGTTTCGGTTACCACTTGGATGACTGAAATTCTGAATATCTTTTATGATAAAGGCATGGTTCCTAAGGATTTTACCAGAGCTATTGTTATCCCTATTTTCAAAAAAGGTGATCGCAGTTCTTGTGATAACTATAGGGGTATCAGCCTACTCTCTGTTCCAGGTAAAGTTCTTTCCATGATTGTGCTTAATAGAATTAAGAATCCGGTTGACAGTCAATTGCGTGATGAGCAATGTGGATTCAGAAGTGGTAGGGGATGTGTGGATGATATATTTTCACTTAGGCAGATTCTTGAGAAATGTTTAGAGTTTCAGAAACCTTTGGTTGCTAGCTTTGTTGATTTCAAAAAGGCTTTCGACTCTGTTGATCGTCATAATTTGTGGTTGATTGTGAGATCATATGGTATACCAGACAAGTTAGTTAACATAATGAAAGCTCTCTATAATAACACTGAGTCGTGTTTGAGAGTTGGTAAGGCTTGTAGCAATTGGTTTAGCATTACTTCTGGTGTTCGACAAGGGTGCATTTTGTCTCCTTTTCTCTTTAGCTTGGTTATTGATTATGTTATACGAAATTCACTTCAAGGGAAAGATTTTGGCCTTAAATGGGCTGGAGATGCAAAAATTTCTGATTTTGATTATGCTGATGATTTAGCCCTTTTGGCAAATGATGTTGATGAGATGAACTCTTTCATTCGAGCTGTTGATGAGACTGGTAGTAGAGTAGGTTTGGTTATAAACAGAGAGAAAACTAAAGTGATGAAAATTGGTCAGGCAGGCTGTGATTCAGTTAATCTGAATGGTTGCAGTCTTGAGCAGGTGTCACAGTTTAATTTTCTTGGGAGCTATGTAACAGATACTGGTGATGTGCGGCATGAGATTAACAGACGAATAGGGATTGCTGCCGGGACTTTTAAGAATCTATGGAGAGTGTGGAGAAATAGGTGTATACACCTAAAGACTAAAATTAGACTATAATAGTTTGGTTCTTTCTAGGGTTAGTTATGGTAGTGAAACTTGGACACTTTGTAAACAAGATAACAGGAAACTAGATGCTTTTGATTCCAGATGCTTACGCAGTATCGTGGGTATTAGGTGGTTCAACTTTGTAACTAATGATGAGGTTAGGCAAAGGAGTTTGCAACCTCCTTTAAGCAGCATATTGTGCAGAGAGAGACTCTGTTGGTGTGGCCATGTTGCCCGTATGAATAATTATAGATTGGCTTATAGGGTTATGAACAGTGTGCCTAAAGGCCTCAGAAAGAAGGGGAGACCTAGGAACCTAGGATGCGGTGGGCAGACAATGTCAAACAGGACCTTAGAATTGGTGTGCAGTGGCCAGATGCAGTAGATGTTGCTCAGGATAGACTTGCTTGGAGAACTAAATTGCACGGTCTGGTTGGACCTCCATAGCCCATGGCTGCTTGAGGATGATGATGATGGTACCGAGAAAAAAATTACAAAACGACAGAAATATCTACTTAAAACCAAAAAAATATTTTTTTTGTTATTCATAAATATATAGTCATTCTATTCATTTACATTGTAATCATTTCTGTCTTTTAGTTTTTTTTAAAATAAATTGTAATTTGTGTTGCCAGATGCATTTCTTTACTACATGACTAAAAAGTCCTATTAAAATAAAACATATCGTCTGTTTTGTTAAATACTTGATTTTTGGAAAATCCAGAATTGATTGCTGATTTATTTGGTACAACATGCCATAATTCCTTTCATTAGTTATTTGGCAAAAAAGTTCTAAAGTTCAAGTTTTTTTTTTTGGCTGAGCATAGTGAGAAAATAACTTGGCCTCTGGATGGAAACCTGTTTATCAGTCTCGACACTTGAATGATAGTCAGTACTAACATGAGCATTGAAGTCTCTTAGAACAAGGGTAATATCTTCTTAACAAAATGCAAATTATCCAGAAGTTTTCTGTAAAACCTATATTTGTCATCCTATTGTAGTCTTCTGCCGTCCTGTGGCTGAGTGGTTAGCGTGCTTGGCTACTGATCTGAGGAACCTGGGTTCGAGCCCTGGGTAAGGCATGGCTGTCTGTGTCGTTTTCCTGCTGAGGGCCTGCCATCCTCTCAGACCTTCTACTATGGCATATAAACTGACAGGCTCCTGTCAGACCTCTGTGGCAAGCAGCTGCTTGAGGGGGTATTTATTATTTTTTATTTATTGTAGTCTTCAGTGGGACATAACAACAGATAATGTTCGAGTCTTTAATGCTTGTTTTAAATTTAGCGGTAAGAAACCTTTCAATAATGAAGAAGAGAAGAAACCTACACCTTAGAGATGCTTTCCATCTTGCCTTTCTGAAAAGAGAAATTTAAGATTATTTTTAGGTATCTGATCTGGCCATCTGGTCTCTTGCAAGCCCAGAATATGTAAGTTATAATGCTGGAATTCTTATGTGAGGACAGCAAGAAAATAATCTCTGTGCATAGTCCACACATTCCAAGCATCTGTGGATAGGAAATGGTTAGTAGGATCTCTAAAGAGCTTATGCATACTGAGAGAGGAAATACTGATAATATCAAACAGGCACCTAATCACAAGTTACCTGTTACCACACAATCAAAAGCCTTTCAGTACCATATCAACCTGGGCTTGATGGGAGGCTACCATCTGTCTTCCAACAAACTGCCCAGTGGGCCCCCTCCCCCAAGCTGACTTTGAGCCTTCGAGGTCCTTGTGACCTGGTGTTTAGCCCATTGTGTGAAAAAAAGTGCCACTCAAAGGTAAAACAACCCTACCAGCCCAAAACAGCCAAATTTTAAACGGACTCATCTAATCAATACTATTCCAACATATTCACTATCTCCTACCTGCAGTTTGGGCCGTTATGGTAGAGAAAAGGTTAAGCCACCCGTGCTGGTAGGACTCCTCCACTGTATGTTTGATGATGCATGTAAAAGCAGTGGTCCAAGTACAGTGTGATGGCCTCTGATCAGGATTATTCATCAGCTGCTGTTGTAAGACATCTGATGCATCTATTCACTAATTTCTGTCAACCCACAAACAAACTTTAAACAAAGCAATAGATTTTCAATCAACAGAAGCCTATCAGGGCAGCAAGTTCAGGATCCTTAATGAAGCCCAGAGCCATTATTCCGTTCTGATTGGTATATACCAAAACCCTGTGTGGCTATCCACTCCTCAGCAGCATAGAATAAAAAAATCGAAAAGTTGTAATAGTAGTCCAGATCACCAGGCCATACTGATAAAAGTCCCAGTGTGTGAAATGTATAACACAAGAATAAAAAACACTGGTAAAAACTGATGTATGTTGTGAAAATTGCTTGTCAATAGAAGTGCACAGATGAGATAAGCTGAAGACAAGTCAGTAAAGTTCATTAATGAAGTAGTATTCACACTTACAGTTCAAATAGATTGGAAATAAAAAGTGATGTCTTGATCGACGAACTAGGTAATAATTCCAGAACATTGCAGAAATACATCATTGTCGAATCGCACACAATATTAACAAGGAATTTTTGAAGTACATCATGTAAAGTAGTAGAAGGATCTAGATTTTGAAACATACAGTATGTTCTTCTTCAAAATGGTGGTAGTTTCTGAGTTAAATTATGTTGTGAGAAGGTATATTTGAAAAATATGTTGATGTAAGAGATATTATTATTGGGTTGCATATGCATGAGAGATGTAGTATCAGATGATGTGCATGATGGCACGTTTTTATTGTATCTTAGAAAATTGGTGATGCTTTTTGTTGTTAATGAGGATGTTGTTATTAGGGTAATCTTTTAGTAGGAGTTTCCAAGCTGTTGGTAAAATTGGTAGTTCATCATTACTGCAGAAATCTTTTGACATGGATTATTATTTTTTTCACTATATGAAAGCTTAAATTTAGTATTTAGGATTTGAAATAATTCTGGCTTCTTTGAAGATTGGATTTGCACTGTGGTTGATAATGGTGCTAGATAAAGCTGTTGTAAATTTATTCTTGATATATTGTTCTTTTATTCAATATGATAAAATTTGAAACTGTATGTTTTGAAATCTAGATCTTTCTACTATGTTATGTGATGTACTTCAAAAATTCCTTGTTAATATTGTGTGCAATTCTACAATGATGTAATTCTGCAATGTTCTTGAATTATTACCATCAAGTTCGTCAATCAAGAAGCCACTTTTTATTTCCATCTATTTGAACTGTAAGTGTGAATACTTCTTCATTAAACTGGACTTTACTGATTTGTCTTCAGTGTATATCATCTGTGCACTTCTGTTGACAAGAAACTTTCACAACATACATCAGTTTTTACCAGTGTTTTTTAAGGTGTTTTTATTCTTGTATTATATGTACTGATCTGACAGTCCTCCTATTCTGCACTCTTCCACATTAGAGTATCTCTTTTGAAAGGTACTAAAGGACAGCACCAGAAGGCAGGGTTCGCTTTTAAATGCTAGGCCTGATTGCTTCTGTGCATAATCACAGGGGATTGGTGTATAGCTCATCTTCCAGTGTATACCTAGTTACCATTTACAGACCATATTTATAGTGTGACAATAAAAGCTACTTAAATTATTTCAATGATTTTTTTTTTATATTCTGTATGTCTGTCTTTTTTCAAATTTCTTTACTTCGAAAGAGATTATGTGTAATTGTTCTAGAATGTAATATAATTTCAGTTTAATAATAGATCATGAATTGATCTTTGAATAAATGTATTTTCACTATCATTTTAATTTGCAAACATAAAAACTAAATAATTAAAGAAAATTGTAGAAGATTCAATAAAAAAAAATCTAGGTTTGAAATTAATATTTATTTTATTTGATACAGAGAAAGCAATGAGACATCTGGCATCAAGATCTGTTGGTGGGCTGCCCCTTCTGGTCTTAATATTAGAGGTAAGACAAAAATGAAATACTGTAAAACTTGAAGCTTGTGAATATTTCTCTACACCCTAGAAACATAAAAGCTTATCATTTTTGAGAGCATTAACTTTTAGCTTAAAATTTTTAGTAGTGAAATTTAAGCAATGTCAAAGGTGTTAGTTTGCTTGGTTGCAGGAAAAGAAACTCGTAAAATTATGGTTAAAGCAAGGCATCTGTTAGTTTTGGTTTTTATTCTTTTGCTATTGATACTTGTATTGATAATTACTAAATTGGCAACTCAGTAGTCTTCTGTACAAACTGCTATTTGCAAGTGTGCTGAGGTGAGTTGTTTTATATGTAAAGAGGCAGAAATTGCTTAAATTGTTTCCTAAGCAGAAGACTCAATTCTAGATGTTCTTACCTAAACATTTGTCATGCAGTATTATAAAATATTTATTTTCCTGCTCAAAGTATAACTTGTGTTGCTTGAAAGGCTGGGTCTTAAATTTTTGAAGTCATAATAGGTCAGAGAAATATCTTAAGATTTTGTTTAAAAGCCAGTTGATCATCAAAACAAAGCCAAGCTATGATGATGTCATTACAAGTTATATCCACTTGTAACACATGAGGTGATTGGATTACGTTTGGAAAAAACATAATATGAAATAATGTATATTTTTTAAACATTTTATAGATTTTTATTTAATCTTTTTTAATGTTTATGACTTAGTTTATGATTTTTCATATTCCATTGTAAGTGAAAACTGATCTTGGCTTTAATATTTTATTTTTGTAGTTGCAAAAATATTATTTTTAAGTAAATAAATTTATTGTGTTTTACATGTGTATGTGTTACCATAAAATTTCAAATTTTGGTGAAATCTAGGCTTACATGTCAGACTTATGTTTTACCAAACGGTGCTGGTAAAAGCCCAAAAAATTAACTATTCACATCTTACCAACTGGTTTTTGTAAATGCTAGGATTTACCATAAATATAAATAAATACCTTGTCAAGCAGCTGCTTGCCACAGAGGTCTTGCATGAGCCTGCCAGTTTATATGCCACAGTAGAAAGTCTGTGAGGATGGCAGTACCTCAGCAAAATAACAGCACAGATAATCATGCTTTACCCAAGGCTCGAACCAAGATCCCTTAGATCAGTAGGCAAGGGCACTAGCCACTCTCAGGTAGTAAAAAAACAGAAACTTTGATGTGCCCTGGAAATGTATGTTGCCACATGTTCAAGGCACCTCCAAACTTAGAAACTGCCTTCAGTCAGAATGTCAATGGCCATATTATATCTTTTTTTTACTATTGAAAAAGAGTTTAAAATGTACAGAGTACAAAAATATAGAGAATGTTATAAATTTAGTAACTCATTCTTGTAATCGAATCTTTTCTCTATTTTCAGTTTTATAAATTGCATTTTTTCAAACATATGTTCATTATCAATATTGTATTTAAAAAATGTTAATAGATCTCAAAAGAATAGATAAAAATATTGCAAAAAATATAAAAATTGAGAAATGAAAAAAAAAAAGAGAGAAATTTCAATACTCAAAGTTTTTTTTTTGCAACAAGTAAGTCTTGAAACATACTTGAAAAAAAAAATACTTCTATGACTGAAATTTCTCAGTTTTTATATTTTGAGTTACACAGGAATATGATAGATTATATTTTAATTAACAACAAATGGGCTAGTTCAGTTTCTTTAGAGTTCTGTTAACATTTTTTAAAATGCAACTTATATGATGAATGTATGTTTGAAAAATTTTAATTTAAAAGCTGAAAATAGAAAAATAAGATTCAATTTCAAGATTGAGTTGCTAAATTTATATCCTTCTCTGTATTTTGCCTACATATTTTTTGTATTCTTTAGATTTTAAACTTTCCTTCAATAATAAAGAAACAATTTTGTACTTTTACCATCTTCTTGTAGAATGTGAAGTTTTACTGACAATGAATGATAAAACCCAAAAAAATGTTGCAAATAGTTTATATTTCAGGCTTTTACCAATACTGTTTGGTAACACCTAAATTTGATGCATAATTCTTGGTTTAACAAAACTTTGGTCAGGGGTATTAGGTCCCTTTGGCTTTGGTCATTTCAATGGGGGCTTATGGTTTTCGAATAACTGACATGTACTACAAACACCACAACATTTATAAATAAACATGGAGAAAGAATGGATCAGTAAATAGGCTTTTCTTGAAACCAACAGAATTCTTTTGGATAAAAAGGAACAGAGGAAGCAAAATTATTTGAGCGATAAGACAATGGAACTTATTTCCAAAAGAAGGAAGTGCAGGAATAATATGAATTAACACCCTATTAGTCCTAACAGATGGCATTACAGTGAGCTTAATAAATGTTTAAAAGATCAGTTAACAGCTGATAAGAATCTTTGGTTTAATAGCTTGGGTGACAAAGCAGAGGAAGCAGTTATATAGGATAACAGCAGGGTGTTATACCAGACAGTTAATCTTTGGTGTTGGAACAATTAGACAGGTACACAGGGATTGAAAGATAAACATGGTAAGTTGGTGGTTGAAGGTGAGGATTATGTGATGGCTAGGAGGGCTGAGCATTTCAGAGATGTTCTAAATAATGTGATTATTTTTACTCCCATTGTTTGTAATGAGGAAAGATGCATTACTGGCATTAATGATGGCCCTATATCACATTCCGAAGTCACTTTGGCTCTCTCTAAATTAAAACTGAATAAATCCCCAGGGGTGGATGGAACTGGAAACATATATGTTGTAACATGACTGACTGAAATTTCAAATATTTTTTATTATAAAGGCATGGTTCCTAAGAATTTTACAAGAGCGTTTATTATCTCTATTTTTTAAAAAGATGATCACAGTTCTTTTGATAACTATAGGGATATCAGCCTACTATCTGTTCCAGGTAAAGTTCTTTCCATGATTGTGCTTAATAGAATTAAGAATCTGGTTGACAGTCAATTCCGTGATGACCAATGTGGATTCAGAAGTGGTAGGGGATGTGTAGATCAGATATTTTCACTTAGGCAGATTCTTGAGAAATGTTTAGAGTTTCAGAAACCTCTGGTTGCTAGCTTTGTTGATTTCAAAAAGGCTTTCGACTCTGTTAATCGGCATAATTTGTGGTTGATTGTGTGATCATATGGTATACCTGACAAGTTAGTTAACATAATGAAAGCTCTCTATAATAACACTGAGTCGTGTGTGAGAGTTGGTAAGGCTTGTAGCAATTGGTTTAGCATTACTTCTGTTGTTCGACAAGGGTGCATTTTGTCTTCTTTTCTCTTTAGCTTGGTTATTGATTATGTTATGCGAAATTCACTTCAAGGGAAAGATTTTGACCTTAAATGGGCTGGAGATACGAAAATTTCTGATTTAGATTATGCTGATGATTTAGCCCTTTTGGCAAATGATGTCGATGAGATGAATTCTTTCATTCGAGCTGTTGATGAGACTGGTAGTAGAGTAGGTTTGGTTATAAACAGAGAGAAAACTAAACTGATGAAAATTGGTCAGGCAGGCTCTGATTCAGTTAATCTGAATGGTTGCAGTCTTGAGCAGGTGTCTCAGTTTAATCATCGTGGGAGCTATGTGATGTGTGGCATGAGATTGAAAGATGAATAGGGATATCTGCTGAGACTTTTAAGAATATATGAAGAGTGTGGAGAAATTAGCTCATGACTAAGACCTAAAGACTAAAATTAGATTGTATAATAGTTTGGTTCTCTCTAGGGTTAGTTATGGTAGTAAGTCTTGGATGCTTTGTAAACAAGATGACAGGAAACTAAATGCTTTTGCAGTATATTGGGCATTAGATGGTTCAACTTTGTAAGTAATGATGAGGTTAGGCAAAGGAGTTGGCAACATCCTTTAAGGAACATATTGTGCAGAGAGACTCCATTGGTTTGGACATGTTGCCTGTATGGATAATTATAGATTGGCAAATAGGGTTATGAACAGTGTGCCTAAAGGCCTCAGAAGGAGGGGGGAAACCTAGGATGCAGTGGGTCAACAATGTCAAACAGGACCTTGTTAGAATTTATGTTCAGTGCCAAGATGTAGCTCAGGACAGATATGCTTGGGGAACTAAATTGCACTGTCTGGTTGGATCTCCATAGCCCATGACTGCTTGAGGATGATGATGAATATAAACTTAAAAACTAGTATTTTTTTGTAATGAAATGTCAGGAGTAGAGGGAATAAAACATCAGTGAGGCGTAACTTGGGTTGGGGTGTGTATAAACCTATGCTGAAAATGCCCTCCCACAGAAGAACTGTTTTCTGTGCCAAGGAAGTTTCTTGAGCTTCTATATCCAAGACTCATTCATTTTCAGGAATAATATAAGATCAAAGTTTTTTTCCTTTAAAATAGAAGAAATAATAAAATAAAAATTGACATAAAACCTGATGCAATGTTAAATAAAATATCCATAGCAACAGTTGTAAACTGGCCATCCAATATAGCATGACTCCAAAAAATTGATCAATAGTTCAACCGACTGAAAGATTGATAATTTACAGAAATGAAATAAATATACTAAAATGAAAACTAAGGTTTAAATATAAAAAAAGTAAATACTAACTTTACTAAGGGAGTATTATCTGTTATATGGAACAACACTATAAACAATCTGTTATGGAGCCACTTATAAGAAATGGAATGGAGATAGCATGTATGAGCTACCTGCATCCTTGGTTGCAGTGAGCTGTGCCTAGTTGTAGCTGCAACCAGTCTCGAAGATGTTTTTACTTAAAGTTTCCATTTTAGAAGCAGGAAAGATGCATAGCATGCTGGAATAAATAATATAAATGATAAAAATAATTCTGGGAATATTTAAATAGGTTTATGGCAGAAAAGAGTTTATAATGGGGGAAAAATAGCAGTATATACTTTGTAGCTACTTCCAAATTCTTCCATTTTTGAAAAACAGGAATTTTTTTGTTAATTTTCAAGAGATTTTTGAAACTTTAAAATTTGTTGATAATAGTTCAAATCAAAACTTGTGAGCTTAAATCAGGTGGTTACTTCAGCATAGAGTAACATTAACAACAATAAATATTATAAATCACAGTTTACATCGTTGTCTATATATTGTACAAAGTAGAGATTGAGAAGTTAATATCTATTCTCTAAGCAACTTATAGGCTCAGCACACCTTAATACCTGTTTACTGACTATGAAGGATAGTTTGGATTTACTACATAATGTATTGTAGGGATCTTAAGTAACATTTGAACTCCTGTATAGAGTCAGTAGCAACTATTTGACATTATCAAATTATATTGAACATGAAAGTTCCTTAAACAGATTTATCTACTAGAGTTCTAACAGTTAACTGTTTATCTTATTACAGGAAAAAAAAAAAACAGTAACTCCACTGACATGTTCTTAATTATGATCACTTGGTATCAACTTGTACAAGATTTCACAGTTGATTCACTGGCAGTCCATTGCTAGTGCAGGTCTTCTGTAGCATCTTGTTGTCATTGCTAAGTTGTTTCGCTACAGACACATCTGGGCATTTTGTTGTTATTCCACCAAAAGACAGTTCTGCGGTCCAATTTTATCCAGTTGGCTCACATACTTAACACAGTAAAGATGTTGTTTGACAATGTAATTCACAACAGTGATGATAAATACATTTACGTGGAGAACAGTGGGGCAGGGGTGGCTCAGTTGGTAGCGTGCCAGGCTCATAATCTGCAATTTCCAGGTTTGAGTCCCAGCTGGGTCAGCATTGAGATTTATCTCCGCAAAATTCCCCATCCTACCCACAGTCAGTAGGGGGGGACACTGATGGGCATGGAAAGGCCGCCGTCCGTTGGATGGGATGTTAAGCCATGGTCCCGTGTGCGGAGAGCCATACCCTCTGCACATTAAAGAACACACTGGACGGCCTTGATGGGAGGCTACCATCTGTCTCCTAACAACTGTTCAAGTGGGTCCCCTCCCCAACCTTCTCTGAGCCTTCGGGGTCCTTGTGACCTGGCCATTTAGCCCATTGTGTGCAAAAAAGTGCTGCTTAGAGGTAAAACAACCGAATCCAACCTATGGAGAACAGTATGCTTAATAAACTCTCTGCCATTTATACTTTATTAAATGTAAAATTAATTTACAACATAACTTTCAACATTACATGCTTAAAACAACTTAAAGTGAAAGGATTTGTGCAATGCATTTTGCCAACCACATGTCAGCTTTGTCAAGCTTAACAAGATGTTAATTTACTGTGTTAAATATGTGATCTAACAGGATAAAATTGGACTGCAGAACTTTGTCTTGTGGTGGAATAACAACAAAATGTCCAGATGTGCCAGGTGGGGGTGGCACTCCAGATGCGTAATCTGCAGTTCCCAGGTTTGAGTCCCAGCTGGGTCAGCATTGAGATTTATCTTTGCCAAACTCCCTCTCCTGCCCACTTTCAGTAGGGGACACTGATGTGCTTGGAAAAACCACTGTCCATTGGTTGGGATATTAAGCCATGGCCCCATGTGTGGGAGAGCCATATCCTGTGCGTGTTAAAGAACTCTCTGTATAGCCTTGATGGGAGGCTTTCATCTGTCTCCTAACAGCTGTTCCAGTGGGTCCCCTCTCCCAACCTTCTCTGAGCTTTCGGGGTCCTTGTGACCTGGCCATTTAGCCCACTGTGTGCAAAAAAGTGCTGCTCAGAGGTAAAACCAAACCAAAGCCCAGATGTGTCTTCAATGAAACAACTTAGCAATGACAACAAGTTGCTATAGTAAGACTTGCGCTAGCAACAGACTGCAAGTTACCAACAGTAAATCAACCATCAACTGTGAGATACCTACAATACATGATGTATAGTTGCAAATCCAAACTATCCTTCATAATCAGTAAACGTAATTAATTAAGGTATGCTGAGCCTGTAATTTGCTTAGAGAATAGATATTAGCTTCTCGATCTCTACTTTCCATGATGTAGGCAACGATTAAACTGTACTTTATAATATTTATTAAATATATATACATTGTGAATGGAAATTTTATTCTGTTAACAAATTGGCATTACCATATAATATAGCACTTCTAAGAAATGTCAATCAGATGGCTTTAACAAATGATTTTTATTGTAATTTAATAAAATATGCATCAGATGAAAATGAAAATATTATTTTTCGAGCTTTAATTATGTATTTATAAGATTATATATAAGAAAATTTTTGAACGGCAATTTTTATTTTTTTTTAAATCAAAATGTTTTTGTTGTACTAAAAACATATGCATATATCCTCAGCCTTTCATTTCGAATTTTGTCAACATATCCTTATTACCTAGACACTGGAAGGGCTGAAACTTGATCATATATACTTTTTATTACAAGCACTTTTCCCCTTCTTTACTGATACAACAAACTTTTCTTAATTAGTCAAAGCATACAGATTAATTAAAATCAATCACATCTCTCCTACTTTTACCTCCTGAAAGTTAATCTTTTTACAATAATGCACTTTTCAGGGACATCTTATCTCTGGGATTTGATTTGTCCATAAAACAACACATTCGATAAATTTCCTGATTGGATGAACATATTTGCAGACCTAGGAGAAGTTGTTAATATTTTATACTTAGTCACTGAAGCTATATGTAACATACCAAGTGTGATGCCCCATCGTTCACTTTTGCTTTACCTTAACCAGTTTTGTTTAATTTACGTTATATTTATCATTTTGGGGATTTTTATTTCCTTTTTGGCATCACAGCACTCGTTTTCAAGATTCTAGGAGTTGCGCATGCGCCGCAACTCCGATCATCCGACTGTACCGCTAAAGCGTGTGCCAAGGACACTCCCCCTCTTGCGTCATAGCTTGCTTCATTCGTCATAGTATGTAAATGTCTTTCCCGGCAAGCATTGCCGGCTCATGTAAAAAAAAACCGGTGACCTGCGAGTCACATCAGCATAAGCAGAAGGACTAAGCACTAAGCATGAGCACAAGTTAGTGCACGGGGAGTTAGTGCAGAAGCACTAAGCACAGTGCGTGTAGCACAGGAGTTGGAGTTGTGTTTTCTTCATTGATGTCTTGGTGAGTTGAATTATTTTGGAAATAAATCTGTTTTGTTATATTTAAAACCTTTTGAGTCTGTACAGTTTTTTTCTCTTGAGCAACGCGAATTAAGGATTTTTGAATTATATTTAAATTTACTTGACAATCATTTTGATTCTTACTCATTAACGCTCGCTAGTATTTGAACCCTAAATCAACTTATTATCAACTTATTCTACTTTTGGCAATTTGTTAAGTATTGCCTGGCGCCCGTCTAAGCTATCCGGAGCATAAAACTTCAAGTATTTTGCATTTGTTTGGAGCGTTACACAAGCACTGATTTAACACAAAAATTTCAAGAAAAGGAATAGTCAACTGAGTTCAATTAAACAAGAAATTGTCAGTCTGCTAATTGTCATACAGCCAGAATGCATTGCTGGAGGATCAGTAATAGCTGGGGGTAAGGGGGCAAACTCAAATCTATTGTGGAGGTGGCAGGATAAAAGAACAATGAATCATAAGACATTTCTTGTTTGCTTTGTTTTTTAATGGGTTGGGTTTTTTACCTCTGAGCTGCACTTTTTTGCACACAATGGGCTAAACGACCAGGTCATAAGAGCCCTAAGGGCTCAGAAGGTTGGAGGAAGGGGACCCACTGGACAGCTGTTAGGAGAGAGATGGTAGCCTCTCTTAAAGGCCATCCAGCATATTCTTTAACATGCACATGGGGACACTGCTTGACAATGTCCCATCTGATGAATAATGTCATTTTCAAGCCTATCACTGTCCCCTATTGACTGAGGGCAGGGTGGGGGAGTTTTGTGGAGATAAATCTCAATGCTAGCCCAGTGGGGCTTGAACCTGGGAAATGCAGATGATAAGCTTGGCACACTACTGATTGAGACACTCCTACAACTTTCTTTTTATGAATTCTGGAACTTGTGTTAAGCAAAGCATTCTCTTTTTTGTCCCCTCACCAAGTGAATGGTCTGATGGTGAGCTGCTACATGGTTTTGTATTCAGATGAAAATGAAAAATTCTTTAAACATAAATGACAATCACAGTGTGAGCTGCCAACTACTCCAATTTTTGGTTTAAAATGAAAATCCAATTTTCCTTTGAAAATCCGATCTTTAGGGTTTTTTCAGTTTCACATTAAAGAAAATCTGCCTTCAAATTGTACAGTATTTTTGCCCTTTTCCTAAAAGGAAGATGTTAATGAAATGGAAGAATTGTTTCTGATTCAGCTGCTTTATACCATACTATGTTGCCACTTCCCTAATTTGCTTGCTTGTGTACTCACCTGTACACCAATCAGATGAAAATCTATGACTCCAGCTGACCATTTCCAGACAGAACACATGACGAAGTTCACACTTAGAATATTTTACAGAGCTGAAGGTCATAGATTATTTATAAATGGATGTTTATTGAACCTATACCAAACTCTCCTGGCTCTGGCCAACTAAATGCTAATTGGATTACTTAGAATCAGAAACTTCAGAGTGAGATTAGAGAACTTCCCTGATCTGTGGGCTGTGATTGACATCGCAACTTGAATGGGTTTTATGCATGTCTATTGTTATCTGGGTTGGGCTGTTGTAACTTAATAAGGGATTAACACTTTTCTTCACTAGAGTTTAATAAGGAATTAACACTTTTCTTTCACTAGAGTTGAGGCACTTTCAATTATAATCAATTACACACTTAATGTTACTTATTTTCCCATTGCATTTCGCTTGTCATTTGTTGGCCAATATCAGTTTTGTTTCAACATAACTTTGTAACCCTGCAGCTGATCACAAGAGGTATGTATGATAGTTTTATGTTCGATCTGCATGAAAATGGCACTCGGAGGCTTTTAGTCGATTATTAATTAATTAATGATATTTATGTATTGATTGTTAGTTATTAATAATTAGCTGTTAGGTTAACTTTCATTAATATCAAAATCGTACGGATGTAGTGTCTCCATTGAACAAGAAACACTAAGAAAATTCACGTACAAAACATAGCCTAAGCAGAATCAATTGAAAAAAAAAAAGTAGGATTTAGGAAGACACCAACAGCTGAGCCTTTTCCAGTCTCCCCTGGAAGTAGATTTCCTTGCTCTATTTTGGCCACGGTTGTTTAAATCCATCCTTCCTCATTCTTCTCTTGCTTCCCATGCCTTTTGATCAAGCCTTCAACCATCATATCACTCTGTGTGGACTCCTAACTGTTACATTTATGGGTGTTAGCCATGTCTAGTGACTGGAGATAAATCCATGGTTACATCAAGAGAAAGAAAAGAAAGTCATTGATTCTTGTACCACATGACAAGCTGTTGGAACTTGTCATGTGGTGATCATCATCATCACCAAGCAGCTATGGACTATGGAGGTCCAACCAGATTATGCAATTTAGTTCTCCAAGCATATCTTTCCTAAGCTACATCTGCTGCATCTGGTCACTACACACCAATTCTAACAAGGTCCTGTTTGACATTGTCTGCCCACTGCATCCTAGATTGCTCCCTCTTTCTGAGGCCTTTAGGCACACTGTTCGTAATCCTATTCACTAATTTATAATTATCCATTCAGGCAACATGGCCAAACCAACAGAGTCTCTCTTTGTACAATATGCTGCTTCACCCTTTCAGTATCCATGTTGTCTGTATATGTTCGCAGTATTCGTATTGAGAGGACAACGATGGCTGCATACGTTTTTAGTACAACAACAAAAAAAATCGAATTTTTAAAGATAAAAATTGCCATTGTAAAATTTTTTTAATATATATCTTATAAAAATATGTAATTCAGGATTGAAAAGTAATGTTTTGTTTTTTCATTTGATGCATATTTTATTTAACTACAATATAAATCACTTGTTAAAGCGGGGCGGGGGTGGCTCAGTCGGTAGCGCGCCAGGCTCGTAATCTGTAGTTCCCAGGTTCGAGTCCCAGCTGGGTCAGCGTTGAGATTTATCTCCGCAAAATTCCTCCGCCCTGCCCACGGTCAGTAGGGGACACCGATGGGCTTGGAAAGGCCGCCGTCCGTCGGATGGGACGTTAAGCCGTGGCCCCGTGTGCGGGAGAGACATACCCTGTGCACGTTAAAGAACACGCTGGATGGCCTTGACGGGAGGCTACCATCTGTCTCCCAACAGCTGTTCCAGTGGGTCCCCTCCCCCAACCTTCTCTGAGCCTTCGGGGTCCATGTGACCTGGCCATTTAGCCCATGGTGTGCAAAAAAGTGCCGCTCAGAGGTAAAACAACCCAACCCAACCCAACTTGTTAAAGCCATCTAATTGTTATTTCTTAGAAGTGTTATACAGTATTGCCAATTAGTTTGTTAATGTTACCCTACGCTGAAGCAATTTCCTGATTTAAGCACACAAGTCTGATTTGAACTATTATCAACAAATTTTTCCTTAAAGTTTGAAAATCTCCTGTAAATTAACAAAAAAACTGCTATTTTTAAAAAGGAAGATTTTGGAAGTAATTGCAAAGTATGTACCACCAATTTTGTTTTCGTTTTACATTCCTTTCTGCCACAAACATATTTCACTATTACTACAATTATTTTTATCATTTATTCCAGCATTCTATACATTTTTCCTGCCTTTCACATTGAAACTGTAACTAACAAAAGCTTTCTTAGAAAGAAATGCGAGTTACAATTCCAAAGTTCCCTGCAGCCTAAAAAAGTAGGTCAAGTAGCAAGTGCACTGACCTTGTTATTACTCACACGTGCAGTAAACTGACTGTAGTGAATGTTTGCAGAAAGAGTTCTTCTTAGATATAGGGTAATGTAACCATACATCTATCAAGTCAATATTAATCTTTGTTTTCATTTCTGTAAATTTATTTTATTTCTGCAACTTATTGATTTTTTTCATCAACTGATCTATCGATCTTTTGGGGTTATGCTACTTCAGATAGCTGGCTTTACGAGTTGTTGTAGATATTATTTAACATCGCATTAGTTTCTTTGTTAATATTTCTTTTATTATTTCTTGTAAAAAACTTTGATCTTATATCATTTCTAGAAAATGAATGAGGTATTGGATATTTAAGCAAAAAGAACTTCCTTGACACGACAAGTTGTTTACATGGATGATATAAGCTAAATACTCCTCCAAACAAATTAAATTATAAACTCCCTACTTAAATTTAGTATTTTATTTTCTTTCTTTTTATAATTAAACCTTAGTTTTCATTTCTGTAGATTTACTTTAGTTCTCTAAATATCGATCTTTCGATAGATCGATTATTATCATTTTTTGCAGAGTTATGCTACATCGGTTGACAGCCCCAAGTGAATAGATTCATAGGATATGTTTATCAGCTGGTGGATAATCCTGAGCAGAGGTCATTGTAAGCACCCGAATTCTTCTTCCTACAGGCATCATCAAACCTACATTGGAGAGAATCTACCAGTGTAGATGGCTTCAGCCTTTAGTAGTAAGGGAACAGATCTTTGCCTCATGCCTGCAATTAAGGGACTATTTGTTGTTGTCAGCACTTCCTCTCTCAATAAATCTTTAAACATCTCACTAACCATTTTCTCTCCATAGGTAGTTGGAATCACACAATTTCTTGTTTTCCTCACACAAGATTTCCAGCAAAATAACTCATATTCTGGGCTTGCAAGAGACCAGATGGCCAGGCCAGATACCTAAAAATAATCTTAAATTTCTCTTTTCAGAGAGGAAAGATAATAAACATCACCAAGGTGTAGGTCTGCTTCTCATCAGATGTGCAAGTGATGCTCTTCTAGGATATGAATGCATTAATGAAATGTTTCTTACAGCAAAATTTCAGACAAGCATTAAAGACTTGAATGTTATCTGCTCTTATTCCCCCACTGAGGATACCAATGAGGATGTGAAAGATAGGTTTTACAGACAACTTCAGGATATTTTGAATTCTGTCAAGAAAGGAGATATTACCCTTGTTCTAGGTGACTTCATTGTCAAAGCTGGTACTGACTCTGATCTTTGGGGAGGAGTGATAGGCCCTTTTGGTATTGGTAGCTGCAATGGCAATGGGCAGTGTCTCCTACAGGTAAATAAACTTAATGGTTTTAGAATAACTAACACTTATTACAAACACCGTGACATACATAAGTACACATGGGTTTCACCTGATGGGCTGTATAAGAATATGATTGATTATATATTAATTAACAGAAAATGGGCTAGTTCTGTTAGGAATACCAGGTCATATAGGGGAGCTGAAATTGGATCTGACCATTACCTTGTTAAAAGTGTCTTGCAACTTAAACTTAAAGAGTGTTGTGCTAGGGTTAAAAAATTTACCTTTAATACTGAAGCTCAGAAAGACCCAGTTATAGCTAAAGCTGACCGTGATAAGTTACTTAGTCATTATGACAGTCATGGTTTGCTTACTACTGAAGTTGAGGAAGAATGGGACCATTTTAAACAGACCAAACTAACAGTACTCTTTTAGAAAAAAAAAAAAGCAGAGGAGGCAGAATTATTTGAGTAATAAGGCACTTGAGCTTATTTCAGAAAGAAAAAATTACAGGAATGTCCTTAATCAATACCCTACTAGTCATAATAGAAAGCATTACAGAGAGCATAATAAGAGTGAAAATGATCAGTTAGCTGCTGATAAGAATCTTTGGCTTGGCTGACAAAGCCGAGGAAGCAGTTAGACAGCACAACAGCAGAGAGCTGTACCAGATAGTTAATGTTTTGTGTGGTAGAAAACTGACAGGTATAGAGTGATTGAAGGATAAACAAGGCAAGGTTATAGATAGAAGGTGAGGATTCTGTCATGGCTAGGTGGAATCAGCATTTCAGTGATGTTCTGAACAATATGGTCAGTTCTACTCCCATTATTTGTAATGATGATAGATGCATTGGTGGCTTTAATGTTGGCCCTATAACACAATCTGAAGTTATTTTGGCTGTTTCTAAAAACTTCATAAATCTCCAGGTGTAGATGAAATTATTATGGAAATAATTAGAGCTAGGAATGTTTTGGTTACCACTTGGATGACTGAAATTTTGAATATCATTTATGATAAAGGCATGGTTCCTAAGGATTTTACCTGAGCTATTATTATCCCTATTTTCAAAAAAGGTGATCGTAGTTCTTGTGATAACTATAGGGGTATCAGCCTACTCTCTGTTTCAGGTAAAGTTCTTTGTATGATTGTGCTTAATAGAATTAAGAATCTGGTTGACAGGCAATTGCGTGATGAGCAATGTTGGCTGTTTCTAAAAACTTCATAAATCTCCAGGTGTAGATGAAATTATTATGGAAATAATTAGAGCTAGGAATGTTTTGGTTACCACTTGGATGACTGAAATTTTGAATATCATTTATGATAAAGGCATGGTTCCTAAGGATTTTACCTGAGCTATTATTATCCCTATTTTCAAAAAAGGTGATCGTAGTTCTTGTGATAACTATAGGGGTATCAGCCTACTCTCTGTTTCAGGTAAAGTTCTTTGTATGATTGTACTTAATAGAATTAAGAATCTGGTTGACAGGCAATTGCGTGATGAGCAATGTGGATTCAGAAGTGGTAGGGGATGTGTTGATCAGATATTTTGACTTAGGCAGATTCTTGAGAAATGTTTAAAATTTTAGAAACTTTTGGTTATTAGCATTGTTGATTTCAAAAATGCTTTTGACTCTGTTGATCGTCATAATTTGTGGTTGATTGTGAGATCGTATGGCATACCAGACAAGTTAGTTAACATAACGAAAGCTCTATAATAACACTGAGTTGTGTGTGAGAGTTGGTAAGGCTTGTAGCAATTGGTTTGGCATTACTTCTTGTGCTTGACAAAGATGCATTTTGTCTCCTTTTCTGTTTAGTTTAGTTATGGATTATGTTATGTGAAATTCACCGGAAGGGAATGATTTTGGCCTTAAATGGTCTGGAGATATTACAATTTCTGATTTAGATTATGCTGATGATTTAGCCCTTTTGGCAAATGATGTTGATGAGATGAACTCTTTCATTCGAGCTGTTGATGAGATTGGTAGTAGAGTAGGTTTGGTTATAAACAGAGAAAACTAAAGTAATGAAAATTGTTCAGGCAGGCTGTGATTCAGTTAATCTGAATGGTTGAGTAGGTGTCTCAGTTTATTTTCTTGGGGGCTATGTAACAGATACTGGTGATATGCAGCATGAGATTAGCAGATGAATAGAGATTGCTGCGGTACTTTTAAGAATCTATGGAGAGTGTAGAGAAATTAATTAATTCTTAGTATACACCTGAAGGTCTTAGTATACACCTAAAGATTAAAAGTAGACTGTATAATAGTTTGGTTCTTTCTAGTGTTAGTTATGGTAGTGAAACTTGGATACTTTGTAAGAAGATAACAGGAAACTAGATGCTTTTTATTCTAGATGTTTATGCACTATCTTAATAATAACACTGAAGTTTGAGTTGAGAAGTTGAATAACTTGAAGCTATCTTAATAATAACACTTATTTAATAATAACACTGAGTTGTGTGTGAGAGTTGGTAAGGCTTGTAGCAATTGGTTTAGCATTACTTCTTGTGCTTGACAAAGATTCATTTTGTCTCCTTTTCTGTTTAATTTAGTTATGGATTATGTTATGTGAAATTCACCGGAAGGGAATGATTTTGGCCTTAAATGGTCTGGAGATATGAAAATTTCTGATTTAGATTATGCTGATGATATAGCCCTTTTGGCAAATGATGTTGATGAGATGAACTCTCTGCACAATATGCTGCTTAAAGGAGGTTGCTAACTCCTTTGCCTAACCTCATCATTAGTTACAAAGTTGAACCACCTAATGCCCAACTAATGATGAGGTTAGGCAAAGGAGTTGGCAACCTCCTTTAAGCAGCATATTGTGCAGAGAGAGACTCTGTTGGTTTGGCCACATTGCCCGTATGGATAATTATAGATTGGTGAATAGGATTATGAACAATGTGACTAAAGGCCTCAGAAAGACCTAGGATGTGGTGGGCAGATAATGTCAAACAGGACCTTGTTGGAATGGTGTGCAGTGGTCCAATGCAGCAGATGTAGCTCAGGACAGATATGCTTGGAGAACTAAATTACACAGTCTGGTTGGACCTCCATAGCCCATGGCTGCTTGAGGAGGAGGATGATGATGATGATGCTACATCAGGCTACATCAGGCTTACAACTTGTTACTGTGGATATTTTATTTAACGTCGCATTAGATTAAATGTTAAATTTTCTTTTATTATTTATTATTTTTTGAGTAAAATAAACTTTGATTTGGTATTTTCTGAAAATGAATGAGGGCTTGGATACTGAAGCAAATTTATTTCTGCCAATTTTCATAAATTAGTGATCTTTGGGTCGCCGATTTGTCAATCTTTCTGAATTATGCTACATCGGATGGCCAGTTTAAAAGTAGTTGTGAATATTTTATTTACAATCCCATTAGGTTATATGTAATTTTTCTTTTATTATTTCTTTGATTTTTAATAAAAAAACTTTGAACTCGTACCAATTTCTGAAAATGAATGAGGTCTTGGATACGGAAACAAAGTGGAGTTCCTTGGCATGGAAATCAGTGTTCGTGTGGGAGGGCAATTTTGAGAAGAGTTTGAAACCAGCCTTCCCTCCTGTTAAACTCAATGTAAACATTTCACTCACTGACTTTGAAAAATTAAAAGTTTTATGTTTATATTGAATGATTTTAAAAGCATTGCCTAATATCTTGGCTGTGCCACTCTGATGACATAACATTTTTTTTTGCTTTGGTGCCCAAACCTTTTTGCACTTAGCCAAGATTGCACAATCTGGAAATTTCTGGAACACCCAGGAAATTTTCTTTCGATAAAAATGTAATTTAACTATTTTTATTCATCAGGTTTTCCAGTGAAGTGCGATCTTGTTTTTCACCATATCACATTGAAAAAGGCTTATTAAAATCAATATGCTTGAAAATTTATTTATTTAGTTTTATAAAATTCATAATTAAATTCTGTTTAATTTGATATATAACATGACCCAATTCTGTTGATTGGTTATTTTCTTAAAAAATTCTATAGTTGACTTGTTTATCTGACTCTGCACAATTAGCTAAAAGCCTGGAATTTTCTCAAAGTATGGTACCGAGAATAAAATTTTAAAACAAGAAAAAAATTTACTTGAAATAAAAAAAATAAATTTTTATGTTATTCAGAAATAGCCTTTCTATTCATGTGCATTGTTTAATCATTTCTGTCTATTTTTTTTTTTAAATAAATTTTTATTTGTGTTGCCAGATGCATTTTTTTACTACATGACTCTAAATAAAGCCCTATTAAAATAAAACTAGTCATCTTTTTTGTTAAATATTATATTTTCAGAAAATCCAGAATTAAATGCTGATTAATTTGGCATGTAATATGTCATAATTCCTTTCATTAGTTATTTGGCAAAAAGTTCTAAAGTTAAATATTTTTTTGGCTGAGCATTGGGAGAAAATTGCTTGGCCTCTGAATGGAAACCAGTGTTTCAGGTTTGATGCCGGAGTGGTTAAAGGAGGTTGCTGAGTCCTTTGCCTAACCTCATCAATACTTACAAAGTTGAACCACTTAATGCCCCAGATGCTGCTTAAGCATCTAGAATCAAAAGCATCAAGTTTCCTGCTATCTTGTTTACAAAGCATCCAGGTTTCAATACTATAACTAACCCAGAAAGAACCAAACTATTATACATTGTAATTTTAGTCTTTAGGTGTATACACTTGTTTCTCAGCACTCTCCATAGATTCTTAAAAGTCCTGGCAGCAATCCCTATTTGTCTATTAGTCTCATGCTGCACATCACCAGTATCTGTTACATAGCTCCCAAGATAATTAAACTGCGATACCTGCTCAAGAGTGCAATTATTCAGATTAACTGAATCACAGCCTACCTGACCAATTTTCATCACTTTGGTTTTCTCTCTGTTTATCACCAAACCTATTCTACTATCAATCTCATCAACAGCTCTAATGAAAGAGTTCATCTCATCAACATCATTTACCAAAATGACCAAATCATCAGCATAATCTAAATCAGAAATTTTCAGATCTGTAGACCACTTAAACCCAAAATCTTTCACTTGCAGTGAATTTTGCATAACATAATCAATAACCAAACTGAAGAGAAAAGGCGACAAAATGCACCCTTGTCGATCACCAGAAGCAATGCTAAACCAATTACTATAAGCTTTACCAACTCTTAAACATGACTCAGTGTTATTATAGAGAGCTCAAGCACTTTAAAAAAAAAAAGTCGTAATAACATTTGTTGTTATTCCCAATGTATTGTAATGTTAACTTTTGAAATATATTATTTGATCAGAGGATGATGCCTACATATTGAATATTAATTATTAGTGATTAAGTTAAGTTTCGTTAATATCAAAAAGTCTTCTGTTTAAAATATACAGTTCTGTTGGCTGATGTGAGCTCCATTTCCTGTACTGCATATGAAGCTTGCTGATGATTCAAGCACTGTGTAAAAAAACTTGGAGAAATGGGCTTAGTAATTGTAGCTATTCTCTCTGTATTTCAAATGTTAACTATTACAATATAGCTATTGTTAATCATTGGATGATGCCTACCACATATTGTTGATTTTTTGTGTTTAAGTTAAATTTTGTTAATATGAAGAAGCACAGTGCCAAAAATGTAACTAAACTGATTTAAGCTTTTTGTCAAAATTCATAATCAGTTAATGGGTACGATAAAATGATCATCGCTAAACTCAGACTGCTTGAATGGGAAGAGAAATTTGTTTTCTCCTGTAACAGATAAGGACTCACAAGGCACTGAGACTGTTTTTTATGTTATGAAAATGTATTTTAATCGCTAACAATAAGCAGGTAATTCGCAGTTTACTGCACTCACTCACATGGCACCACATGTGGTAACAAATTTCTTAAGGAATGTAATGTAAGTGAATAACTTACAATATAATAGCTTTTCATCTTATCGAACAATTTATTGGATTATCTCTTGAAATGTTTCTTATGGTCGCCAGTTTTTGATTCTTTTTTTCAGGTCTCGCCCTCTAAAGTGAATAAAAGTTGAGTTTATTTAATCAAAAGGGGCGGGCTATTCGTAGAAATGTAGTTTTTTTAATGCAATCTGGATTTAATACCCATATAATGTAGCATAATGGTGTAAATTTAAAAAGTAAGTACTGAAAGTTGCAGATGATATATGATATTTAGTTAATGTATATTCCCTATTATTGTAATGAGTGGGAAATGGGACGATTTCTTCTTTAACGATATGCACTGTTTAAAGTGGTTGTCTTTGATGACATAACCTTTTCTAGTGTTTTTTGTTAATAATGTGGATGGCAGTGCATTGTTTACAATATTTTGTGTTTTTTAGGCTTGTTGTCTATGATGACATTATGTAGTTCTGGGGGCTTTTTTATATTGCTGATCAACAGTAAATTGTTTACAATAATTCATGTTTTTAGGCTTGTTTTCTCTAATGGGATTATTTAGTTCTGGGACCTTGTTTTTATACCGAAAATATGCTGTGAGTTGTTTATGGTAATTTGTGTTTTTTAAACTTGTTGTCTCTGATGGGATTAGTTCCTGAGAATGTTTTATACTGCAAATTGGTGGTGAATTGTTTACAGTTTTGGATAATAGGTTTGTTATAAGATTAGTGTGTTCTGGGGGTGGGTAAAAAGGGTGGAATGGCGGTTCATTGTTCAGCGGTATGTTCAGGTTGAAATGGTTGTCTCCAGCAATTTTGTTTTGGGGTTTTCTTAAATTGCGGAATGGCAGTTCTTTGTTTAACGGTATGTGCTTGTTAGAATAGCCGGCTCCGATGAGATTATTGATTTTTTTGCAAGTGTTTTTAAATAACGGAATGAACATTTTTGTTAGTGACAATAGGCTGTTGAAACAAGTAGCCTTGGATGGTACTGACAGACATTTGTTATATAATGATATGCACAGTTAGGAAAATATTCCTTGATACTATTACTTCTGGAGGGTTCCTTTTTATTTGCAAAACAAAGTCCCATGCTTAGAAATAAGTGTTTTATGATTATTACTTTACTCAATGTATTCTCATATGGCCTCTTCACTGCTAGTAATATGATTGCTTAGGTTATTATTGGTAGAACTTTCCAAGAAGTTTAATATTCTTTCTAATGTAATATTGGAATGCACTTTTCATTAGTCTAAATTGCATATTTAGTGGGTTTTTTTTTTTTACGGAAGTAATTTTAAAAAACTTGGTATATAATTCTGGATTTGGGTTGGGTTGTTTTACCTCTGAGTGGCACTTTTTTGCACACTATGGGCTAAATGGCCAGGTCACAAGGACCCCAGAGGCTCAGAGAAGGTTGAGGGGACCCACTGGAACAGCTGCTGGGAGACAGATGGTAGCCTCCTGTCAAGGCCATCCAGCGTGTTCTTTAATGTGCACAGGGTATGTCTCTCCCACACACGAGGCCATGGCTTAACGTCCGATCCGAAGAACAGCGGCGTTTCCAAGCCCAGCGGTGTCCCCTACTGACCATGGGCAGGGCAAGGAATTTTGCGGAGATAAATCTCAACGCTGACCCAGCTGGGACTCGAACCAATATAATTCTGGAAGAATTAAAATTTTCCATCACCGCTATGAGTCCAGAAGTTGAGCATTTTGTCAAGACATAATGCATTATTGCTTTGTGTAAAAAAAGATGCCTGAGCACCATAAACTGCAGTACTCTGATTTCTCCCGATTTTTCATTCCTCCAAATCGTATTTTTTATCGTGTAAAGGTGGCAGCTCTGCCTGTTAATTTTTTGATGTCTATAAATTGATAAATTTTTTTCCACAAAATATTTATTGAAAAATTCTTAATTTGGTGCAAAAATATGAAATCTTTAAAAATGTCAGGTGTCAATAGAAAGCTGGAGTTGACAAGGAGTGTAGATTTCCATTGAGTTCTTTTTGTACAATTTAAAAAAAAAAATGGTGAATCTTGAAAAAGCTAGAGGTCTGGTTTGAGGAAAAAAGGTTAGATCATGTTCTTTTGCAATGTATAGTAGAAATCAGAGCTCAAAATTTATCACTAAGCAGTCCCATCGCTTCAAGTGTAATTTAGTATTAATTAGGTGCATAACTTATTAAAAAAAATAAGTAAGCAGTTTTTATTTTCTGCATTTAAATCTTATTATGTTTAAATTTAGTCTAATATTTGTGCTTAAATACACAGTTTATTCCCTTTTCTATGTAATGTCTTTATTGATATTTCTTACAGCAAATTTATGGATGCAATGAAGTTTTTCAGTTGTCCCTTCAGATTTATTATAAGTGTGTGTGACCAGTATATTACAGTTATGAAGTGAGCTTCATACTAATTGTCATTTATTTCACAGAGGCCATCATTTGTTATAATATATGTAATATTTGCAATATATATTTGTTACTTATCTTATTAGTGTCATTATTCATTTGACTTTTTATAAAGGTTATCCTTTGTTTTTATTTCCAGTTGATATTTTTTATTTTGTTGTGTGTAATAAGTATTTAAGAGTATTTCACAGTAAACTGGTATAGTTTAAAAGTATTGTTATTTTCCCATCAGCAATCTCAAGATCAGCAAATTGTGCAAACTGTAATCATGATAATGAAAGAGCTGCTGTCACCTAAGTCAGGTAAATAATACATGAAGTGAACTAGACCTATTCTAGAAAATATTTATTTGTGATTATGCATGAACAATTAGTTGAACATTTTAATTTTGATAATATTTCTCTTGTATAGGATGACCCATGGTAGAGAGGACAGATTCATATTTAGTGGAAGTGTTAAAATTCTATCGTATGTAGAAGCTATTAAAATAGCATAAAGTTCTCTGTCATTGAGCAATAAAATTTTGAAGTTTATCCTTCAAACTATTGTGAATAGTTTGAAGGATGAGCTTCAAAATTTCATTGCTCAATGACAGAGAACTTTAAGTTATTTTAATTATTTTCTGAACAAGAAAGTCTTTTTAAATATGTAAAAGCTTTTAGAACCATGATTTTATTGACTATTACAATACACTTATAACACTTACAATGAATACTAAATATTGTTTCATTCACAGTATACACTTTTGATTATGTATGTTTTGATCATGATTAAGAAATTAAACAATAAAATTATTATTCTTTCACTTTCCTTCAATTAAATATTTTTTTCAGTGTAGTTGCATGAAAAGAGACTTTTAAAGCTTCTGGTAGCATAATTAATTATGCTTTATTTCTGATCTTGGCAATTGTTTAAAGTACCTGTAGTTTCATGTTCAAATAGCCCTTCAGTGTTATGAAGCTTGCTTGTTGATTTTAGCAAATCTTACCTTTCCCACAGTGTGCAAAAGGATACTTGGATCCCACTAGATTGTTAATGATGTTTATCATAGTTTTACATGTCTGAAACAAATTTCATTTGGATTCAAATTGTTACAGACAGACTCTCATCCCCAGATGTTTCTATTTAAAGTGTTGTTTAATACTGAATGATTATTGTTATAATTTAAATTTGAAAAGACTTGAATGAGAACTTTATTTTCAGGGCCACAGTTGCATTGTTTCATAAATGACTTATTTAAGAAGTTACTGAGCTATGACTTTGAACAATGAGTGTGGTCCTAAAGAATTAGCTAAAACACGGCAAATATGTACTGAAACAATGTTCAAGGTAGCGAACCCTTGTAAAATTGCTTCTCTATATTTGAGAATGAACAGATTCAAGTTAGGTAAATAGTATAAGATTAGAACTCTGTAACTGTAACAACAGTTGTGTCGTTTTTTTGGTGAAACAATTTTTATGGAAAAATATGACTGAGGATGAGTTAAAGATCTCAATGACATCTTTGTTTTGAGGAACATTTTTGGTATTTTAAAAGGTAACGGATGCTGGAATATTTAGCAGCAGCAATGCCAGCTGATGTATTTGATGTAAGAAGTTAATTAAACCTTTTTTTCTAGTTAAAACTAAAGCAATAAATGCTATAGTATACTTTACTAAAATATAGAAGTGTCATTTAAGCACTTGGAATGAAGAATATGCCAATATTCACCAATTTAATTTTTTTTAGAATGAGCTAAATTGTTAAATAGTTCAAATTCCCAAACCCTCTTATTTTGATCCAATATTGTTTAAAATTCAATGCATAGATTCAATTCAGTTCTTTATCTTCAGCCCACTTAGCTCTGAATATGACTCCATATGAACTAATACTCTCTAGCATGTTTTATTTAAAATTATAATATTAAAAAACATAACGTTAAAAGCACAGTGACAGGTTATTACAATTAGCTTTACCACATAATCACTGTATTATTATATGCCTTTTTTTGATATAATAGTGAACCATCTTAAAAACCCCTATCTTGCTCACACGAGATTGGCAATACTCAAACTATTGTAGCTGGAGAGCACTTTAATTTATTTTAAAGCAATGAGTAAAAAGGGATGTGATCCTTTTTCTGGGAAACTTTTTCTTTTTTTACCGCACTGTTCCCATGTTGATGTAGATCCATGGTTTTTTCTGGTTGATACACTGTTGTTGATGTTTTCTTGTGGTCTTCACTATGTTGAGATGTCAGTCCAGGATTCTTCTAAGTTATTTAGGATCCACACTGTTATTAGATATATGGCTGAGTTTTTTTTGCAGTCTTTACTACTCTCCTTATATTCCAAAACTACTTGGTTCACTCTTATCACACTATGACATGCCATGCGAACTTAAAAAATATTTAAAAAATCCTTTCATTCTAATAAAAATGATAAAAACACTGCAGCATGCATTTAACTCATCTTCATCAGGCACTGTGCATTGCTGGTATATTAGATGCTTTTTTTATAAAGCTGTCCCTCTAATGGATAGCAAGCAGTTGTCCTGTTAAATGATTTAAAATTAATTTCCACACTGATGGTACTGGTTTTTTTATCTTTATTACATATTACTCTGATACTTACTACAGGTGATGCGATTATTTTAGCGTGTAATTTTGCAAATTTGTTTTAGAATAGTCTGTGTCAATGCTGTTTTCCTAATTCATTATCCAAATTGTATTGATGCTCTGTCATTTGTGCTGCCATCTGTTGGTATGTTTTCCCTATATATTTAATATTGGATCCAGATAAACTCGACATATTCAATATCTACTAATAAATCAGCACTTTGAAGTCGATTCAAATTTTAGAGGAAAAATGTTTCTTACAGGAAAAATTTAGAGTTTATTCCATTATTTATCATTAGCATACTTGTAAGACATGCTTTCCATCTACATGGCAAATAGAAAGTCGCTTGTGGCTAGATTGCCTGAATAGCGCCTATATGTGACATAATAAAAATGTTTATAGCATTAGTTAGAGGAGATCTTGATCGGTGGCTGGTAGCTCAGTGGTCCAGAGAACCTGACATGTTATCAGGAGGTTGTGGGTTTGTATCCCACCCGGCTCAAGATAATTTTTCCTCTAAAATTTGAATTGACTTCAAAGTGCTGGAACATTTTTTCTCAAAAGTAATCCCAGAGAAAATTTAACTAAAGCAGTTGTGGAATGGTGCAATAAGTATGATAGATAATTCACAGTTGTTGGGTGGTGCAATAATAGTTCACCCACTCTAAGCCAGTTGAGTATAGAGTTCAGTTATGCTGCATAGATTGACAATAAGTCTATGTCTTTCCGAAGTGCGACTTTTCTCTTGGCATGGCTAAATTCGAAGTATGTGCTTGTCTGCGACAGTTTGTACTTCGAAAACAAAAAAAAAGGTTCACATAAATTTGAAAAAAGCATAAATACAATGCCCATATAAAATCCTTCCTCCCCCCCCCCTCCAAAAAAAATAAACACAATGCAGTGACTATTCTATTCTTAAAATGCACTAATTAAATATATGCAAATGGAATGTGGACTGCATATCATCACAAGAAACGGGGTAATTTAGACATCCCAAAAATTTGTTTCAGGACACGACAGTTCCCTAAAAACCGGTACATCTAATCACCCTAGTAATACCGAAATAAAACCAGAATTGCAGAATTAACTGGGGCGGGGATGGTTCAGTCGGTAGCATGCCAGGCTCATAATCTACAGTTCTCAGGTTCAAGTCCTAACTGGGCAGTGTGAGATTTATCTCTGCAGAACTCCCCTCCTGCCCTCAGTCAGTAGGGGACAATGACGGGCTTAGAGAGGCTGTTATCCATCAGATGGGATGTTAAGCTGTGGCCCCTTGTATGGGAGAGCGTGCACCCTGTGCACTTTAAAGAACATGCTGGATGGCCTTTACGGGAGGCTACCATCTGTCTCGCAATAGCTGTTCCCTCCCCCAACCTTATCTGAAGCTTTGGACCCTTGTGACCTGGTCATTTAGCCCATTATGTGAAAAAAGTGCCACTCAGAGGTAAACCAACCCAACAGAATTGACTAACTTTTCTGTGACGTGTTTTTTTTTTTGCATTGCTAAATTAAAACTAAATGCACATTTAAACTGTTGTTGTCAGCACTGCACTTCATCAAAAAATAGCTAAATTATGTTTGTTTACAATATTCTTCCTGTACAACTGGGAAGCTTTTTTTTTGGATATAGGACTTCCGTAAAATGTGCAAATTCTATAGGTGATTGTTTTACGATAAACGTTTTTTGGTATGAAAATTAATACATAGGGTATAATACATAAAGCTGACCCAATATCACAAGCATACAAAGGCACCTCTTGGGGTAGGGAAGAATTTTAAGAGTGGCATGCTAATAATTGATGGGTTGGTTCTATTTTCACCTCAAAATTAAAGTCACATAAATCAAAATAGCTAATTTTTTATGTAATTTTGTGAGCATAATAAGCTTGAAATCCTTACTAATCATTTAGATAGCATTTGATTTCAGGTGCGGAGACAAAAAAAGTATGTTCAGCCACAAAAATTTTACATGTCACATGAGGCAGGAAAAATGTAATCAAACCTAGGCAAAAAATGTTTATTCATCATCAAGCAGCCATGGGCTATGGAGGTCCAACCAAACTGTGCAATTTAATTCTCCAAGCAAGTTTTCCTGAGCTACATCTGCTTGATCTGGCCACTGCACACCAATTCTAATAAGGTCCTGTTTGACATTGTCTGCCCACCACATCCTTGGTCTCCCTCTCTTTCTGAAGTCTTTAGGCACACTGTTCATAACCCTATTCACCAATCTATAATTATCCATACGGGCAAAATGGCCAAACCAACGGGGTCTCTCTCTGCACAATATACTGCTTAAAGGAGGTTGTCGACTCCTTTGCCTAACCTCATCATTAGTTACAAAGTCGAACCACCTAATGCCCAAGATACTGCGTAAGCTTCTAGAAACAAAAGCATCTAGTTTCCTGTTATCTTGTTTATAAAGTGTCCAAGTTTCACTACCATAACTAACCCTAGAAAGAACCAAACTATTATACAAACACACAGTCTAATACAGTCTAATTTTAATCTTTAGGTGTATACACCTATTTCTCCACACTCTCCATAGATTCTTAAAGTCCCGGCAGCAATCCCTATCCATCTGTTAATCTTATGCTGCACATACCAGTATCTGTTACATAGCTCCCAAGATGATTAAACTGTGACACCTGTTCAAGATTGCAACCATTGAGGTTAACTGAATCACAGCCTGCCTGACCAATTTTCATACTTTAGTTTTCTATCTGCTTATAACCAAACCTACTTTAGTACCAGTTTCATCAACAGCTCAAATCAAAGAGTTCATCTCATCAACACCACTTGCGAAAAGGGCCAAATCATCAGCAAAATCTAAATCAGAAATTCTAGTATCTCCAGACCATTTAAGTCCAAAATCTTTCCCTTGCAGTGAATATCACATAACATAATCAATAACCAAACTAAAGAGAAAAGGAGACAAAATTCACCCTTGTCGAACACCAGAAGTAATGCTAAACCAATTGGTACAAGACTTACCAACTCTCACACACAACTCAGTGTTATTATAGAGAGTTTTCATTATGTTAACTAACTTGTCTGGTATACCATATGATCTCACAATCAACCACAAAATATGACGATCAACAGAGTCGAAAGCCTTTTTGAAATCAACAAAGCTAGCAACGAAAGGTTTCTGAAACTCTAAACATTTCTCAAGAATCTGCCTAAGTGAAAATATCTGATACACACATCCCCTACCACTTCTGAATCCACATTGCTCATCATGCAATTGCCTGTCAACCAGATTCTTAATTCTATTAAGCACAATCATGCAAAGAACTTTATCATAAATGATATTCAAAATTTCAGTCATCCACGTGGTAACCAAAACATTCCTAGCTCTAATTATTTCCATAATAATTTCATCTACACCTGGAGATTTACGAAGTTTTTAGAAACAGCCAAAATAACTTCAGATTGTGTTATAGGGCCAACATTAAAGCCACCAATGCATCTATCATCATTGCAAACAATGGGAGTAGAACTAACCACATTGTTTAGAACATCACTGAAATGCTCAGCCCACCTAGCCATGATAGAATCCTCACCTTCTGTAAACTTACCTTGTTTATCCTTCAATCCCTGTATACCTGTCCGTTTTCTACCAAACAAAACATTAGCTGTCTGGTACAGCTCTCTGCTGTTGTGCTGTCTAACTGCTTCCTCAGCTTTGTCAGCCAAGTCATCAAGCCAGAAATTTTTATCAGCAGCTAACTGATCCTTTACACATTTATTAAGCTCTCTGTAATGCTTTCTATTAGGACTAGTAGGGTATTGATTAAGGATATTCCTGCAGTTCTTTCTTTCTGAAATAAGCTCAAGTGCCTTATCACTCAAATAATTCTTCCTCCTCTGCTCCTTTTTCCCTAAAAGAGTACTATTAGTTTCCAAAAAAGCCTGTTTAAAATGGTCCCATTCTTCCTCAACTTCAGTAGTAAAGCAAACCGTGACTGTCATAATTACTAAGTAACCTATCATGGTAAGCTTTAGTTATAATTGGGTCTTTCAGAGCTTCGGTATTAAAGGTAAAATTTTTAACCCTAGGTCAACACTTTTTAAGTTTAAGTTGCATGACACTTTTAACAAGGTAATGGTCAGATCCAATTTCAGCTCCCCTATATGACCTGGTATTCCTAACAGAACTAGCCCATTTGCTGTTAATTAATATATAATCAATCATATTCTTATGCAGCCCATCAGGTGAAACCCATGTGTACTTATGTATGTCGCAGTGTTTGTAATAAGTGTTAGTTATTCTGAAACCATTGAGTTTACTTACCTGTAGGAGACGTTGCCATTGCCATTGCAGCTACCAATACCAAAAGGGCATATCACCCCTCCCCAAAGGTCAGAGTCAGTACCAACTTTGGCATTGAAGTCACCTAGAACAAGGGTAATATCTCCTTTCTTGACAGAATTCAAAATATCCTGAAGTTGTTCATAAAACCTATCCTTCTCATCCTCATTGGCATCCTCAGTGGGGGCATTACAGCAGATAACATTCAAGTCTTTAATGCTTGTCGGAAATTTTGCTGTAAGAAACCTTTCATTAATGCACTCATGTCCTAGAAGAGCATCACTAGCATGTCTGCTGAGAAGCAGACCCACGCACGCCTTGGTGATTATTATCATTCCTTCCTGAAAAGAGAAATTTAAGATTATTTTTAAGAATCTGACTTTTATCTGTCCATCTGGTCTCTTGCAAGCCAAAAATATCTAAATTATAACGGTGGAATTCTTGTGTGAGGACATAAAGAGAAAAAGCTCTGTGCAGAGTCCTCACATTCCAACTACCTATGAAGAGAAAATGGTTACTGGGATGTTTAAAGAAACTATGTTTATTGAGAGAGGGAATACCGGCAATATCAAACAGCCCCCTAATCACAAACATGGGGTAAAGACCCATTCCCCCACCATTAAAGGCTGAAGCCATCTACACTGGAAGACTTCCTCCAATGTAGAATTTGATGATGCCAGTAGAAGCAAAGAGTTCAGGTGCCTGAGATGACCTCTGCTGAGGATTATCCACCAGCTGATAAACATATCTTGTGAATCTATTCACTTGGGGCTGTCAACCCACAAACAGAAAACACAGTGGAAGATTTTCCCTCCACAGAAGCCCACCAGTGCAGAAATTCAGGATCCATAATCAAGCTCAGAGCCATAATTCAGTCCAGTGGGTTTATATGGTCAGCACCAGGACCCTGTGTGGTTGACCACTCCTCAGCAGGGTAGAAAAAAGGAAAAGTAACCAGAGTTGTCCAGATCAGTAGGCCAAACTAATCTGACAGCTCTCCCTTCCGTTCACTTCCACAAGAGGGTATCTCTTTTGAAAGGTACTAACGGTCTGCACCACGAGAAGGCGGGGTCGGATGTTAGGTGCTAGTTCTGGCCGGTTCTATGCATCATCACAGGGGATTGGTGCATAGCTCTCCTTCCAGTGACTTCCTAGCTACCCTTTACAGACTAGCTCACTCACTGCCTCTCAAATCAAACCAAGAGTAATTAGCACACAATTTGTCATTAAGTTGAGTGTGCATGGCTCTTAAGGAAACAAACTCAGTTATCAACTAGTTCTAATCAAGGAAACCCTTTTCAAAAATCTTAAATTTAGTTCTTTTTTAGTAAAAATCACTGAACCATTCAAGATTTAAAGGATGGCACTGGAGCCTAAACTAGCAAAAAGAACTATTTTGTAAAAATTTGGGGAACTGTCAGTGTTACTGAAAAATGCCATGATTGAGAACCTGGCATAAAACTGTCTACAGCTAGGGTTCCCAAACTTCCTCCAGACTTGTAATCTGCAATTCCCAGGTTCGAGTTCCAGCTGGGCCAGTGCTGAGATTTATCTCCTCGAAACTCCCCACCCTTCCCTCAATTAGTAGAGGATGATACTGATGTGTTGGAAAGGCTGCTGTCTTTCAGATGGAATGCCAAGTCATTGTTCATATGTAGAAGAGCCATATCCTGTGTACGTTAAAGAGCACTCTGGATGGCCTTCATGGGAAGCTACCATATGTCTCCTAAGAGCTGTCTGTTGGATCCCCTTCCCTAATCTTCTCTAGAAGGTTAGGGAAGGTCCTTGGTCTTCTTCTAAGTCCTTGGTTTCTTGTGAGACTGGTCATTTAGCTCATTCTGTGCATAGAAATGCCACTCAGAGGTAAAACAACCCAACTTAACTCTAATATAAAAATATGGGTTTAAATTTAAGGCTTCCTTTGCATCTCAGGCCCAGACAAAACCTTTCAAGGACATTACTATGAGATGTGCCTGGAATGAGTGTTAAGAGGGGAAAAATTGTTCTTCCACTCTTATATTTCTGATGCATTTTTGTAGCATTGATCAATTTCAACACTACACCCAATTCCTGAATACTATCGACACAAAATAGTCCAATTTTGAACTGCTTTAATCGACAGATAGTAATACTACTTATAGGACACAGTAAACACTTATATCCACAGTAAACTTATATCACGGGGTTCTCTAAATAATGTAAAGGTCACTATCCTCCTGTTCTGTTGAAGACCTGCTGTGGGTTACTCTTCTGTGATATTTTGGGTTACCTACCCATCTGTTAGGCATTTGAAAATATCTACATAAAAGTGTGTGTTTGCACTGAAGGATTCTTGAGGAGCCTTGGCCCCATGGACCCATACTTGGATATGTCCCTACTGCTTAACATAAGCATTAAAATCAAGTTTTTAAGACATATGAGCAAAAATAACTAAGGACATTTAAAAAAATTAAAGAAAAAAAAGCAAGATGGACTCAGCTTTTTTACACTCCTTTTCCTGTAGAGATGCACAACTGCAAAATTCACTTGGTAGAAAAGACTACTACTGCCTCATGAATTATAAGAGCACCACCTGGTCACTTATTGTTAATTTTTTTTCTCCAAATCTTTGCAAATTCACTTCATGGCCACATAAAAAATTATTTTGGAAGAATTGATAACTATCAGATGGGCCAGAAGAACCAGTGTAAGGGAGAACAAAAATATTGTTCTTCTGTTCATATCTGTTACCTTCTTAATCTCTAGCAATTTCAGCATACTTCTGATTCCAAAATACCACTTACACAATGTGGTTTCAATTATTTGATTTTGTTCAGTTTTGATCTGATCTAATTGAAAAGCTGCTGCAATTAGATACTGTTTTAGAATTGAAATTGGTTGCCACAATTAGTCTTATTTTACTTTGTTACAAGAACTGAACAAAACACTCCCTAAATAAAATGTCCTTTAGATTACCCCAGGACAAAAAAAAAACACTTTTATATCTAAGGCCCCTAATCAGGCAGCACCTTTTATAACCCAGTCCTGTTACTCTACTGTGATATTTTGGGTTGCTTTTAAAAAGTTGCACTTACCTACTTAAAATATATATATGCATTTGAATTGACAGGTTTTTTTTTTGTGACCTGGCCACTTAGCCCATTGTGTGCAAAAATGTGCTGCTCAGAAGTGAAACAACCCAACACAAGTTTTGAGGGATAAAGTAAAGATGGTAAGGTTATTAAAGGAGAGGATTCTGTCATGGCTAGATAGGCTGAGCATTTCAGTGATGCTTAAAAAAAAATGCGGTTAGTTCTACTCCCCTAGTTTATAATGATGATAGAGGCATTATTGGCTTTAACACTGTCTCTATATCACAGTCTGAAGTTGTTTTGGCTATATATAAGTTTAATCTGCATAAATCCTCATGGATAGAGGAAATTACCACTGAAATGTTAATTTTTTTTCATCATTGACAAATTTTAAAAAGCAGATTGGCCTCTAGAGCCATCTGCTCAAGGTCTAAAAGCCTGAATAGAAAGTAAGGTTTTTTACCAATAAAGGAAAATTAGAGATTATCACCAAATTTGGAATCAGAGATATAAAAAAAAGTATTAATTTTTGCCAGTGAATTTCTAAGAAGTAGTTGACAATTGGCATAAGAGAGTTAATTCTCTATGTGAAATTTATGTAAGTTGTTAGAATTGTGCAGAAGTCAATCATAATTGTTCTCACCTGAAAGTAAGTTTCTGAAATGCCTCCACCTGAATCTGGCAGACTGCAAACTGCAGTTCAGCCGCAATGAACACAGATTAAGTAGTTAATGATTTCCTTCAGAGTGTAATAAATAATCAACTTCTTTAAAAGATTTCCAAGTAGCTCAGTAGTTACTCGATGATGGAATCCAGCATTTTTTGGCTCTGTTGAAGATATTTCTGAACTTTGTAAGAATTAGTCCATTAGAGTCAATTGTTTGATCTAAGTTATATTACTTTTTATAATATATAGCCTGGAAAGTTAATTAGTCCTTTATTACTTCATAAGTTGTAGCAATATTATAAACACTATTCAAACTTGGGATGATATTTTCATTCATATGTTCTTTGTTGCTTAACTATTTACAGTAGAGCTTCACAGTGCAGTAATTAAAATTAAGTTAAAATCTTTAATTCTCTATGACTCTTTTAAATGTTTTAAAGCATTTCAAGAAATTCTATATGCTATCAAATATCCAAAATTATTAAGGAGATTTTACATACCATACCATAGAGGATGGGTAGTGAGAGGGGCTTCCAGGATGGTAGCAAGTGACAAGTTTATTTTTCGATGTTCTTGCCAGCAAGGGACGAGTCAGAATTTCAGGTGATGCTGATAATTTATTTGATTGAGGTTTTGTGACTGCAGTAGTACTGGAAGTAACTAATAATGCTTTTGGTGGCATAGAGTGCTTAAAAACTTTGAGTTCCACTATGTGCATTTTGCACCCTTTTGGTGCATCATCAGGTGGCAAGTGAGCAAGTTCCCCTTCCACCAGCATTCTTAGAGGGCTACTTAAGCTACCTCTCTGGAAATACCATGACCCAAAACATGTTTCTCATACTCTCCTCTCACCCCTGTTCCACCTGTATTAACGCACATACTCCCAGACCCCTGTTAAAAAATCTACCATGATGTATACTAAGAATCAATGATTAGAATACCCCCCCCCCCCAACACACATACACACTTCCCAATACCCACTATCCCTACTGATATAAAAACTACTATTAATGTCCTCAAAACATTATTATTAATCCCACACTTTAGTTTATGAAGTTTATGAAGTTAATAAAATTACCCCATTCAGTATAATCTCAATGCAACAGGAAACAAAGCAAAGGAATTTTTAATCTATTCACAAAATGAAGCTTCCCTCGAAACTCGCTAATCTTGGAGATTTCCAATATCTTCACACCCTCTTCCAACCTTCTCATGCAGATTGCATTACAGCCACCCATACATATGTCAACCACTCCAAACCTTGGAGCTGAGAGACTGACAAGGCAATTTATGGCACCCCGCTCCTCCCCCATGCTCAACAACCGTCTCTCACGCAATGCCTAAAGCTGCTCACTTGCCACCTGATGATGTGCCTAAAGTAAGGTTGTGAAACGTACACAGTGGATCTCAAAGTTTTTAAGCACTCTTTTTATTATTTCTTCCAAAAGTATTATTATTACTTCTGACACTACTGCAGTCACAAAACCTCAATCAAATAAATTATCATCATCATACATAATTTTCTAAAATTCTACTGACTCATCACTTGCTGGCAAGAATGTCGACAAATCAACTTGTCACTCACTAGCATCCCAGAAGCTCCTTTCACTACCCACTTCTACAGTGCGTAAATAATTTTTGATTCTTGATAGCATAGTATTGTTACGACAGATGAACGCGCTACAGTGACTTCACGAGTTAACGTGATTGTAGCCCTCGTGTGTGCTTCAGCGTGAGATTCAATTAGCCAACGATTTGGAACTTAGAACAGTTCTGAAGAAGAAGAATGAAATATAGCAGTGCAGTGTGTTAAAGTTCTGAGATCTGAAAGGTTGTTCAGATGGTTTGTGTCTGTGCGCGATAAGTAAAAGACAAGAAGAATCTTTTGTGTTGTGTGCGCGGACGGTCCTCGTATTATTTTACTAATGTGAAAAGTTTAGTGAACTAGCAGAGGACGATAATTTGTTTACGTCTCAAGATGTTCAAATGACATGGTAAACAAGGTTGAAAAGGTAGTATTTAATAGAATAGACAGAGCTGTTGTTGAGTACTCTGTGCAGGAAGATTGATGATTTTTGCATGTTAGTAATTAATTTGTTTATGAGAAACTACATCCATATTTTCTTTGTAACGATTTGCATTGTATTACAATTGGTTTTAAAATATAGTTATTAAAACTCACGCCCAGTGCTATCCATATTTTTGTAATCCGCAACATTTGGTGTCAGGAGTGGGATAATTTAATTGAATGCCTTTCACTAGAAGTATGGATGAGTTAATAAAGCTGATGACTGATATGAAAGCCGATATGGCTACGCATATGACTGCTATGAAAGCCGATATGGCTACGCAGATGACTGATATGGCTACACAGATGAATGACATTAAAAGTCAAAATAGCGAAATGGCCGCACAAAATAATGAGTTGAGAACTGAGATAGTTTCTCAAAAAGATGATTTGAAAGCCGAAATGGCCGCACAAAATAATGAGTTGAGAAATAAAATAGGTGACCTGGCCGCACAAAATACTGAGATGAGAGCTGAAGTGGCTTCTCAAATTGATAAGATTTCTGATAAGTGTAAGGACATTATGACCGAACTAAATAGTGTAAAAGATGATCTTGATAGTGTTAAGTTAGATTATAAACATGAAATTGAAATTGTAAAAACTGATTGTGAACGCCAGTTTCAGATTTTGAGAAATGAAATGTTACCTTCTGCTTGTGATAATAATAATTCTAGTGGAAATAATGTTATTACACATATCGCTAAAAATACAACTAAACCTTCTACATATGATGGTCAATCATCTTGGACAGTATTTAAAACACAATTCGAAGTTATCGCTACAGCCAATGAGTGGAATGAATTCCAAAAGGCCAGTTTTCTTGCAGCTTCCTTAAGAAATTCTGCTGCGGAGGTTTTGCAGTCTGTTCCAGAAGAAAAACGACTTGATTATCAAAGTCTAGTTTCTGCATTAGAACTAAGGTTTGGTGATAGTTATTTAAAACAATATTACGTGACTCAATTTAAACATCGCATGCAGAAAAATGGTGAAACTTTGCAAGAGCTTGCTAGTGATATTGAGCGTCTAGCTAGATTGGCTTATAGTAACTGTCCACCAGAAATTCAAGTTAATTTAGCTCAATTACAATTGATTGATGCTATTGCTGACCCTGACACTCAGCAATCTCTGAGGATGTTGGAAGGTGAATCCTTAAAGTCAGCTGTGGTACATGCTATGAAATACGAGTGCTCCAGGCTTTCCTCCCGAGCGAACAAACGTGCAGTGAGATTTGTGAGTGCAGAAGAAACTGTAGAAAAGGATAATGAGATGAAAGAACTAACTAAAGCCATACTATCCGTTTTGAAAGATATAAAAGGTTCTTCTTCAAAACCTACAACAGACCTTCAGTGTTGGAATTGTGGCAAGACCGGACACATTCGTACCAACTGCACTAGGAAACGAATGAGGAGTCCAAGTTCATCAACTAGACAACAGGATCAGGGAAACTGTAACGCTCCAAACAATGCAAAATATTTAAAGTTTTATGCTCCGGATAGCTTTAACGGGCGCCAGGCAATCATTAACAAATTGCCAAAAATGTAGAATAAGTTGATTTAGGGTTCCAATGCCAGTGAGCGTTCATAGTAAGAGTCAAAATGTATCTTAACAAATAAGAGTTAATGTAAAAAAAAAATTCTAAATTAGCATTGCTCAAGATAAAAACTATAGACTCAAAAGTTTGTAACATAACAAAATAGATTTATTTCCAAAACTAAGTAACTCACCAAGACATCAATGAAGAAACTAAAATCTGTGCTACTCGCACGGTGCTACGCACCTTACTACATCTCTCTGCTCTCTCTACAACTCTCAAGTGACAAATCCTCAAGTGACAAAATCCTAAGTGCTAAATCCCCCAAGTGCCTCGCAGGGCACGGTTTTGACAAAAGACCGGCGCATGCCGGGAAAGACATTTGCATACAATGACGGACGCAAGCTATGACGCAAGAGGGGGCGTGTCCTTGGCACGCGCTTTAACGGTTACGGTCGGAAGTTCGGAGTTGCGCGTACGCAACTCCTAGAAACTTGAAAACGAGTGCTGTGATGCCGAAACGGAAATAAAAATCCCCAAAATGATAAATATAACGTAAATTAAACAAAAACTGGTTAAGGTAAAGCAAAAGTGAACGATGGGGCATCACAAAACAGAAATTAGTCAGTCTTGCGGGGCAAAAGCTGGCTGTTGATTGGTTGGCCCCATAGGAAGTCGCCCACGTTTCAACATTACATGGTGATAATAATGGATTAGTAGCTGATGGAGCCATAAATGGAATACCTTGCCGTATGATAGTCGACACTGCTGCAAATGTAACTTTACTCAGAACGGATATAATAAAGAAAATAATACCTCACCCAAACTTGAATACTACACAGTCTAAAATAAGCCTACAAACAGCCACTGGAGATCGTGCAAAAGTCCATGGAAAAATAGAACTTAACATCCGAGTTGGTAGCTGTCTGGTACACCATCCTGTTTACATCGCTGACATCTACGATGAATGCATATTAGGCCTTGATTTTCTTAAGAAACATGGATTCAACATTAGACCTAGTGATAACCTACTCATCTATGAGACAGAAGAGATTCCTCTGCTTAGCCGGATGTCTGGTTCTTTATCAAGCGTAACTCCAATATTAGTGGCGGAAGACACAGAGATCCCAGCACAAAGTGAAGTTATAGTCCGTGGACATCGGGCGGAGACTTCTGGGGCCTTCCGATTGGCAGTTACCGATGCCTCTGGTAAAGGAGCTTTGGCTCATAATATCCTGGTTGCAAGGACTTTAGTCAGAATAGATAAAGAACAGATCCCTATCAGAGTGATGAACTGTAACAAATCCAATAGAATGTTAAAAAAAGATGAAGAATTAGCAATATGTGAAGCTGTTACCTGTGTAACAAGTATAAATAAAATAGAAGTTACTGATTCAAATCAAAATCATACAGACATCCCATCTCATCTTACTGAAATATGGAGAGAAACAAGACGAATATTAACTGAAAACCAAGCTGTTAAGGCCGAGAACCTATTAAAAGAATTTTCTGACATTTTTTCTGCCACATCAAATGATTATGGCTGTACAAACCTGACGGAACATAAAATCTACACTGGTGATTCTCCTCCAGTCCATCTGCCGGCAAGAAGACTTCCATTGGCAAAAAGAGAGGAGACGCAACAACTCATAAAGGACATGGAAGCTCAGGGCATTATAGAACCATCACAGAGTCCCTGGACATCACCAGTAGTTCTTGTCAAGAAAAAGGATGGATCTACACGATTTTGTGTAGATTATCGCAGATTAAATGACGTAACAAAGAAAGACTCCTTTCCTTTACCCAGGATTGATGATACACTAGACACTTTATCTGGGTCAGAATGGTTCTCAACATTAGACTTAAAGAGCGGCTATTGGCAAGTCGGTGTACGTCCTGAAGACCGTGAGAAAACAGCTTTCACTACAGGGAATGGACTTTGGCAGTTTAAGGTGATGCCATTTGGACTTTGTAACGCACCTGCTACATTTGAACGACTAATGGAGTCGGTGCTCAAAGGTTTGTCTTTGGAGGTCTGTCTGGTTTACTTGGACGACATCATAGTTCTTGGAAGAACTTTCGAAGAACATTTGAGAAATCTTCGTCAAGTATTTGAAAAACTTAAGGCAGCCAAGTTAAAATTGGGACCGACAAAGTGTAAACTGTTCCAGCAAGAAGTTCATTACCTTGGTCATGTGATCACTACATCAGGGATTAAGACTGATCCTAGTAAGATAGAAGCTGTAAGAGACTGGCCTCCACCACAAGATGTTCATCAACTTCGTAGTTTTATTGGACTTTGCACCTACTATAGAAGATTTGTCAAAGGCTTCTCCAACATCGCAAAGCCATTACATCGTCTGACAGAAGAGGGCCAGCGGTTTATGTGGACCACTGAATGCGATATAGCCTTTCAACAGCTAAAGAAGACTCTTTCCACAGCACCAGTGCTAGCGTACCCACAAACTGGAAAACAATTCGTAATAGATACTGATGCAAGTAACACAGGAGTCGGTGCTGTACTTTCACAAGAACAAGACGGACAAGAGAAAGTTATTGCATACTTTAGTAAAACTTTACCCAAACCAGAGTGGAATTATTGTGTAACACGCAAAGAACTGTTAGCAATAGTAAAAGCAATAGAACATTTTCATCACTATCTCTATGGCCAGAAATTCCTTATACGTACTGATCATGCTGCACTTAGATGGTTATTAAACTTCAAAAACCCTGAAGGACAAATCGCTAGGTGGATACAACGGTTACAAGAATACGATTTCTCCATCGAACATCGAAGTGGTAAAATGCATAAGAATGCAGATGCTCTTTCCAGGCGCCCATGTATTGACAACTGTAAACATTGCTATAATGCAGAACTGAAATTTGGAACTAAAGAGATAATGCCTATAAGACAAATAGTATCGACACAAACAAACAGTGACACCCCTAACATCTGGAATCCAATTGAAATCAGGAAGGCTCAACTAGATGATGAAGACATAAAACCAATATTAGAATTGATTGAAAAATCTGATGTAAGACCTAATTGGGAGCAAATCTCGAGGTATAGTCCAACTACTAAAAGTTACTGGGCACAGTGGGACTCCTTAAAAATGAAAGACGGAGTATTATACAGAAGATGGGAGAATCCCACTGGACGGCTGATCCGTTGGCAGATAATCCTTCCTCGCTCCCGAGTGGAACTTGTGATGAAAGATGTACATGATAGTGCCACTGGAGGACACTTCGGTGTTAATACGACATTAGCCAAAGCCAGGGAACGATTTCATTGGATGAAAAGTAGGGCAGACGTTGAAAGATGGTGTAGGCAATGTGAAGCCAGTGCAGCAAAGAAAGGCCCTAAGACTAGGAGTCGGGGTAAGCTGCAGACGTATAACGTTGGTGCCCCTTTTGAAAGAATAGCCATTGATGTAATGGGTCCGTTTCCTAGAACTGATGATGGAAATCGATATTTATTAGTGGTAATGGATTATTTCACAAAGTGGCCCGAGGTATATCCCATCCAAGACCAGGAAGCAACAACAGTGGCGGAGATGATAGTTAATAACTTCATTAGTAGGTATGGGGTACCTTTACAACTCCACTCTGATCAAGGACGGAATTTTGAATCCAATGTGTTTAAAGGCATCTGTCAACTATTAGGCATTCAGAAAACCAGAACAACTCCATTACACCCTCAGTCGGATGGTATGGTTGAAAGATTCAATAGAACAATTGCTCAGCATTTAGCATTATTTGTGAATGACCACCAACGTGACTGGGATCGCCATGTACCACTCCTTTTGCTGGCATATAGGACGGCAGTGCATGAGACAACTGGACAGACACCTTCCATGATGCTTTTTGGAAGAGAGTTACGTCTTCCCTGTGACCTTTTATATGGTCGGCCCGAAGCAATGCCTGTGTCCACTCCACAATACGTACAAGAATTACAACAACGACTAGAAGAAATCCATCACTCCGTTAGACATAACATCGACATAGCAAGTGACAGAACCAAAACAAGATATGACAGTAAAATAAATGGAACTGTTTTCAATCAAGGAGATCTTGTCTGGCTATACAGTCCACATAGAAAGAAAGGACTATCTCCAAAATTTCAGAAACCTTGGGAAGGTCCATATACAATAGTTAACAGGATTAATGACGTGGTATATCGCATTCGTCGACGTCCAGCTAAAAAGTGCAAGGTGGTTCACGTGGATCGTTTGGCCCCGTTTCATCGAAGAACTGAAGAAGCTTCGGAAACCAGAATTGTTCGGGACGAACAAGACCTAAGGAGGGGGCAGTGTTACGACAGATGAACGCGCTACAGTGACTTCACGAGTTAACGTGATTGTAGCCCTCGTGTGTGCTTCAGCGTGAGATTCAATTAGCCAACGATTTGGAACTTAGAACAGTTCTGAAGATGAAGAATGAAATATAGCAGTGCAGTGTGTTAAAGTTCTGTGATCTGAAAGGTTGTTCAGATGGTTTGTGTCTGTGCGTGATAAGTAAAAGACAAGAAGAATCTTTTGTGTTGTGTGCGCGGACGGTCCTCGTATTATTTTACTAATGTGAAAAGTTTAATGAACTAGCAGAGGACGATAATTTGTTTACGTCTCAAGATGTTCAAATGACATGGTAAACAAGGTTGAAAAGGTAGTATTTAATAGAATAGACAGAGCTGTTGTTGAGTACTCTGTGCAGGAAGATTGATGATTTTTGCATGTTAGTAGTTAATTTGTTTATGAGAACTACATCCATATTTTCTTTGTAACGATTTGCATTGTATTACAATTGGTTTTAAAATATAGTTATTAAAACTCACGCCCAGTGCTATCCATATTTTTGTAATCCGCAACAGTATATTTCTTGAAGTACTTAAAAAACATTTAAGAGTAGCATAGAGAATTAAAGATTTTAATTTAATGTTAGTAACTGTGTTTTCTGTCTGCATTTCTGCTTCTCCCCAGGCACTGAATTATTGGGATCATAGTCTGATGCACTTTGTAGAGGTTCATTTTCCCCCCTTTTTCTTGAAGGTTTGGTTGTGTCTGTTGTTGTTCTTGATTATTGGCTTGTTGTATTTCTTCTCCAATTATTTCTGTGAAAGTTTTAGATTTGTTAGGAGCTTTCTTGTTTCTGGGACAATTAACAACAAAATGGCCCATGACTCTACAGTGTTTGCAAACTTTTGCTATTCATCTGTAGTCTGTTGTGGCCATAAAGCTCCTCACCTGAGATAATTTGGAATGTCTTGTCTGAGCATTTATAGTGGACACTCTAGTTTTGGTTTTGATTTCAAGTTATTTTTTCTACTCATAATATTCATCGTTAATAGATTTTACATAACCAAACTTGGAGAGTTTTGGATATATTGCAGATATCGACATAAAATGATTGATATTTGATAAATACTTTCCTTACTGGGTATCCCAGTTTAGTGTTTTCCATATCCTTTTCCTTGCACTGAGGGGGCAGTAGTGTCTCAGTCGGTAGCATGCCAGGCCTGTAATATGCAATTCTCAGGTTCGAGTCCCAGCTGGGTCAGTGTTGAAATTTATCTCTGCAAAACTCCTCGGTAAGTAGGAGACACCGATGGGTTTGAAAAGGCCGGATGGGACGTTGAGCCATTGGCCCCGTGTGTGGGAGAGCCATAACCTGTGCACGCTAAAGAACATGCTGGATGGCCTTGATGGGAGGCTACTGTCTCCCAACAGCTGTTCCAGTTTGTTCCCTTCCCCAACCTTCTCTGAGTCATTGGGGTCCTTGTGACGTGGCCATTTAGCCCATTGTGCGCAAAAAAGTGCCGCTCAGAGATAAAACAATCCAACCCAACCTTGCACTGAGGATTTCCCCAGTCTAGTGTAACTGGAGCAACATCTTCCTTCTTGACTAAAATAATAATCCCTGATTTGGTAATAACTTGTGCAGTGCCATTGTTGAGATCCCACACTTTGTCACCAGTGTTTCCAGTATGCCCAGGTTCCCTCCCCCAAAAAACTTCTCTGAGCCCTACAGGTCCTTGTGACTAAGTGTCACTGAGGTAAAACAATCCAGCATGTCCAAAGGTTTTAAATTTGGATGATTTATTTGGAAAGCTCTTGATAAGATGTCTTCCTCTGCTGATGAGGCCATTATGTTGAAGCTATGAGATCAATATTGACTGATGTAGTCTTGGAAAAGACATGAACTGAAGAATGAATTCATGCCATGGCAGTGAAAGAATTTGCAGTACTAGACAAAACTAATTGATGATATACAGAGCAACAGTAGACACATCTGCTTCCTACAAGCAGCTGTGTCTATCCTGAAATGCTTAGAGCTGGGTGTGTTTCTGTTGTCACATAGTTGACTGAAAATTTGAATATGTTTTATAATAAAGGTGTTGGTTCTAAGGATTTTGCCAAAGCTATTTTTATCTCTGTTTTTAAAAATAAGTGGTCACAGTTCTTGTGATAACATTGTGGTATCATTTAGACAAATGAATTCACAGCTCATCATTGACATACTGAGTAAATACTATTGAGCTGTTTTAAGCAACAGGGTGAAGATGGTGTAGAGGAAAAATTGTCTTGAGATGGGTAGGATCTGAATCCACTACCTGATGACATGTCAGGTGCTTGACCGGTGATCAATCTCTCCTCCACTGCTGATGTTATGCTACACACCATCTGGTCAATCACTGTCTTTTGAGTGCATTTGGAGACTATTTCTTCAGAGCCATCCCAGATAAGTACAGAATAGCTACACTACAAGAGTCTCCTGGCTGATATATTTTTTGTGAGCAAATGGAATCTGCTTCACCTCTAGTATAATCAGTAGTACCTTGTATTTAGACAAATTGATTCACAACTCATCATTGACTTACTGACCATTAAGCTGTTTTTAATAACAGGATGAAGAGGGTTGCAGAGAAAAAAATTGTCTTCAGCTGGGTGGAATTTCCTTTACACCTATCGTCCTTTACTCTAATATGTGGTATATAGATGGAAACTGACTCTTTCCCTTCCTTTCTTCAAGGAAACATTCTATTGATGTAACTGATCCCATTTGTCAAGCAACAGCCTTTCCACATTCATTGTTGTCTATTCTCATGAAAGACAAGGAAAATCTCATTTCTGTCAGTTGTGATTACTTCTAGTCTAGACTCTGAACTAATTCTTGTGATTAAGAAAATTTGTCCAAGCATCACACAGCTAATATTAAAAATTATTGTTATTGAAAATTATTTTAATAAAATTTTGGCTTTATTGCATAGTGTGTTTGATAGTTAATTCCATTTCATAATTGCTTCTTACAATGACTATTGTTTGTCATGTGATCGATTAGTAAAATTAACATTAAATACACAATATTGCTTTTTCAAACAACAAATTTAACATAATTAAGAATTGATGAATATAATGTAAATATATGATTAATTAAAACTCTGTACACTGTAAAGTGTTTAAAATGACAAGCCTAAGATTTTAACATAAGACTTTCCTAAAAGATTTTATCAGTTCTAATGAAAAATGAATAATTAAGTCTGACAGTGAGTAGAATAATACTTTATAGTACAGTTATTCACCATACTGAGATCTTACTGGTGTTTTAAATATCTTATAGTGGGTTTTGATTCCATGCATATTTAATTTACGGATTTTGCTGAATCAAATGATGTCTTTTTGAGATCTGGGGCAAGCAAATTTCCTAAAATTTGGTGAAGAATGAATCGGCAAAAAGGTTATGATAAAAGAACACTGTATCCCATGGCTGCTTCAAGTTCTGTGTGTATGTGTGGGATATAATGTTTTAAAAATTTTATGAATGTTCCAGATGAAGTAAGAAAGATAAATGAAAGAAGTTAAATTTTTTATCTTTTGTAGTTCGTAGTGAACGTGCTCAGACTTTTGTTTCCAGTGGAGCTGTAAATCATTTGATGAGGGTAATAATTGGCTGCAGACAATGCTGTAACTATAGTGATGAATTCATTTCTTCTCTTTATGTGGTGTTGGCACGAATTGGCAGTAAAGGTAGGTGAATTTTTAGCTATTGCTTTTAACTGGTATAAAAGTAAATGTTATTAAATGAAAGTGATTTTGTTGTCTCTAAATTGAAGTTAGCACAATGAAATATTTATTGGAAGACTACAATTGATTATAGAGGCTAGATTATATATTACTTTTGTTATATTAGTCACTTTTAACTCTCATATTGAGATGTAAAGAAAATACAGCACTTTATTCCTCTATAAAGAAAATAAAGCACGTTATTCCTCTATAATTCTTTGGAAAGAGGTGATAATATTCCACATTGAAAACTCATTAATTTTTAATCAGAGAATTTTAATCCATGATGAACTTGTAGAAGATTAATATGCTAAAAGTTAGTAATGGAGCAAGATTCAATGGAAATGTTAATTTGGACATCATTAAGATCTTCATCACCTGTATTGATTAGTTGTGTTTGCAAAAGTTATAAGAATAAATGTGAATCACAATTGCTTCACATATGTATCATGTGTAAAGCTATAGTCTTACAGCATTTTGTTGGAAAGTTGGCATAATTCTTTTTTTTTTTTCATTCAGGTAGCTTTCTAAAATGTGTTTTTCATCCAAGCAGCTGCATGTTATGTGAAAATCTTCCCAGTAACACGATAGTCTAATTACTGCTGCTGAATATGGAATGCTTATTTTCAAAGAGAACATTCATCATTTATCAACTTTTAAAACTCTGATGATTGAAATTTAAATTAATGGAAGATTCAGAAAATGCAGATAATAACTTATTAGTATCTATCAAACCCTCTAACACAAAATAACATTGTTTATTTTAATGGATGTCAGATAGAGTACTATTATCATGTAGAAAACATAACACAGACAATCATATCTCTGTATCTTTATTTGACATCCAAAAAAAACTAAAAAAAAACTTTTCTTTGTCTCTTTTTTTTCGAATAAGCTGAAAATTTTGCAAGAAAGGCAAGAAAAAAAAATATCTTTATATTATCCTAAAATAAGTAGCAAACAGATATACAACATCATGATATGTAGCAAAAAAAAAGTACTTTAATATGGAGAGATAAAATAAAGAAATTCTAAGGTAACCAAAATTATGAGAAGTTTTGTATGTATTTTTTCCTAATACACCCAGTCTCCAACTAAGATGATTTGTAAAGTATGGCTGATTTTTTTACTAATGTGACTGGTGTGATTTAACATGATTTCTCCACTATTACTCTAAGATCATTTATATTGTTTTCACCATATAAGAAGACACCTAGGATGCTTTCCTCATATCACTCAACATAGTCCGTAATTTCAGCACTTCCAATAAAGATTTTTCAAATTTGCCTATAAAATAGCTGTAACACATAATATATTTGTAAACAATAAAGAAATTTTTATTGTCTCTGATCAACAAGAATGTATTTGTATACAAATTCATTGTCAATGGTTAAAACTTATAGCTTGTCACTTTGTAGATTAGAAACTTTTTTAAGCAGTTAGTCTTACAGTTAGTCATCTTCATTACTCAAAACCATTTTTACAACAATCAGTTTCTTATTTTCAATCTGCATTACTCGATATTCATTTATAGGTATAATGTATTAAAATAAAACCATTTTTTAGCGTTTTTTATTTTTACTTTTATCATTGTTTTTTGCAAAAAATGAGTTACATGTATGAAATGCACAAAAACAAATGAAAAGCATAAAACATTCACCAAAATATAATAAAGGAGTAAAATTAAAAATATCTCAATCAGGTTAGGATTCTGGAACCTAGACCATCCCCTTATTTGCATTATTTCTTATGTGAAATTCATTCACAAACTTCACATTATATGAATTTTTTGAAGAACACTTTGGGTGGTGACTCCATCTAATTCTATTATTGCTTACATCAGGGTTCCCTAATCCAGGGTCACAATCCTAATTACTGAGGACCTTCTGATAGTGGTGAGGGGGAGGGGCTCAGTCGGTAGCGCATCAGGCTCGTAATCAGCAGTTCCCAGGTTCAAGTCTCAGCTGGGTCAGCATTGAGATTTATCTCTGCAAAACTCTCTGTCCTGCCCATGGTCAGTAGGGGACACTGATGGGCTTGGAAATACCGCTGTCCATCTTTCCAAGCCCATCAGATGGGATGTTAAGCTGTGGCTCCTTGTGTGGGAGAACCATACACTGTGCACGTTAAAGAACACACTGGGAGGCTACCATCTGTCTTCCAAAGCTGTTCCAGTGGGTCCCCTCCCCCAACCTTCTCTGAGCCTTCAGGGTATTTGTGACCTGGCCATTTTAACCCATTGTATACAAAAAAAGTGCCCTCAGAGGTAAAACAAACGGAACCAAAATCTGATAGTGGTGAAGGCTATTGACCCAAACAGTTAGTTCTAGGTACTACTATTATCATAAGGTGGATAGCTATTTGAACATTGGTTTGTGATGAAAAACGTTTTGGGAAACACTGACTTGCATAGTCAAACCATCTAGTACCCAAATCTGCATAAATGTCTAAAATCAAAAGCATAAAGTTTCTGTTATCACACTTTACAAAAGCCCCAGGTTACACTGCCATAGCAAACTTTAAGACTAAATTATAGACTAATTTTAGTCTTTAGATCTCACCAATTTTTTCACAGTCTCCACAGATTCTTAAACATCTTGATAAAGCCTATTCCAATGATTTAATTGCACAAAATATCACTATAATTTGAGTTCAACACAGTCGCATCTCAGTTGTTCAACTTAATTATCAATCTCTCATCTTATATTGATAGTAGAGACGATACAATTTTTAGTCATTTGACCTGTAAGTTGAAATATATATATAGCAAATAAATAACTTTAAAAGTATTAAAATTATACTTCTTAAAGGACAAAGAAGAGAGTTATTAGCAGTTCTTAAACTTGCATTTTGTGACACTCATTAGGGATACATCTTATTATCTTGCTATAATTGATTTGCTGAGATAGTATTGCCAGTGCTGAGCTCCAGTAAGTTGTTGATGAGATTTGTACCTGTTGTAGTTACTTGCTTTCACTCTTCCTAGATGAGATGCCAGTCCATTAAGACTTCCATAGGTGTAATCAGTCCAATATGTTCTTATACTGGTTTCCTTCTTCCTTATTTTCAGATGAAGTTTAAAATCGATGTGACTCCAATCAAACTACCACAAATAACAAATAACTTGATACATGCAGCATTTGAAATATAACACTTAAAATTGAATTTAAAATCATATTTACAAATGCTTAAATGTATCCACTATTATATGTGCTTCATAATTCGACTTCTTTAGGCAGTGTGCATAACATCTGGTGAAAAACTATTTAAAAGATAGATCCTCTATCTTATAAATACATCGGTGGTTCAGTGAGTTAAGCATCCATGATCCAAAAGTAAATTCCATGCAGATAAGATAGCTTTTATTTCTGTATTACATAATTTGTTTCCATTTGTATTAATTATGAAATTTTCAAGAAAATTCGGTCGAATTTGAAGCAAGTAATCAATAATAATTAAAGTAAAATTTTAATACTCTTAAAGTTATTTATTTGCTATATATATATATTTCATATTATAGATCAAATAAGCAAAAATTGTATCTCTCTTATCAATAAGATGGAATTGATAAATTATTAAGTTGAATACAACTGAAATATGATTCTATCAAACTCAAATTATACAGTGATATTTTGTGCAATTAAATCTTTAAAATTATATTCTCATTGATTTATATTTAAATTGAGTGAAATTCCTACCAGCATGGGGTGCTTCAGCCTTTAGCAGTGAGGGTTCTGGTCTGTGCTCCATGCCTGCGATTAACAAGGTTAACTGAGAGGGTCCTACCTCTCTCAGTTAATCTTGTTTCTTTAAAATTCCTATTAATCATTATCTCAATAAATGTTTTGTGGGAAAAATTTCACGGACATACAGGACTCGAACCTCCAACTCTCCAAAAGCATGTCAGAATATTTTACCGTTGAACTAATCTTGGTCTCTCTGTCTTTTTCCCACTTAGTATGACTTTTCACTCTTCCCTAGATTTTCGTCACCTACCCTTAGCACCATCTATGATATTGGGTGGTAACTATTTCTTTTTATTGTGCTGAGTGAGATGGAAATAAATAATGAAGTCACTTCACACTATTAGCATTAGTAATGATTTAAACAATAAATGACACTCACAAAGTTATGTTGACTTTTTAATGTCTATAAATCAATAAATCAGAAAAAGTCCTCATTAACATATGATTCTTTAGAAAAATTGAAAAATAAAATTGCCTTTACTGATTATAGATGGCACAAGGTCTGCCATATCCAGTGAAAGATATAAAGGTCACTTTCTGGAAGAAACGTATTGTCCATTGGTTGGTTTAGCTGGTAGAACGCTCTAGCATGTATCTCGAGAGTCATGGGTTCGAATCCCACACTGTTGACAATAATGTTTTCCAAAAAAATATTTCAGTATACAAGTAACCCCCATTTAACATGGGAGATAAACTCACCAGACAAAAAATTAGTCACCCTTGGCTGAATGTCGCCTAATAGCACGTAACAGAAGTGCGACTGAAGAACAACCGAAATCCTGTCTGGCATGGATGCCACCAGTATGCGGATGTAGTGCACATCAATATTCATCCACTCTTTCAGCAGCAAATTACACAGTTCAGCCAGATTGGCTGGATTGCTGGGACGGCACTTCACTCATTGCCCAAAATAGTCTCACAAGTTTTCTGTGGGATTGAAATCTGAGGATTTGGCGGGCCTGTTGAGATGTTAGAATGCTCGTCATGCCAACTGACACACTTCGAGCCCTGTGCACGCGACAGTTGTCATCTTGGAAGACTTCCTTCTGGTATTCACTGTGGAGATGCTGCACAAAAGGCAACATGTGGGTCCAGTAGCTCCATATAGCCCTTCTGGTTCAAGTGTGACATCACTGCAACCAAAAGACCCATTTCCTCGTACCTGAAACACCCCTAGAACATCAGCACCCCCTCCAGCTTGACCAGAACCTTGCACACAGTCTGCATGGAAGGCTTCATGTGACTTATGATGTACCTGTCGTCTTCCATCATTCGAGTACAAGCAAAATGTGACTCATCTGACCAGATCCCATGCTTCCAAGAGTCGACAGTCCAGTCTTTGCAGTGCTGCGCCCACTGTAGCTGTGCAGCCTTCTGCAGAGCTGTTAACATGGATCTCTTCCATGGTACTCTGCTTCAGATATCCATGGCATGCAGTTCCTTTCGATGTGTTCTTTCGGATACAGCTTGTTGTAGGCCTGCATTCACTGATTGGAGCAATTCCTGCCTTTTTGCAAAGCGGTTTGGCCTAACAGTGTGTGACACACTGTGATGGTCCCTACTGGTGAGCACAGTCTTTCTGCTGCAGTTCTGGTGACAATTGGTGGAGGACTGCAATGTACGCCACTGCTGGAAGACCCTTTGGACAGTACATTTCGACACACCTGTGAAGGCACAACTTCTTGTACACTATGCACTTTGGCTCGGCCAAACGCAATAACACCCTTTTGCCAATCATTAACATCTTTGGCAGAACTCATGTTTCAGGGAGCGACTAACATACACATGGCACCAACCACTTCTTGTCACTGTATGATCCCCGTAGCGCATGGCACAGCTATTTGTAGGATGCATTTATTACTGGTGTGCTCTCCGTTGCTGTCGAATGGACGTTACGACCATTCGACAGCACATCCCTCTTCTTGACATCACATCCCTCTTCCTGACATTATGTCCCTCTTACAGCGGGAGATGACTAATTTTTTGTCCGGTGAGCTTATGTTCCAGGAAGATACATCTTAAACAAGGGAATGTTTATTTGCTTGTTTTTTTGCATATCTTATTCTTTTTTATATTTTTTTTTTCTTGTGTATCTAAATGTTTTATTTCAACAAAAATAATTATAATTCACAATTTTTATTAAAAAGTTGCATAAATGAATTATTGCATGAAATATGTAAATATATGATCCATTAGTTAATTTCACAATTTATTTCTTAATATGGAAACAGTCTAACATGATTTGCTTGTCTCTGTTTTGTGTATAATATTTGTAACATTTTGTACTAGAAAAAAATTAATGACACCAATAAGTAGTATTGCTAATCATGGAAGAAATTAATTTTATTATTTAGTTTTTGCAGTTTTTCTCATTAATATATTTCCCAGTGACATGAAATGAGAAGCTGTAGTTGAAACTTCTTTGATGAGCTATGCAGAATTATACAATAACATATGTGAAAACTGTAAATTCTTGTAAATACGTTATTTATTTACATGGGGCAGACTGAGACACCAAATATTTATGTGTATTTATAAGTGTAAGGATTTTAAGGTTTTGTATGGGGAAGTTTTACTAAAAAGAGAAAAGAAACCATATTACAGCAAATCTGCTTTAAACTGCAGTTACCTGTATTAAATTTAGGATGACTAAAGTGAGATTAAAATTAATAACTCCTTGTTAAATCTATTTAAAGGTTGAATGGCCACACCCAAAGCAATATAATACAACCAAATAGTCAAGTGTCTCATTAAGTGGTCTCTTTTGATGTGATAGATATGAGGGATGTTGAAAAAGTTCTTGACATGCATCTGCAAAAAAATAAAACCATTGCATTTACCTCAACAAAACTTTTACTGTCCTTCATAGTGCTCCCTTCCAGCATTCTGAATGAATGCATTTTGTAAGGTTTTGCACTCTTGAGAAAAGGCTTTTCAGCAAGTTCCTTTTTAATTTTTGGAAACAACCAAAAATGACATGGTGCAAGATTGGGTGAATGTTTTCCTGCTCCAGATAGGCTGTAACTTACAGGGTTTTGTGAGCCCTGGCATTGTCATGAAGGAGAACCCTTGACATGCCTGTTGTTGGATGCTGCTCCATCTCAACCATTTTGGACAAAACAGTGTTGGTATAATATTGGCCATCTACAATCTTTTTTTTTCAATTTCGGTGTTCACGGCTACAACTTCTTAGGAATTGAAAAAAAATGTGGGATGGATCCAGGTGGCTGGAGGGAGTGTGATGGTCTGGGCAATGTTTTCTTGGGGAACACTTGGACCAATTATCCCTGTAGAGCAAACTGACAGCTGCCACCTACCTGAACATTGTGACTGACCAAGTACACCCCTTTATGGAGACTGTATTCTGTGATGGAGATGGCATCTTTCAACAAAACAATGCCCCATGTCACAATGCAAAGAAGGTTCAGTAAGGTTTCCTAGAACATGATGAGGAATTCAATTCATTGCCATGGCTCCCAAATTCGCTGAACATGAATCCTATTGAGCATTTATGGTTTAAGTTGGAGAAATGGGCATGAGTAGCATCACCCCAATCACATAATATATGAGAACTGCAGGATCTTCTGTTGCAATCATGGTACTAAATATCAAGCAACATCTCATTGAATCTACGTCTCATTGGGTGAGAGCTCTTTTGGCAGCAAGAGGAGGGCCTACATCATATTAGATAGGTGTTTTTAATGTTTTGGCTGATCGGTGTATATGTCATACATATATGTATGATGTGGCACCAGTCTAGCTATTAGTGTCATTCAAGGTGTTAATGAGTTCATGAACAGCAGAGATAGTTCTCTCATTCATTGCCACCTTTGGTTTTCCTGCACTAGGGTCTTTGAAACTCTGCTCTCCTTCTTGGAATTTGTGCATCTATCCCATAATGGGCAAATGAACAGGCATGATCCTCACATACTTGTGATAAATTGGCATGAATTTTTTTTCCCCGTTGTCCCCACAAGACAAGGATGCAGCATCCTTGCCAAAATGTAAAAATTTTTCTCCATCTTTAGTAGGCTCCATAGCAACAATGCACAGATTTCACAGACCAAACTTTACAAATTTTACACACCACTAACAAAGAGAGAAATGATGATATGATCTTTGTTTTAACACATAATGACAAATTTAGACAAGCTTTCAAACAAGTCACACCTCGTTAACTTCGGAGAAATGAGTGCAAATCTACAGATATGTGTGAAGAACCTTTTGAATGCTCTCTATGTATTTCTGTGATCTTCCAACAGAAAGTCGCCAAAATGCCTAAGTACTTACACTCAGCTGTAGAAAACATCAGTTTCTGTTCTTTCGTAAATGTTAAGCTGGGGGAAAAATATGTTTCATCCACAGATGTTTGCTTTAGAATTCAGTATATCAAGGAATTTGTACTTTTTTTAATCTATTTAATAATGCTTTTATTCAAGTGTATGACACAATGACACTTAGTTGAAAACTAACAAGGAATTGGTACAATTTAAGAATTATATGTAATTCTTATACATTATATAATCAGTGGCATAGCCAAGATTAGCTAGAATTCTTGGAATGGGGGTGGGCGGGTGGGTATTCGGAACATTTTATTGATATTTTTGTTAATGTAAATTGATGAATTAATGATTTCTCAAAAGTAAATTTGCCCAAAGATGGAGAGATTAAATCCTCATTTGCCCTACTTGTACTGTATGTTTATGCATATACAGGGTGATTCAAAACTCTTGGGCCAAACTGTAAGGGGGTGATAGAACACGCCTAAACAAGCACTTTTTGTCATACAATACATGGTCGCTCACTCTCAAGTGGTGAAGCGCTAGAGGGCGCTTTCCAGTGAACACTTATAAGTGCTGGTTTTCGCACTCATTGTCATTTCTACCGTGGATTGCAGAATGGATGAATTGTTTCACAAATCAGGAGAAGGCGAACATGCATTTCATGTGTGGAACTGTGGATGGAAATGCGAGGGAAGCCCAAAGATTATACCGGGAGCGTTTTCCTACCAGACGCATGCCTGATCATAAAACCTTTCAGTGATTGCACCAGTATCTGTGCGAAACAGGCCCCTTTGTCAGCAGCTTGCAGGATACTGTTCAAGGAGTGTGAGGATGCCATGTGTTACAGAGGAAATTCTACATAGGGTTGGAGATTGTCCCGAATGTAGCATGCGAGCAATTTCCCATGCCTTAAGTGTGCCCCAATTGGCGGTGTGGCGAGTTCTTTGAGACGAACGATTACACCCCTACCATGCACAGAGGATGCATGCCTTGACACCTGCAGATTATCGGCCTCGTGTGGATTTTGGACAGTGGTTCCTGCAGCAGACTGCAGTGCAACCAGACTTTAATGCACGTCTTATTCACTGACGAATGCACCTTTTACACATAAGAGCATTTTTAATACCCACAATTCACATGTGTGGGCCACCAGTAATCCGCACGCCATAAGTCCACATTCATACCAGCGGCATTTCTCCATAAATGTTGGCTGGAATCCTCCACGACTATTTGATTGGCCCATACCTTATGCCAGCCCGACTGAAAGGGAGAACATACCTCGTATTTTTACAAGAAGTCTTGCCAGAATTACTGAACCCTGTTCCAGCAAACATTCGAACACGTATGTGGTTCCAACACGATGGAGCGTCACCCCATTTCAGCATGGATGTGCGGAATGCCTTGGATGCAACATTTCCAGGACTATGGATTGGTCAGGGTGATCCCGTCGCTTGGCCACCACGATCGCCTGATCTCTCATGTCTGGACTTTTTCCTATGGGGCCATATGAAAAGCCTAATCTACGATAGTCCCATCGATTCCAATGAAGACCTTGTTGCCAGGATTTCTATTGCTGCAGCTGCTGTACGAGAAATGCCTGGTGTTTTTGCCCACGTATGCCGATCACTATGTTGAAGGTGTGAAGCCTGCATTAATGTTGGCGGTTGTTCTTTTGAGCAGTTTCTGTAATTTGTTCAATAAAATTCTGTAATTTCTGCAATTGTTTCAAACCTCTTCTGTCATTCTTGTGTTTCTTCATTTCCTGACACAGTAACTGCTAACCCCTAGCACTTCACCGCTTGAGTTCCGACCATGCAATGTATGATGAAAAGTGCTTGTTTAGGTGTGTTCTATCACCCCTTAAAGTTTGGCCCAATAGTTTTAAATCACCCTACATAGGTTTATCATATGTCCTGGTTTGAGCTCTTGTTCTGATGTCAGGGCTGGTATGGTTTTGAATTTTTTTCTTTTCTGTCTATGACTTTCTTATTTGAGTGGTAGCTAATATTGTTATGAATTGTATATTTGCAAGAATTTGTAGACAGTTTGTGAAACATCAATTTACAAAGCAATTAATATTTAATTGGGATAGAAACACTGGGAGAAGAAAAGACCACAGGTGAAAAAAAAATGGTTAGAATCTTTTAGTCATTTTTGCAAAAATATTTCTTTTTCATGTTATTAAATTTATCTTTTGTTAGACATCAGCTCCTGTTGAACAACAGTTCTCAACCATGAACATTGTTTGGTCACAAGAGTGGAGTTTCATGTCTGCAAGTACTGTTCAAGCATTGCTTTTTTGCAAAGTTAATGACTTAACAAGTCTGGAATTTTGTGAAAAAAATTAAGATTGATGAAAAATATTATTTTTTTTATGTGCATTGTAATAAAGTAGCAGAATTGCTCTGTGTTGCTTGGGCTTTGATGTAATGACTCAGAGTAGCAGGCTTATTCATAACTGATGCACGACTCATTCACATCCGGAGTGACGTCACTGGTGGCAGACGTTCTTGGCTCCCTGTAATTCATCAAATAATCAACTGATCGCTCCCGAATTTGATGTGGTGGTTCCACTTAGTTCTGGCTATATATGGTTTAGAGATTGAGTTCTTAAATGAGATGGGTCAGGTTTGAACCTGCTACAAGTGTCCGAAATTTCTGGGGGTTCCATTGCCTACTTTACAAAAGGAGATTTGAAAGTTATGAATGGTGTAATGTATTATTAATTCTCAAAGTTATCAATGGACACACATTTCATGGCAACCTTTGGGGGTGGGCCTAATTTTCTAGGGTTGAAACTCGTATAATACCACTAAGTTACACTGAGATGAAGCTGTAGACGAAGTTTGGAGGGCCTAGTTTTCACCATCTAGGAGGAGATCTCGAACAGACAGAAAGACAATCGCTCTAAAATATATAATAAATTTAAATAAATAATTTGTTTGCTCATACACCCATATTTTTTTATACTGCTCAAAACATGTATGTGACTTTCATTTTCAACTTTCTTCCTTAATGTTATGGTTTGATTGTATAAAAATATGATAAGCCTCTCTGCATACACACACACATCATGTTACAGAAATATTTGTGTTAAAACTGTGTAGTGCTACTGGGTAGGTGTACTCAATCCCCTTGAAGGGGGGCGGGGGTGGCTCAGTCGGTAGCGCGCCAGGCTCGTAATCTGTAGTTCCCAGGTTCGAGTCCCAGCTGGGTCAGCGTTGAGATTTATCTCCGCAAAAATTCCCCGCCCTGCCCACGGTCAGTAGGGGACACCGATGGGTTTGGAAAGGCCACCGTCTGTCGGATGGGATGTTAAGCCGTGGCCCCGTGTGTGGGAGAGCCATACCCTGTGCACGTTAAAGAACACTGGATGGCCTTGACGGGAGGCTACCATCTGTCTCCCAACAGCTGTTCTAGTGGGTCCCCTCCCCCAACCTTCTCTGAGCCTTCGGGGTCCATGTGACCTGGCCATTTAGCCCATGGTGTGCAAAAAAGTGCCGCTCAGAGGTAAAACAACCAACCAACCCCCTTTAAGGTAGACAAAAGGTTGTGCTATAAATACTGGCAAACTAAGCATTGTGTCTCAGTGTCTCAGATTAAAGACGGACGCTACGTTGCATTCAGTTAAAACTCTGTGAACTTGAATGCTGTGCTGTGTTTATACCTGTGCCACATTATTGGGGTTTATTCTGTACTTTAGCATTGTGCATTAGAATTTTTTTTAATAATTTGTTCTTTAAAATAAAATTGAAACCAGTCTGGTCTTAAGAGTTGAAGTGTAACTGCCTGTGAAAATGTTGTTAAAAGACCATGCAAATCTATAACATTAGAAGAAAAGATGGACTTAATTGGAAGAATGGAGAGTGGGCATTCATATCCTACTGTTTGTAGGGAACTACATATTGCCCCCTTCATTGCAACAATAATCATGAAAAATGTTGATAAAATTAAAAAGACAGTGGAAATTGTAAGAAGGGAAACTGCTTCAACTCTTAGAAACTCATGCGGTTCTGTGATTGGAAAAATGGAACAGTTACTCTCATTATGGTTGACAAGTTAAATGAATGAGACATTCCTCTCATACAAAGTGTTATTTGTGATGAAGTGAAGGGTTTAACTCTTATAGTATCAGGTTTCTGAAATTGAACTCACTATGCTGTGTTTTCCCACTTATCTTTAGTAAAATTCCAAAATATATATATATATTTTCCCCATTTTTTCTGATATTGTTTTATTATTCTAATATAAACAGTTTATAATATTTCTATTATTTTTTAAATCGTTCATTTATTTTGTTTTTTCTAAATTATTTAGTTATTTATGCGTACAACACATAATGCATGTTCTTAGACTGTTGACGATCAGCAAAATCTAAGCCTAAGGAAAGCAGTATCATAAAAAATAATTTTGCTTTCAAAACAAGATAATTAAATAAAAACTGAAATATATGTCAGAAAATTGATAAAGAATTAGGAAAAAAAAATTCAATAAAATGTTACAAAGCATTTAAAATTTTAAGTACTGAATTTGAGAATGAGTTACTTTATTATGAAGCTTCCTAACTGCTATAGAAAAGTTTAATTCATAAAATTCTGGCAGAAATTTTGTTAAAAATTGCAATTTCCTGACCTTAATTAGTTAATTTGGTTGAAATGTAATTAAAAGTATTAATAAGTCCCCTACCTTTTAAAAATTGAGCTTTATGGCTAATTTCATAATGCTATGGTTCTTTTATGGTTTCCACCACCACCATTAGAGATCACTAGTAGTTTCTTTTTCGATTGTTTGAAATTAATTATTCTTTTTATAATCACAGTATACATTAGTTTATTTGGTTGAAATGTAATTAAAAGTATTAATAAATAAAGCCTTACCTTTTAAAAATAGTGCTTTGAGTGAATCCTATGCTCTTTTATATTTTTACTGTTGCCATTACAAATCACTAGCGGATTCATTTTCAGTCATTTCAAATTAATTATTATTTATAATCACAGTATCCATTTGAGAAGCAATAAAAATAACTATTTTATATTTATTTAGAATAATTATAGAATATAATATTAGAATGAATTTATATTATGTAAAAAATAACTTATAAATTTACCTAATTTCAGTCTAACCTAATATAGATACAGCTTTAGATTTTCTGCTCACAAATGCAAAGCTTGTTTAACTGGATGATGCATTATAATAGCGCAGAGAGGAAATCATTTATGCCAAATTAAAGAATATTGTGGAAGTAAAAGAAACTTTTACTATTAAGGTGAAATTTGTATAAATTCAGGACTCATGGTTTTCAAAGTTTGGCAGTTTATTCAATAAATGGACAGGAGTTTAAAAATATAGTTGTTGACTTAGCAGAAGCACTGATGATATTGTAGGCAATGTATTAGATGATAATGATTTCTGGTTTGATGTAATTTGTTCGACAAACTTATTTGATGGAAATTTGTTCAAAACTGAAATTTGTTTGAATGAAAGTTGTTTGAGCAATATTTTGTTGACAGTTTGGGAGACTAATATTGGGTGTTCTCCTCAATAAGGTCTTTTCTGCTCTGTTATTGGGAGATTATCAGAGAGGGAGTGGATCTGGGAAGAGCAGTGATAAAAGAGAAGGCTTCGTTTTAGATTAGGTAGAGTAAAACACTTGTTTCCCAGAAAATCTAGGTACCATTTAATTCTTTTCAGTTTTCATTATTCTTATAAGCTAGGCCGAGTGGTTTTCATGCTTGGTTACTGGTCAAAGTAACCTGGGTTTGAACCCCAGATAAGGCATGGATGTTTGTGTTGTTTTTCTGCTGAGGTCCCACCATCCTCACAGACCTTCTAGTGTGGCTTATAAACTGACAGGCTCTTGTCAGACCTCTGTGGCAAGCAGTTGCTTGAGGGAATATTTTTTTTTATGCTCAGATCTTTGAAATAGAAGAATTTGAAATTTAATTCTGGATTATTTTTCAAAATTATATACATCTTTTCTAATAGTGAGATGTTTATAATCATGGCTTCTTGACTCACTCTCTATACTACCACATCATCTGTGTGTCCCTTCCCTCCCCATCTAACATTGCACACAGAAAAATAGCACTGGTACAAAACTGAGCAACTCCCTCTCCCCTCCACTGCTTCCACTGCATATTCTTTCTTGGTAGTTGGCAAAATGGGATTCATTGGTTTAATGGGCGGTGGGCTTAAAGACCTGGTTTCTGTGGGTTACCCATAGGGCAGTAGTGTTAATTGTCGCTTGTCACTGGGAAATCCTCAGAAGGGTAGGCAGTAGGAGAAACAAAAGAGAAGGCTCAGCCATGGCCCCTTTGACCCTCTTCCCCAAGATTCGGCACTTCTGGTGCCACTATTTCAAAGAGAAAAACTAGAAGTGGAGAGAGTCGAACCCCACCCTTCCGGAATATTTTTTTATTGTATCATGTGGTTTAGCCTTCATAACTATATATTGAGCTTTATGACTATGGCTATCCACACTTTTATATGAAGTCAAGCACACACTGTTTAACACAACTAAAAAAAATCAATAGAGAAATAAAAAGTAAAATCTACCCCACCCTCCAATTAAAATCATATCAAGATCTTTGGCACAGGAGAAAAACAAGCAACCAAACTTTTTTTTAAAAGCCAATTTAAATATCTTCATCCCTCTTAAAAAAGTAATTTTGTCCACAAAAAACAGGGTGATTTTTAAATCCCCTCGAAAGTTGTGGTTGTAATCGGCAACTAGCACAAAGGCTCAAGCACTATAAATTTATAACTATTTGGCTCTGATGTAAAGGACATACGATCAAATTGATGATTTCTGCAGAACACAGGAATCAAATATAGAACAGCTGTGGGACAAAGGGACCCACTTCGAATCAGGGATAGAGATGAAACTAAAGGACCCAGGTTTGAATAAGGAAGAACTAGTACAGGGGAACCAGGTTTGAATCAATGATCACTGTTGAGCAAAAGAACCCAAGTTTGAGTTCATAATGGTAGCAGAACAAGGGATGAGGTTCAAATTTAGGATGGCTGTGAAAGAAGAGGAATCAATTTCTAATCCAAGGTCACTAAGATGCAAACAAAAGCATCCTGGTTGGAATTCATAAGGACAGCAAAACAAAGAGACCCAGGGGTGAATTCAAAATGGCTCTGAAACAGATTTACTTGGGTTATCCAGGATGGTTGTCGAACAAAGAGACCTAGACTAGATTCCCAGCTCAGATATAAGGGCGTTTGCAGTTTTCCTGTCTAGATCTCATTATATCATGTTCACTATGACACATAAATTTGACACACACTATGACAGATCTCTCCAACAAATAGACTGTACTAGAATATGGCTATAAGGAACAATTCACAGTTTATTACGGATGAAAATTTTTTTATTGGAAATCAGTGATAAATGATTAGTTTAATACATATACGACCATTATTTTTCACTTCATTGTACTTTCAACAAACATTAAAAGGAACAATCATGCTAATCGTAAATGGCATGATAACTACTTATATAAAGCCATAGATGTAAAGCCACTAAAAATTTTTGAGAACTTTCATATATTTGCCCATAACATTAGAATAATATAGTTTAATTATTAATAACATTAGCAAAGGAGCAACAGAATATCCTCAAACCTTTAAATTTCAGATTGAAACTTCAACATAAATAAACTTTAGATGAAGAAGTTACAAGACCCCAGAAGCTCAAAAGATTTGAGAAGAAAATCCACTAGACTGCTCTTAAGAGACAGATGGAAGCCTTTCTTCAGTGCCATCCAGCGTGTTCTTTAACCTACTCTGAAATATTACGATTCACATTTCCCAAAGGCTTCAATAGTACCCTCTAATTGCAGAAAATGCCAAAATTTTAAATGAATATTGCAAATGATCTATTAATAGTAGAAATTTTAAATTTAGTGGTAGAGTTCCATGGTTCGGTCCATGGTTTAGTCCATTACTCTACAAGTGGGAAAGCAACTTTTTTGTTTTAACTTTTTTGTTTTAAGAGTTAAAGCGAAAACTTATGTAGGTTATTAACAAAACAATGAAATTTCTATTTGCTTTTTTTCAATTACTTAAAAATTCCACTGTTAGAAGGTGCTAAAAGCGAAAAATAAAATACTTTTTGAAAATTAGCATCCCATATTTACCAGAAACTATTTATTATTATTTTTCTAGTCTGATTGTGTGGAATTGTGTGCATTTGATTTCATATGAATGTATGAGTGGTAGAAATAAGTTTGGGATCAAATTTTCAAGCCTGAGGACACAGTTATTGAGCCCAGAGTGGAACCATTTGGATAATCATTGACTCGAGACTGCCAGAGCATGGTTAGTGGAAATATTTCTCTGTGATGTCATAAAAAAATATACAAATTGGCCGCTAAACCAGTTACGTAATTTGTCCTATTCCTGACTATTACATATTTTGAAAAAAAAAACACTCTTATTATTGGAAGGACAAATAAAAATCTTAATGTTATTTGAAATGAAAAATGCTTGAAAAATTATTAAAAACTGAAAATTCTTGAGTAATAGTATAAATGCTAAGAATAATTCATTAATGAAGGTTTAAAAATAATCAAAGTTTATGGAACTTTTTTAATGGCTTAAGATATTTTAAACTGTTGAGGCTTTAATCAAAATATTTTATCTTTTCATACCTTTGTTTCACAATTGCAAGAAAATTTAGAAATTAAAATTATGATTGTGCCTTAAAATTAAAATTATGATTCGTTGATGTCCTTCGAATGGTGGCAACCATTTTTACCCCTCTAGGGTTAGAACAAGACGAGGAAATGCGCAACTCAGTGGAAATCCTGTTCGACATTAAGGGACTCAGGGATGTAATTTTTGAGGTTTTATAGGAGCAAAGATTAGCTCGGGAGAGGGAGGCAACACAGGAGAAACTGAGAAGAGAGGATGGGAATCGAACCCTCATAGAGGAACCGTCAGAGAGAGTAGTGAAATCACTTATAATTACAACTTGCAGTAATGAAGAGGATATAGATAGGGATAGAAAGAGTTTTGAGGCATTGGATAACATTATGGAGGTAGATAGCCAAGTGAGCAAAGAACAGAATAATGGGGAGATAGAAGAAATAGTTGAAGAGCAAGCGATTGTATTAGATGTAAAGCCGTTTTTAAAATTAGAAGAGTTAGCGCCCCTTACCGAAGCTGTAACTGAAGCAGCAGAATTTGTTATATGTGATTACCACCCTGAGACACAAGTTGATACAGAGGAAGTTAGCCTGACAGAAGAAGAGAGTCTGACAAATGTAGATTTAGTGCCCCCTCCCGAAACTAGAAATGAAATAACAGAGTTTGTCGCATATGACTGTAGCCCTCTAATCCGATCAGACACAGATGAAGCTAACCCAGACACACATACAGCAGACAGTAGCACGGAAGAAAATACACTGATTATTAGCACATGCCTCTCAAGTAACTTCGAAGAAAAGCCCATCATAGTGTCAGTCAACACTCTTCAGCCAGTTGAGGGTTTAACAGCCTCCCTTTCATGTTTTCTTACTGCAGCGAAAATCATTACCTGCTGTGTGGACAGATTGTTTGAAGAATCAGTGCCACCAAAGGCTCGATATTGTCATGTGAGAAACCGTAGGCCGAAGCTCATTAATCTGCGCACTAATTTTAGAGTAACGCCACCCACGCACACCAGATTAACGAATCACTTAGTAGCAGCTACAGGAACTGGTAGCCACATCGAGAGAGATCAGCCCCTATATCAGCCACTCCTAATTAACCATCCTAGCTGCCGATTAGCAGAGGAACATAGCCAAAGTATGTTGATAATTAGAACTCAGGTCAAACAGAAAGGACAGAAGTGTAGTTTGAATATGCCTAAGTTGGAAGTAAAGGAATGTGTAATGTATGTGTATAAGGAGGATCCAGAGAAATGATCATTTAGCAAGGGCTTAATTGTGAGAAGAGTTAGGAAGATATTTAGAAATAGATTGAAGTTAAGTAGAGTATATAAATGTGGTTTTTGTAAGGAAGAGAGCGCTGTCAATTCACACAAAATAAGCACCAGGGTTAGAGAGGTCAGATATACTCAAGTATTGAGATTAAGTAAATTAATTAAGCAATGAAAGACAAGAGAAAAAAAGTTTAGAGTTATCAATTTGGGTGTCCATACATAAGTTCAATCGGATCTGTCATTTTAGTCTGTGCTAGAATTTTTGTTGGTTATTATGTGGAAGTAGAATGTTAAGGATGTTTTAGCAACTATTAGATTAACCACTGGAAAGAGAGCTATGCACCAATCCCCTGTGATGATGCATAGAACTGGCCAGGCCTAGCACCTAATGTCTGACCCCGCCTTCTCGTGGTGCAGACCATTAGTACCTTTCGAAAGAGATACTCTCTTGTGGAAATGAACGGAAGGGGAGGGCTGCCAGATTAGTGTGGCCTACTGATCTGGACAACTATGGCTACTTTTCTTTTTTTTTCCTACCCTGCTGAGGAGTGGTCAACCACACAGGGTCCTGGTGCTGACCATATAAACCCACTGGACTGGACAGATATATGGCTCTGAGCTTGATTATGGATCCTGATTTTGCTGCACTGGTGGGCTTCTGTGGAGGGAAAATCTTCCGCTGTGTTTTCTGTTTGTTTGTGGGTTGACAGCCCCAAGTGAATAGATTCACAGGATATGTTTATCAGCTGTTGGATAATCCTGAGCAGAGGTCATCGCAGGTACCTGAACTCTTTGCTTCTATTGGCATCATCAAATTCTACATTGGAGGAAGTCTTCCAGTGTAGATGGCTTCAGCCTTTAGTGGTGGGGGAACAGGTCTTTGCCCCATGTCTGCGATTAGGGGGCTGTTTGATATTGTCGGCATTCCCTCTCTCAATAAATATAGTTTCATTAAACATCCCAGTAACCATTTTCTCTCCATAGGTAGTTGGAATGTGAGGACTCTGCACAGAGCTTTTTCTCTTGATGTCCTCACACAAGAATTTCACCATTATAATTTAGATATTCTCGGCTTGCAATAGACCAGATGGACAGATAAAGGTCAGTTTCTTAAAAATAATCTTAAATTTCTCTTTTCAGGGAGGTGTGAAAATAAGCATCACCAAGGCGTGGGTTTGTTTCTCAGCAGACACGTTAGTGATGCTCTTCTAGGATATGAGTGCATTAATGAAAGGTTTCTTACAGCAAAATTTCAGACAAGCGTTAAAGACCTGAATGTTATCTGCTGTTATGCCCCCATGAGGATGCTGATGAGGATGAGAAGGATAGGTTTTATGAACAACTTCAGGATATTTTGAATTCTGTCAAGAAAGGAGATATTACCCTTGTTCTTGGTGACTTCAATGCCAAAGTTGGTACTGACTCTGACCTTTGGGGAGGAGTAATAGGCCCTTTTGGTATTGGTAGCTGCAATGGCAATGGGCAACGTCTCCTACAGGTAAGTAAACTCAATGGATTCAGAATAACTAACACATATTACAAACACCGTGACATACATAAGTGCACATGGGTTTCGCCTGATGGGCTGCATAGGAATATGATTGATTATATATTAATTAATAGCAAATGGGCTAGTTCTGTTAGAAATACCAGGGCATATAGGGGAGCTGAAATTGGATCTGACCATTACCTTGTTAAAAGTGTCATGCAACTTAAACTTAAAAAGTGTTGTGCTAGGGTTAAAAAATTTGCTTTTAATACCGGAGCTCTGAAAGACCCAGTTATAGCCAAAGCTTACCATGATAGGTTACTTAGTCATTATGAGAGTCATGGTATGCTTACTACTGAAGTTGAGGAAGAATGGGATCATTTTAAACAGGCTTTTTTGGACACTAACAGTACTCTTTTAGGAAAAGAGGAGCAGAAGAGGCAGAATTATCTGAGTGATAAGGCACTTGAGCTTATTTCGGAAAGAAAGAACTGCAGGAATGTCCTTAATCAATACCCTACTAGTCCTAATAGAAAGCATTACAGAGAACTTAATAAACGTGTAAAAGATCAGTTAGCTGCTGATAAGAATCTTTGGCTTGATGGTTTGGCTGACAAAGCCAAGGAAGCAGTTAGACAGCACAACAGCAGAGAGCTGTACCAGATAGTTAATGTTTTGTGTGGTAGAAAACCGACAGGCATACATACAAGGACTGAAGGATAAACAAGGTAAGGTTTTAGAAGGGGAGGATTCTGTCATGGCTAGGTGGGCTGAGCATTTCAGTGATGTTCTAAACAATGTAGTTAGTTCTACTCCCATTGTTTGCAATGATGATAGATGCATTGGTGGCTTTAATGTTGGACCTATAACACAATCTGAAGTTATTTTGGCTGTTTCTAAACTTCAACTTCATAAATCCCCAGGGGTACATGAAATTATTACAGAAATGCTAGAGCTGGGAATGTTTTGGTTACCACTTGGATGACTGAAATTCTGAATATCTTTTATGATAAAGGCATGGTTCCTAAGAATTTTACCAGAGCTATTGTTATCCCTATTTTCAAAAAAGGTGATCGCAGTTCTTGTGATAACTATAGGGGTATCAGTCTACTCTCTGTTCCAGGTAAAGTTCTTTCCATGATTGTGCTTAATAGAATTAAGAATCTGGTTGACAATCAATTGCGTGATGAGCAATGTGGATTCAGAAGTGGTAGGGGATGTGTGGATCAGATATTTTCGCTTAGGCAGATTCTTGAGAAATATTTATAGTTTCAGAAACCCTTGATTGCTAGCTTTGTTGATTTCAAAAAGGCTTTCGACTGTGTTGATCGACATAATTTGTGGTTGATTGTGAAATCATATGGTATACCAGACAAGTTAGTTAACATAATGAAAGCTCTCTATAATAACACTGAGTCGTGTGTGAGAGTTGGTAAGGCTTGTAGCAATTGGTTTAGCATTGCTTTTGGTGTTCGACAAGGGTGCATTTTGTTTCCTTTTCTCATTAGCTTGGTTATTGATTATGTTATGCGAAATTCACTTCAAGGGAAACATTTTGGCCTCAAATGGACTGGAGATACGAAAATTTCTGATTTAGATTATGCTGATGATTTAGCCCTTTTGGCAAATGATGTTGATGAGATGAACTCTTTCATTCGAGCTGTTGATGAGACTGGTAGTAGAGTAGGTTTGGTTATAAACAGAGAGAAAACTAAAGTGATGAAAATTGGTCAGGCAGTCTGTGATTCAGTTAATTTGAATGGTTGCACCCTTGAGCAGGTGTCACAGTTTAATTATCTTGGGAGCTACGTAACAGATACTGGTGATGTGCGGCATGAGATTAACAGACGAATAGGGATTGCTGCCGGGACTTTTAAGAATCTATGGAGAGTGTGGAGAAATAGGCGAATACACCTAAAGACTAAAATTAGACTTTATAATAGTTTGGTTCTTTCTAGGGTTAATTATGGCAGTGAAACTTGGACACTTTGTAAACATGATAACAGGAAACTAGATGCTTTTGATTCCAGATGCTTACGGAGTATCTTGGGCATTAGGTGGTTCAACTTTGTAACTAATGATGAGGTTAGGCAAAGGAGTTTGCAACCTCCTTTAAGCAGCATATTGTGCAGAAAGAGACTCTGTTGGTTTGGCCATGTTGCCTGTATGAATAATAATTATAGATTGGCGAATAGGGTTATGAACAGTGTGCCTAAAGGCCTCGGAAAGAGGGGGAGACCTAGGATGCGGTGGGCAGACAGTGTCAAACAGGACCTTGTTAGAATTGGTGTGCAGTGGCCAGATTCAGTAGATGTAGCTCAGGATAGACTTGCTTGGAGAACTAAATTGCACGGTCTGGTTGGACCTCCGTAGCCCATGGCTGCTTGAGGATGATGATGATGTACATACAGTTCTAAAAAAAAAGAGAGTAATGTGTCTATTTTCAGTTTAATTGTTTAATTTATCTGGTTCTCAAATTTTGTCACTAAAGTTAATGTTCTAAAAACCTAATTTTTATTATTGATTGGATACTGTTATATGGAATTAATTTAGTTAAGGAAGATGATGAAATTTTTTTATTTTACTTAAGTATTTTCATGATCTATGTTTTAAATTAATTTTATGGGTTCTATTTTGTGAAAATTCAACTGTCATGTAGTAAAAATTTAGTAAAAGTAATTCCACAGTTTATGCCATTTTTTTTGTTCATTTGACATAAACATTGAAAAATTATGGTGGAATAGAGTTGAGTTGTAAGAGCTCACAACTCAGAGAATATTTCGCCACTGTGCTTGTAAAGCGTATATTAGGGAATTATTAAGCATATATTATTATAATTAACAGCAAGAAATATTTTAGTGTCTTGGTTTGTAAAGAAATAATGGCTGTGATTTGATCTGAAGTAATAATCAATGTAATCACCTGAGTTTGTTGTTAGCAGTTATCGGTGTTTGTCAACACGACACACCCCCTTTCTTAATACCCACTGCAGGGCAGTCAGGGTAAACGAACATGACTGTCACGTGATAGCTACATCGTGCTTACTAGGAAGCCAAATAGAGTTGCCCTCGAAGAGAGTCGAGGGTGGGGTAAATCGGATTATATACTGTTACAGAGACTAGAGAAGTTTATTTTTGACTATGGCCAAGACTTTATTCTGTGACCTAGTTGGTTAACTAACGAAGTGAGATAAGCTGCCAGGTCCTGCTCCGATCAATTGAGTGTTATTTTGATAGTATGTGTTAAGGTTACTGCCACTTTTTAATCATGAGAATTTTGCCACGTAAGCGTAACTGTTGTAAATACCATCACATTTCTTAGTTCGCATCTGTCATTGATGTAGCCACAGGACCTGTGCGTGGTTGCTTGTAATGATGATTGATGTGAGTTACATTTAGAATTTTTTTGTTTATTGTGGACTTAGCAGAATAATAACTTCTTGTGAATTTGTTATGTGAAAATGAGTTTTGTTTTATGTCAGTGGTTAAGAACGGATACTTACAGTTTTTCTTTCTTGTTTTATATTTTATGTTCATCTTGCTGCTCAACCAGAGATTGGCTGCTTTAGGCAGCCCAAGAGAATGGATCGCAGCTCAGGACGTGCGGGGTCCTAAGAGCTGTATAATGTGCCACCAAGAGAGGATATTTTATGACTCGAACTTGAGTGATTTCAGAGACAGTGGGACTTTAGGCGATAGGATTGTGTTTAGTGCAGCGATTTCTTTTCAGAGACAATGGGACTTTATGTGACGAACTTCTTTGTCATTATAAACTGCCTTCAGTGTATGGACATTTCACCTAAGGGACTGGGCAACTTTAAAAGAGTGAAAAATTCTGGAACTATATAATTTTCAAAAACTTTGGGACTGTCACATGAATTTTTCGCAGATAGCCTATGAGAGCATGGGTAGTGTACCACGGTTACATAGTGAAAGTTCTCTCACTACGATTTCTCCCCCCCCCCCCCCCCCCCCCCCCCGTGGTGGATAGGGATGTTCTGCGTGAATTTGCATAGTTCGCGCAGAACGGTATTCAAGTTCCAGACAGCAGTTTCCTTTCCATCGGAGTGGCGCCATACGAGGGATTATCTTGAAGGACCATTCCATTGATGTGCTGCCTAACTAAGCCGACCACTTACCTGTTGGCAGCCAGCATAATCCTGGGCAGCGGTTACAAAGATAACGCCCACACCTCAGCAATACTCCTTTGAAGGAAAGAAGTATGACGCCAGAACTGCTCCTGTCTGACAGCCCTGAGAGAGAATTCCCCCGCTCACAGTAAAGCGAACTCGTGAAAGACAGTCACATGGTTGTAGCCAAGGAATGGACTCTGGAAGTTTCTAATTTTCGTCCAGCACCCCACCCCCACCCCCCTGGCGGAGAGTTGAGAGAGCCAATGAGAATTCTCCGCAATAGCGATCCTTGGTGACTTATGAGGTGAGAGAGAAGACTTTTTTTTTAGTTGGTTCTTTCTTCCTCTGGTGATGACAACGAGAGAGTAGTTCTGCTTCTAGTGATGAGAGAGAGGAGAGGGTAGATAGTTCTTTTGGTGGTGACAATGAGAGAGCACAGAGAGGTTGGATGGTTGGCTTACGATGGACTCGTAAGAGTTTAGCTTAGTAGAGAATGGGGCAGTTGAAGCAAAACGATGTGATCACGACAACCTACTGAATCTGTAAGTCTGTTGAGCATGTATGTGGAATAGAATATAAGAATATCAGTGATGTTTAGATTGTAAATAAATGTCTTTTTGTGTTTGTGAAAAAATGTCTTTAACTGCCTTTGCAGACTCCTTTTGTCTGGGGAGGATGACTTTGGTTCCCAGTGGGACACTGGGCCATTAATTAATTAATATTATATGATCACGGTAAAAACCAAATATAGGGGGCTAAGAGAAAATCCTTAATGTTAAAAGATATGTTTATCTTAAGTTATACTCTTATAACAGTTGGCACAGTAAGCAAGGATCTTTCGTTGTAAGCCGCCTATGAAATACTGGTGGCAGTACCAAGGATTTTCTTATTATTGTAAAAAACGCCCTATAACATACTGGTACCGTGAGCCAGGATTTTTGTGGCACCCCCCTATGAAACATAAGTTGCAAGACATTTTTAACAAGGTAATGGTCAGATCCAATTTCAGCTCCCCTATATGACCTGGTATTCCTAACAGAACTAGCCCATTTGCTGTTAATTAATATATAATCAATCATATTCTTATGCAGCCCATCAGGTGAAACCCATGTGTACTTATGTATGTCGCAGTGTTTGTAATAAGTGTTAGTTATTCTGAATCCATTGAGTTTACTTACCTGTAGGAGACGTTGCCCATTGCCATTGCAGCTACCAATACCAAAAGGGCATATCACCCCTCCCCAAAGGTCAGAGTCAGTACCAACTTTGGCATTGAAGTCACCTAGAACAAGGGTAATATCTCCTTTCTTGACAGAATTCAAAATATCCTGAAGTTGTTCATAAAACCTATCCTTCTCATCCTCATCGGCATCCTCAGTGGGGGCATTACAGCAGATAACATTCAAGTCTTTAATGCATGTTGGAAATTTTGCTGTAAGAAACCTTTCATTAATGCACTCATGTCCTAGAAGAGCATCACTAGCATGTCTGCTTAGAAGCAGACCCACGCCTTGGTGATAATTATCATTCCTTCCTGAAAAGAGAAATTTAAGATTATTTTTAAGAATCTGACTTTTATCTGTCCATCTGGTCTCTTGCAAGCCAAAAATATCTAAATTATAACGGTGGAATTCTTGTGTAACATAAGAGAGTGACATAAGTCTTGTGACATAAAGAGAAAAAGCTCTGTGCAGAGTCCTCACATTCCAACTACCTATGAAGAGAAAATGGTTACTGGGATGTTTAAAGAAACTATGTTTATTGAGAGAGGGAATGCCGACAATATCAAACAGCCCCCTAATCACAGACATGGGGCAAAGACCCATTCCCCCACCACTAAAGGCTGAAGCCATCTACACTGGAAGACTTCCTCCAATGTAGAATTTGATGATGCCAGTAGAAGCAAAGAGTTCAGGTGCCTGCGATGATCTCTGCTGAGGATTATTCACCAGCTGATAAACATATCTTGTGAATCTATTCACTTGGGGCTGTCAACCCACAAACAAACAGAAAACACAGCAAAAAATTTTCCCTCAACAGAAGCCCACCAGTGCAGCAGAATCAGGATCCATAATCAAGCTCATAGCCATAATTCCATTCAGGTTGGTATATATGATCAGGACCCTGTGTGGTTGACAACTCCTCAGCAGGGTAGAAAAGAAAAAGAAAATTAGGCATAGTTGTCCAGATCAGTAGGCTACACTAATCTGGCAGCCCTCCCCTTTTGTTCACTTCCACAAGAGAGTATCTCTTTTGAAAGGTACTAACGGTCTGCACTACGAGAAGGTGGGGTCGGACTTAGGTATAATAAATTGACCTCCCATGCTTTCTTCCACCCCAAGAAAGGGGAAATATAAAAGCGAATGTTCCTTTATATCTACAGAGTGCAAGTGCCAAAAGTCAAATGAAAGCTTACGACAGGAGGAGTGTCGTGGATAATACAAAACTGACCTCCCATGGTTTCTTCCCCCTGAAAATGGGAAATATGACAATGATTGTTCCGCTATATATTCCGAAAGCGAAGACCTACAATTATGGTTAGGTGTCAAATGAAAGCTCATATGATGTAGTAGACTGTTTCGAATTTTATCCTTCACCATTCCCCCCCCCCCTAAGGGGGGAGATTTGTTTTTTTTGGGGGGAGCTTAATTAGATATGTCTCAAATTAAAGCTTGTCACTTCTCCATGTCATGGACTACATAAAGCCTAACTACAAAAACAGGGAGTAAAAATGTGGCCGATGTTCATGTGTCAAATGAAAGTTTCTGAAGGTAGGTTCTTTTAGTGACAAAGAAAAAAAAATATACTTTTTAAAGTTTTTAAAATTATTTATAATCTCCCCATATGTGCCCTAAAAAGCAGAAAATAAAACTAAACATATCGATGGTGCAATCAGTCACTGAATTTGTATTCACTTCAAAGGAAGATCAGCACTGATTTACCTCTCAGCAAGATTGGTGGTGCCCTATTTTCCTTTGAAGTGAATATGAACTCAGTGACTGATTGCACCATAGATATGATTTAGGTTTTATTTTCTACTTTTTAAGGCGTATATAGAAAGATGGGTACTTTTTAAATTTTTAAATTTATATTTTATTTAAAATACTACTAGTGTTATTAGAAAATAACAGAGTTTGAAAAATATTGCAGTTTAAAATTTTGAACTATCCTTTCTATAAGAAGCTGACTGTAGCTTAATGTAATAGCAAAAACTGCAAAGAAATAAATGGCAGCACAATTTTCGAGTTTGACTCGAAAACCAAAAGGTTTGCACTCTACACTTAAAAAGGAAGATCTAAACCTCGATGATCCTTTTCATGTGCCATTCTTCGGTTCCCAAGTCCTCCTACCCCCACCTCCCCTTCCAGAAGTTCTTGAATGGCAAAGCAAAAGGCCTATAATGCTAATGCCCTAGAAGGAGCCCTCCCCTAGCGGCCTCTCAGTCTTTAGAATAAAATTCCGTCGAACAAGTTTCCATTTTGAACAAATTTCTGTTTCGGATACCATGTTTTCCAGTCAATTATGAACTGAAATAGCATTTTCATTTTAAAGTTAAATTTGCTCAATGGCTCCATTAATAACATTTGTACTATTTTGTATTTGTTCATAACATTTACATGAATGAATACTGACATTTATTTAGCACTGGAGATACCAGATCATACATCTCTGGTACTCCGTTTTATATCCACATATTTGGAATGTTCTTAAAAATGCGGTCTCAGAATTTAACCAATGGCAATTACTTTGGCACACATTGATACTAGGAGAGGCTTGCTTGTGTCATACAGTTTGTTTATATTAGATCTTAACTTTAGTGGAATGAGGTATATCCATAGTACTCACCTTCACACTAATGCCCTGAAAGTTAGATAGAATTTAGCTATATCCAGACAAAACACAAGGCAGAGATCTCATCCAAATTTTTTTATAGAGTTGGCTGCAAATTTGTATCTAAATGGGTGTGTATACAATTGAATCTATCCCCATCTTCCCAGCCCTGGCTAATCATGAATCAGAATACTTAGAATCCCTGTGCCTTGAAGCTTCAGGGTGAGGGAGATCATAGTCGAGGAAGTTCCGTGATTGGTGAGTCATGATTGGTATTATAATGGGAATGTGTCTCAATCGTGTCTGTAGTTATCTGGGTTTTGGCAAGGAAATGCAGCAAAGACAGCTCTCGGCACATGTACCTTTTCAATATTATTGGAATTTAATCATGAATATTTGTATAATCAATAGGCATAATTCATTGACCTAACCCTTACAGTGTCAGATTTCTGAACTGAACCCACTCTGGTAACTGAATTAATTTTGGAGTGTTTTCAGAAAATGAAATCAATGCTGGAACCACTTTCTTTTTAACTTTTTAAACTGCCAACAGCTAGAACACTGCAGCAACCAAGTGTAGGCATTGCTAATGACTGTGGTGAATGTACCAAGGATAGCTCTTCCAGAAGTGGTAAATATAACAACAACTAACAAAATCTGAAGCTGTTTAAAGCTAAGCTTATAACTATAAGATATTTGAAAACAAACCTATTACCAACACCTATGGCAATGTACACTATGTTGAAAAAAGTGTCCAGACACTTCCATGTTATGTGAATGGAAAGCCACTTTCAAAAGCTCCTTAATATTGAAAATAAACCTTTATGCAAAAACTTATTGACAACAAATTGTAGATGTCACTCAAATCTCCAAAAATATATTTTCCACAATATTCATTTAATATTTAAAGAATGAATGGAAGATGAAGCATTTATTTTCAACTTTTGACACTTGTGAAAAAACACTTCGATAGATAAAACACAACTCTTGTAACAATTTGTTCACTAACATAAATTAAATATCTGGAATTTTTATGAAGATTTTTTAAGATTTCATCAATTTGGAGGCAATGTAAAAGTGATGTCTTCTGTTAAATGGTCCTGCTTCAATGATTCTTTAAGTATTGATCAAAGATTGTTGAAAATTGACACTGTCACATTGTCTCCAAATTGATGAAATCTTAAAAAATCGTCATACAAACTTCAGATATTTAATTTATGTTAGTGAACAAAAAGAGAGCTGTGTTTTATCTATTGAAGTGTTTTTTCACAAGTGTCAAAAGTTGAAGATAAATGCTTCAGCTTCCATTCATTCTTTAAATATGAAATGAATATTGTGGGAAATATATTTAGATAGATTTGAGTGATGTGTACAATTTATTGCTACTAATGGTTTTTGTGTAAAAGGTTTATTTTCAATGTTAGGGAGCTTTGAAAGTGGCTTTCCATTCACATAACATGGAAGTGTCCAGACACTTTTTTCGACATAGTGTATAATATTACTGAATTGTTTTGGCATCTAAAAAGCCACCACACAGCAGATATTGATTATTTAAGCATAACAGTGATATTGTGGAAATAAATCAAAGAGAATATAGTCCACAATAAATAGTGCAATTTAAAAGTTCCCAGATTTATTGTGTGTATATCATAATCTAGGCAAGTTCCAACTTCTTCCACTAGGTATTGCAAGTCTATTCCTTTGTCAAGCAGTCTGGCAAGTTTCATATTGACAGTTGAAATTATTTTAAGTTTATCCTTCAAACTATTCACATGTTAAAAGTTTTTAAAAGAAAACTCAAAAGATTTTCTGATTAAGGGACAGTGCTCCATCTTCAATGACATTATGTGGTAATGTAGGTCTTGTCTGCATGGCTATTTAAATAATGAGCTCACCCACATACACTTGAAACCAAGACACTGGAATCATCTTTCATGGCATTTGATAAGAAGTTCTTAACAGCCCTAATGCCACCACACAGTCTCACTTCACTGAACACAGAGTGCTGTTCTTGCTCTGAAAGGCTTCAGAGTTTTCTCCTAAAAATTTTTAACATGCCAATAGCTTGAAAGGTTAAACTTAAAAATTTTATTGCTGAACAACAAAACTTTTATTCTCAAAATTTCAAAAATTTGTCCAACAAAGAAATTGTGCATTTATTTATTTTATTTTTATTCATAAAGTTTGTAAAGTTGTTTAAAATTTTTTTATTTTCATAAAATTCTAAAATAAATTCTGTTTAATTTGGTGTATAACACGGTTCTGTAAATGGTAGCTAGGCATAAATTGGAAGAACTGTGTACCAATCCCCAGTGATAATGCAGAGAACAGGCCAGGTCTAGCACCTATAATGTCTGATCCCACCTTCTCGTGGTGCAGGCTGTTAGCACCACGAGAAGGTGGGGTGTCAAAAGAGATATTCTCTTTTGTAAGAGAATGGAGGGGAAGGCTGCTGGATTAGCATAGCCAACTAATCTGGGCATCTTGGCCACTTTTTTTGTCCTGCTGAGGTGTGGTCAACATCACATGATCCTTGTGCTGACAATTTATACCCACTAGATTGGACTGGTTTACAACTATGCTTGATTATGGATCCTGAACTTGCTGTACTGATTAGCCTCTGTTGAGGGAGAATCTGCCTCTGTGTTTTCTGTTTGATTGTGGGTTGCCAGTCCCAAGTGAACAGAGGTATGGGCGACCTTATATCAGCTGATGGATAATCCTGATCAGAGGCCATTGCAGGTACCTGAACTTTTACTTCTTCAGGTATTGCTAATCCTAAACTGGAGTAATGTGTCTCAGGCACGTCATATGGTTCTTGAAAAGGTTCACTTTAAAAGGTGGTGCATGAAGTTCCTACCAGCATTGGTGGCTTTGGCCTTTAGAGGGGAGAAACAGGCTTTTGCCTCATGCCTGCGATCAGGGGGTTGTTTGATATTGTTTACCTTACCAATAACAATAAACCTAATTCCTTTAAAAATCCTATTAATCATTTTCTCTCTGCAGGTATGTGGAATGTAAGGACTTTACATTGAGATTATTCTCTTGATGTCCTCTCAGTGGAATTCCAGCATTATAACTGAGCTATTCTAGGCTTGCAAGAGACCAAATGGACAGATAAAGGTGAAATAATTAAAAATAACTTAAATTTCTCTTTTCAGGGAGGGAGGATGGAAAGCATCTCCAAGGTGTAGGTTTATTTCTCAGCAGACATGCCAGTGATGCTCTTCTAGGATATGACTCATTAATGAAAGATTTCTCACAGCAAAATTTAAAGTAAATATTAAAGACTTAAATGTCATCTGTTATTCCCCCACAGAGGACTCTGATGAGAATGAGAAGGATACATTTTTCAGCCAGCTTCAGGATATTTTGAATTCCGTGAAGAAAAGAGATATTTCTCTTGTGCAAGGTGACTTCAATGCTAAAGTTGGTACTGACTCTAACCTTTGGGCAGGAGTTTAAGGTCTCTTTAGCATTGGTAGTCCCAATGACAATGGAGAATGTCTTCTGCAGGTAAGTAAACTTGATGGTTTATGAATAACTAACACATACTACAAACACCGGGACATTTATAAATATACATGGGTTTCACCTGATGGGTTGTACAGGAATGGGGTAGATTATATTTTAATTACAGAAAATGGGCTAGTTCAGATAGGAATACCAGATCATACAGTGGAACCAAAATTGGATCTGACCATTATCTGTCAAAAATGTCTTGCAGTTGAAGTTCAAGAAATAGTGTGCTGAGGTTAAGATAATTATTTTTAACAGTGAAGGTTGAAAGATCCAGATATAATTAAAGCATACCACAATAGGCTACTTAGTCATTATGGCATGGTTTGCTTACTGCTGAAGTTGAGTAAGAATGGGATCAGTTTAAACAGGTTTTTCTTGAAACCAACAATACTAATTTGAATAAATAGGAACAGAGAAAACAAAATTACTTGAGTTAATAAGGCTATGGAACTTATTTCTGAAAGAAGGAAGGGCAGGATTAATATGAATCAACACCCTACTAGTAATAATAGACAACATTACAATGAGCTTAATTGTGTAAAGGATCAGTTAACAGCTGATGGAAATTTTTAACTTGATAGCTTGGCTGACAAAGCAAAGGAAGCAATTAGAAGCACAACAACAGGTGGTTGTACCAGATTGTTAACATTTTGTATGGGAAGAAACAGACAGGCAAACAGGGATTGAGGGATAAACATGGTAAGGTGAGGATTCTGTGATAGCTAGGTGGGTTGAAAATTTCAGCGATGTTCTAAACAGTGTGATTATTTCTATTCACATTATAACGAGGATAGATGCATTACTGGCTTTAATGTTGGCCCATATCACATTCTGAAGTCACTTTGGCTATCTCTAAATTAAAACTGCATAAATCCCCAGGGGTGGATGAAATCACCACTGAATTGCTTAGAGTTGGGAACATTTGTGTTGTCACATGGCTAACCAAAATTTTGAATATTTTTTATAATAGTATTGTTTTTAAGGATTATACTAGAGTTATTATTATCTTGTTTTTTTTTTAAATGTGATGGTAGTTCTTGTGATAATTATAGGGAAATTAGTTTACTTTCTGTACCAGGTAAAGTTCTTTGCATGATTATATATTTAATAGAATTAAGGATTTGGTTGATGGACAACTGTGTGATGAACAGTGTGGATTCAGAAATGGTGGGGGATGTATTGATCAGATATTTTCACTTAGGCAGATTCTTGAGAAATGTTTCAAGTTTCAGAAACCTGTGGTTACTAGCTTTATAGATTTCAAAAAGGCTTTTGACCATATGATTGACATAATTTGGGGTTGATCGTTAGTTCATATGGAATATATGACAAGTAAGTTAATGTAATGAAAGCAATAATTGATATTCTCAGCATTACCTGTAGATGTTTAAATGTCTATAAATCAATAAACGTTTTTGTGGAAAAAAATTTCGCCAACATATGGGATTCGAACCCCCATCTGTATGTTGGTGAAACATAAGGACTGAGTCATGTCCGAGAGTTGGTAAGTCATGTACTGATTGGTTTAGCATTGCTAGTGAAGTTAGACAAGGATGCAAGGTGTCTACTTTTCTCTTTAGTTTGGCTGTTGATTATGTTATGCAAAATTCTTTGCAAGGGAAAGATTTTTGCCTTAAATGGTTTAGAGATTGTAAAATTTCTTATTTAGATTATGCAGATGGTTGGCCCTGTTGGGTAATGATGTTGATGAGATGAATTCGTTCATTAGGGCTGTTGATTAGACTGGTAAAAGAATAGTTTTGGTAATAATATAATAATAAAATAAATACCCCCTCAAGCAGCTGCTTGCCACAGAGAAAAAAATAAAGTGAGAAAAATTGGTTGTGCAGATGGCGCTTCAGTCGCTATGAATGGTTGCACTCTTGAGCAAGTGTCTCAGTTTAATAATTATCTTGGGAGTTGTTTAACTGATACTGGTGATATGAGGCCTGAGATTAACAGACAAATAGGATTTGCTGCTGGGACTTTTAAGAATCTATGGAGAGTGTGGAGAAATGGGCGTATACACCTAAAGATTAAAATTGGGCTGTATAATAATTTGGTTCTTTCTAAGGTTAGTTATGGTAGCAAAACATGGACCCTTTGTGAGCTGGATAACAAGAAACATGATGCTTCTGATTCTAGATGTGTAGTATCTTGGGCATTAGGTGTTTTGACTTTGTAATTATGATGTTAGAAGAAGGTGTCATCAACCTCCTTTGAGCAATATTTTGCGCAGAGAAAGACTAGTTTGGTTTGGCCATTTGCTCGTATGCATAGCTGCAAATTGGCAAACAGGATTATGAACAGTGTGCCTAAAGGCTTCAGGAATAGGAGAGACCTAGGATGCGATTTAGAGACAATATCAAACCGGACTACTAGAATTGGCCTACAGTGGCCAAATGCACCAGCTGCAGCTCAGAACAGGCATGTCTGGAGAGGAAAATTATACAGTCTGGAAGTACCTCTGTAGCCCATGACTGCATGAGGATTTTGTATGTATCTATATAACATGACCTATTTAGGCTGATTGATTATTTTTTTAACAAATTTCTAAAGTTGTCTTGTTGCTATGACTTAGCACAGTTGGCAAAAGGCCTGGACTTTTCTCAAAGGATGGTACCAAGAGAGAAATTCTCCTTCTTTCAAGGTTGAGAATTAAATGCTGAATAATTTGACACATAACATGCCACAATTCTTTTCATTAGTTATTTGGCAAAGAAGTTCTAAAGTTAATTTTTTTCAGCTGAGCATATGAAAAAATAGTTTTGTCTCTGGATGTAAACTAGTTTTTCAGGCTAGGCCCTGGAAGGGTTCATTTACTATACAAAATCCACATATCTTAACCCTTCCAGGGTCCAGCCTGAAAATCTGATTTACATCCAAGATTCCAGCTATTTTTTTCGCTATGATCAGCCAAAACAAATTTAACTTTTAGAATTTTTTACCAAATAACTAAAGAAAGGAATTATGGCATGTTATATGCCAAATTAATCGTCATTTAATTCTGGGTTTTCTAAAAATATAACATTTAACAAAAAAGACAAATAGTTTTATTTTAATAGGACCTTTATAGAGGCATGTAGTAAAAAATGCATCTGGCAATGCATATAAAATTTATTTAAAAACAGATTAATAGAGAAATGATTTATAATGCACATGAATAGAAAGGCTATTTATTTCTAAATAGCAAAAAATTAAGATTTACTTGAAGCAAAAAAATTGCTCCTGGTTTGTAACTTTTTTTTTCAGTACCATACTTTGAGAAAAGTCGGCTTTTTGCCAACTGCACTGAGTCATATCAACAAATCAAATTTTGGAATTTTGAAAAAAAAAAACTCTTCACCTGAAATATATACGTAGTAAGGTCCAAAAGTTTCCAGTCCGAGGGTATTAAAAAGGTAATAGAATCAAACAATAATTTTTATTTTTCAGTATAATCAACCTTTATTTCAATATTTTTTTTTAGAATGGCTAATTAACTTTTTCATACCACTAAAAAAAATCAGAATTTTTGTCCTTAAAATGGTTTAAAATTGCAGAAATGACTTCTTCATCACTTGTAAATTTTTTTCCATGCAGATCCGACTTCAATTTTGGAAACAAAAAAAAATAGTCGCTACTGGCTAGGTCAAGGCTGTACATTGAGTGATTTAATTCCTGGAAACCACATTGCTGAATAGCAGCCTTCACAGCAACTGAAGTGTGCACTGGTGTACAATAACCTCACTCCCTGGGACAGCTTTCCTCTGTTTCTCTTTGATGGTGTCCTTTAATTTGTACATTAATGACACATAATATTCATCAGTAACTGGTATTTTGTTCCTTAAAGTCGACTAGCAGAATCCCCTGAGAATCCCAAAAGATGGTGGCCATGATCTTTTTTGGGATTGTGTCACTTTTGATTTTTTTTGGCCATGGGAATCCAGGATGCTGCCACTACATTGATTCCTGTTTAGTCAGGGAATCATAGTACAGAACCATAGTTTCATCTCCTGTGACAATCGAATCAATCATTCTTTATCTTGCTCGTCACAGAGTGCTAAAAATTCAGTACAGCATTCTACGCATTGTTTTTGGATAACATTCAAAAGTTTTTGGACTCATCTTGCACTCACTTTGTTCATACCAAGATGGTCATGTAAAATTCAAAGCACCGTTCGTTTTGATAGTCCACACCTTACTGATAATTCTTTAGTTTTCAGTTGCCTATCCTTTTGCACTTCTTGCACCAGCGCAATTGTTTCCTGAGTGAGTGTGTCTGCAGGTCTGCCTTGACGAGGTTCATCTTCAATCGAATCTCTCCCTAAGCGAAATTGCTTAGCCCATTCTTTAACCATCAAATATGACAGGGAAGATTTGCCACACACAGCATCTAAACACTGTTTAATTTCTGCTGGGCTTTTGCCTTCTTTCATCAAAAATATAATGACTGCAATGACTGCACGATACTCAAGTTTAAACATTTTAAAATATTGGGCAACAGCACTTCTATCTGTGATGCTCGCTGGAGTGCTACTGATGCAAATGCGCTGCAAATTTTTAACTGCAGCGCAATGAAACATAGGGTGTGGGTTGACAGAGTTAGACCTTTCAATTCTTGTTCTAACATATTTGGGCCAGAAACTTTTGGACCTTATTACGTATCATGCTAAATGCCAAATTAAACAGAATTTAATTGTGAATTTTATGAAAATAAAAAATTTAAACAAATTTTAAAGCATAGTAATTTTAATAAGTTTTTCTTACGATATTAAGGTAAAAAAATCGGTAAATAATGAAATAAACTTGACGTATTGAATATCTACTAATAAATCAGCAGTTTGAAGTCAATTCAAATTTTAGAGGGAAAATTGAGTTTAACCAGGTGGGATATGAACCCACAATCTCCTGATCAGGTGCTCTGGACCATTGAGCTACTGACCACCGATCGAGATCTCCTCTAACGCTATGAACATTTCTATTATGTCTCATATAGGCACTATTCAGGCAATCTAGCCACAAGCGGCTTTCTCTTTGCCATGTAGATGGAAAGCATGTCTTACAAGTATGCTAGTGATAATAATGAAATAAACTCTACTATTCAATATCTACTAATAAATCGGCACTTTGAAGTCGATTCAAATTTTAGAGGAAAAATTGTCTTGAACCGGGTGGGATATGAACCCATTATTTATTACGCTGATTTATTAGTAAAAAAAAAAATCAAGCTATGCAATTAAGGATTAATTTTGAAAAACCTGATGAATAAAAAAGGTCAAATTATCATCCTCCTCCTCCTCCTCCTCTAGTAGCCATGGGCTACAGAGGTCTAACCAGACTGCGCAATTTAGTTCTCCAAGCATATCTATTCTGAGTTACATCTGTTGCATCTGGCCAATTCACTCCAATTCTAACAAGGTCCTGTTTGACATTGTCTGTCCACCACATCCTAGCTCTCCCCCTCTTTCTCAGGCCTTTAAACACACTGATCATAAATTTATTCGCTAATTTATAATTATCCATATGGACAACACTGCCAAACCAACCGAGTCTCTGCACAATGTGCAGCTCAAAGGACGTTATCGACTCCTTTTCCTAACCTCATCATTAGTTACAAGTTGAACCACCTAATGCCCAAGATACTGTGTAAGCATCTAGAATCAAAAATATCAAATTTCCTGTTATCTTGTTTACAGAGCTCCAAGTTTCACTACCATAACTAACCCTAGAAAGAACCAAATTATTATATATTCTAATTTTAGTCTTTAGGTGTATACACCTATTTTTCCACACTCCATAGATTTTTTAAAGTCCCGGCAGTAATCCCTATTCGTCTGTTAATCTCATGCCACACATCGCCAGATAAACTGAATTACAGCATGCCTGATCATTTTTCATCAATTTTTTTCTCTGTTTATAACGAAACCTACTCTACTATCAATCTCTTCAACAGATCGAATGAAAGAGTTCATCTCATCAACATCATTTGCCAAAAAGGCTAAATCATCAGCATAATTTAAGTCGGAAATTTCAGATCTTCAGACCGTTTAAGGCCAAAATTTTTCCTTGCAGTGATTTTCACATAATATAATCAAACCAAACTAAAGAGAAATGGAGACAAAATGCACCCTTGTTGAACACCAGAAGCAATGCTAAACCAATTGCTACAAGCCTTATCAACTCTCACACATAACTTAATGTTATTATAGAGAGCTTTCATTATGTTAACTAACTTGTCTTTAGCTCCCTGTAACATGTTAACTAACTTGTCTTTGGGGAGGGTATGACCCCTCCACAAAGGTCAGTCAGTACCAACTTTGGCATTGAAGTCACCTAGAACAAGGGTAATATCTCCTTTTTTGACAGAATTCAAAATATCCTAAAGTTGTCTGTAAAACTTATCTTTCTCATCCTCTTCAGCATCCTCAGTGGGGTCATAACTGCAGTAACATTCACGTCTTTAATGCTTATCTGAAATTGTGCTGTAAGAAATTTTTCATTAATGCACTCATATCCAGAAGAGCATCACTAGCATGTTGGCTGAGAAACAAACCTATGCCTTGGAGATGCTTATTATCTTCCCTCCTGAAAAGAGAAATTTATTATTATTTTTCAGAATCTGACCTTTATCTGTCCATCTGGTCTCTTGCAAGCTGAGAATATCTAAATCATAATGCTGGAATTCTTATGTGAGGACATCGAGAGAATAATCTCTATGCAGAGTCCTCACATTTCAACTGCCTATGGAGAAAAAATGGTTAGTGGGATGTTTAAAGAAACTATGTTTATTGAGAGAGGGAATGCTGACAATATCAAACAGCCCCCTAATCGCAAGCATGGGACAAAGACCCGTTCCCCCACTACTAAAGGCTGAAGCCGTCTATACTGGAAGACTTCCTCCAATGTAGGATTTGACATTGCCTGTGGAAGCAAGAGTTCATGTGCCTGTGATGACCTCTGCTCAGAATTATCCATCAGCTGATAAAAATATCCCTTGAATCTATTCAATTGGGGCTGTCAACCCACAAACAGAAACACAGCAGAAGATTTTTCTCTCTACAGAAGCCTATCAGTGCCGCAAATTCAGGATCCATAATATAATCATCGAAAGTAAATTTCTTCCTGAATAATACAATATTCTTATGAAATGTGATTTTTATTTCTATTAAAAAATTTGTTTTCAGTGTGTCATATTTTAAAATATCAGCCTGTTACTTGGATTGCTCACATTAATGGGATTTTCCAGATCCCAACAGGGTGGCACAGCCAAGATAGTGTTGGGGTAGGAAATGGTTTGAAAATCATTCAGTATGAAAGTAAAAACTCATAATTAAAGAAAAAAAATGTAATTTTGCTAAAGAGAGGGTGGGAAGTAAAATGTGTTAGTGAGTTTAGTTGAAGGTGGCGGTAAAAACCCTTCCTGAAATTGCCCTCCCACATGAAAACTGATAATCCGTGCCAAGGAATTTTGCTTTCGTATTCAAGACCTTGATAATTTTCAGGAATTTCGGGAAGATATAAGTTCAAAATTTTTTTACTGAAAAATTAAGAAATAATAATTTATATATATAACCAAATGCGATGCTAAATAAGCTTCTACAGCAACTAGTTATAAGCCAGCCATCTGATGTAGCATAAATCTAAAAAATCGATAATTATTGATTTCCAGAAAAATCAATAATTTATGGAAATAAAGTAAATCTACAAAAATGAAAGCTAAAGTTTAATTTAAAAAAAATGGAAATAAAATGCTATCTTTATGCAGAGAGTTTATAGTTCAACTTGTTGGGAGGATGTATTTGACTTAAATTATCCATGTAAACAACTTGCAGTGTCAAGGAATTTTTGCTTTCTTATGCAATACCTCGTTCTTTTCAAGAAATGATAGAAGATCAAAGTTTTTTCACAAGAATAGAAAGAAATAAAAGAAATATTAACATATAGCCTAATTGATGTTAAATAATATCCACAATAACTTGTCCAATGTATCATAACTCTAAAAGATCGATAATCTACAGAAATGAAATGGAAGGTTAATACTGACTAGAAGCATGGTTGCCATTATCCTATATCCCAGAACTCTTTCTGTAAGCATCCACTATAGAGACACTTTATTACATGTGTGAGCAATAACAAGGTCATTGCACCCAACTGCACCTGCTGCCATGACCATATGTCTTCTAAAAGGAGGACATGTCCTTCTTTTTTTATCTCGTTCTCCCAGAATTTTGGGAAAGCACGAAATGACCTCCTTTTTGTAGTAATTCATAACATGTTTCAAACTAAAATTTAAGCACTCTTTTTTTTATACTTGGTTTTTTTTTCAAATTTCTTGATTCTTGACTATAATATAATTTACTGTGAACTGTGAAATTATTTACTAAAAATGCAAATCATTAATACCAAATTAACTCTGTTAATTATGTAAAAGTTACCATTTTCTGTAATCTTAATATGTGCAATTTACATGCCAGATTGAAACAAGTATGTGCTTAAAAACTGCAAAAAGTTTTGCTTCCGTCACGGAATAGATGGAACAATGAAAGTTGAGAACAGATTTTTTTTCAATATGAAAGATAGCGAAGGAAATAAGCACTACACTTAGTTTGTGGGAGCCTTCTCATACAAGTGCATGCTGTATCAAAACAGAAATCACTGTTAACCACTACCTCAGAGTTTATAGAAGCAGAATATATATACTATCTGCAGTTGCCTTCTGCAACAGCAGATAGTTACAACCATTGTGACACTTAAGGCAAAGTAACTATTTACTCCATATCAAGTATGAACAAATATCGGCACTTCATACATTTTGAAGTATATTTAATAAGTATTATGCCTTTTTCTGACTCAACTGTTAGTCGGTACTTGACATAAAACTTGTTAGGAAAATACTTATTTCACATATTGAAAGCATGCCGTCCTTTGTCATTCATTTCTTGCATTTTTGTCCTCCTTTTAGGACACTGGCATCTGGTAACCTTAGCTGTGACATACTTTGCAAAAACAATTCCAACTCAGCTTGCTGGCTTCATTTCTAAGAAGGCACATGTTACAGTTTCGATTTGAAAAGTGGGAAAGATGCATAGAATGCTAGGATAAATGATATAAATGATAAAAAATAATTTGAGAATACTGAAGTAGATTTATGGCAGAAAAGAGTGTAAAACGAAAAGAAAAATGGCGGTATTGTACTTCATAATTTCTTCCGAAATCTGCTGTTTTTAAAAATGGCAGTTTTTAGTTTTTTAAGAGATTTTTGAAAATTTAAGAAAAATTTTTTGGATAATAGTTCAATTCAAACTTGTGGGCTTAAGTCAGAAAGTTGCCTCAGCAGAGAGGAAGGTTAACAAGCAAATCAGCAATACCATTTAGCACTTTTAAGAAATGGCAATCAGATGGCTTTAACAAATTATTTATATTATAATTTAATAAATAATGCATTAAATGCAGAAGGAAAATATTATTTTTCGAATTTGAATTCGTATTTTTAAAAGTTGTGTAAGAAAATTTTGAAACAGCAATTTAAAAAAAACTAAGTTTCATGTTAATAACATCTGTAAATATTTTGTGGAAAAACTTTGCCAACATCGGTGTCTGCGAAATTTTTTCTACAAAATATTTATTGATATATTGATGCTAAAATGTCACCCAGGTAATGTTGTGATTGTCACCTATGTTTAATAACATCTGAAAAAAATTATTGCTGACATGGCAGGAATTGAACTTGCAACTCTCTAGATACATGCCCACTCTAACCATTAAATCACACATCAGACACTAAAATCTTCCCGATTCGATTCATGCTGTGTCAGCAATAATTTTCTTCAGATGTTTTTAATAATTGTTGAAGTCTATTTCTACAGGTAATCTGTAAATTTACTATGGACGAAGTTTCATGTGTTGTGGAAAAGATGTCTTTTGACCTCCTTTGACCTCCCATTTCAGATTCTATCAATGTCTACCTAACCTCCTGGGAAAGGTTAAGTGTGCATGGACAGGTTAAAATCCATCTTATAACATAAGTTGGCCTAGATACCTCTGTTATTTTGTATCGATTGAAGATTACTTTGTACTACTAGTGCTTTATACTTTGCAGTTTGCTCCACCCAGTGAACAGTTAAGGAATAGACATGTCCAACTAGTTTTATGTTTCACTTATATGTGGGGAAGACTTTTTTGTGTATTTTTTATGCTTTTTTTTAATCATTATTTTGACTTTTGATATATTTTATCTATTTTACTGAATGCTATTATTGTAGTTACTAAAGAATTGCTATAATCCAAAATTTTGATGATAAATTTTAAGCTTCAATTAATTAATCTTGTTCCTATTTCTAAATTCAAGACAAAAAATTTGCAGTGAAAGCTCGATTGCTGGGTGCTCTTCCCGTGATTCTCTGTCATATCAAGTTTTATGCTCACCAACCAAAAGTGCTTTCTTCTTTGATGATGCTTTTAAGAGGAGTTTTAACAAGCTGTAAGTAATATTTTTTCCTGATTAGTTTTATGTGTCATATACGTAATTGTTGGAGGAAAAAAACAACTCAGATCACATAAAAATTTATATTAAAAAAATTAATAGTTCAAAATAAGGTTGTGTCAGAGAGATGATTTTGGAAGCCTGCAGTCGAGTTTTAAGGAAGAGAATTACAGGACCTTTCAAAGTGGCTTACATGTTGTAGAATACATATAATAATAAATGAAATAAATTATGCCTCAAACAGCTGCTTGCCACATAATTATTAATTAAGTTTGAGAGGTCTGACAGAAGCCTGTTAGTTTAATACACCATATAGAAAACCTATGAGGAAAGTGAGACCTCAGCAGAAAGACAACACAAACATCCTTGCCTTACCTGGTGCTCGAACCCAGTTCCCTTTGAAGTTCCCAAGCTTGCTACCCACTCAGCCATCGGGATGGCAGTAATAATCAGAATAAATACACGGTGCCTACACATGTATCATGTAAAGCCATGAAGTTTCTCATTAAGGGTTGTTTTGTAATGTATACCTAGTTAAATTGCTTCCTTAGCTTTGGCCTTCATGTGGGAAAAATAATGAGTTACAGCTCTTATTTTGAAACAGTAGTTAATCTTGAAAATAGAAAAACAAAGTCATGATTGTGGAATGTTTTTAGTTTGAATATAAGGGTAGAACAAGACTATTTATGGTAATAATAAAGGCAGCATAGTCAAACTATGAAAATTTAAGAAACAAGAAGAATATTAATAATAAAGAAGATAGATGTAATTGTATGATAATAATCACTTAATAATTGCACTTGATCTCAGATGAGCTATTAATTGTTTCTGTGTTTAAGTAGCCCAAAGTAGCGTTTTCATCTTTCTCATTCTAACGATCAGAGACCAAAGTTTTGCTTCCATTGTAAAAAGTTGTGTGAAAAAAATTTCTGAATAAAAAACTGATTTTTTTCCAACTGTGTCTAATCAGATATCAAAGATAACATTTTAAATCTATGATATAAATTTTTTACCTGTTGATTCTACTTGAAAAAATTATGATAAAGTTTAAAAATAAATATATTTGAGTCTGCAGTGAAGGGATGTGAATGTTCAGTCACCGTAAACAGCATCAAATAGCGCTGATTCAGTTCATGCCTTTATTCTGCCATACCATGCTTAGATTATCAATTGGTTGTGGTCCCACTGTTTTGTGCTATTATATAGCTATACTAGAGTTGTAATGCTTTCTAAACCTTTAATGTAAAGATATTGATATTTTTACTACTGGAAATTGTGTCATCCGGGAACTACACATATTGTCTTTTGCTCAATATTTTAGCAGACTCAATTTTAAATATGTTTTTTATTTACTTTAATACTTCTAAAATAATTTTTAATGCATTTAAAATGGATACTGCAATTATAAACAATAATTAATTAGAACCGATCAAAAGCGAAACTGCTAATGATCTATAATGGCTATAATCAGAACAAGCATTAGGATTACTCAGAGTGTGATTTTTAAATGGTAGCACTATTTAGTTAAAGTATAATTAAAAGTATTGATAAAAAAAACTAATTATATTTAAGTATCAACAAAATAACATCCTTTTTATCTCGTTTTCAAAGTAAACAAGATAATAGTTTCGCTTTGTCGTCTGTCTGTCTGTAAACATCGAACTTTTTGGTTTGCAGAGATAAATTAAGAATTCTTTTTGTGTTGGTTAGTTATTGATTAAATATTACAATATGTGCTTTCCGTATCTCTTTAAAGCTATAATTATGCCCTCTAGTAGTGGAAAAAGTTGAAAATTTCAAATTTCAAACCCTTATGAAAACGTAACCTTATGAAATCAAACCCTTATAAAAACTAAACATAAATGTATTTATGTTTACAAATTTGAAATTTTGGTTGTGGAATGTGAAGGTCATGAAGTTTCCATTGCCAACATTGAGTTTACCCTTAGACCTAAAGTGGGTGGTAAAGCACACCTTTTTAGTTTTAGCAGATAATTGTTTGTTTTTAGAGATAAATGAAAAATTCTTTTTTGGGTAAATAAAAATTGATAAAATGTTATGATTCACATTTTTTAAATCTTCTGAAAACTATAATTGCATCTTCTAACGGTGGAAAAATTTGGAAATTCCAAAATTTCAACAAATAATGGAAACGACGTATTTAAGCTAGAAATTTTAAGTTTTGGTAGTGGAATGTGAATGCCATGATGTTTCAATTGTCAACAATGAATTGACATCTTAATCTGGGCAACAATAAATTGACATCTGGGGAGGGGGGAAAATGCAATTTTTTTGTTTTAGCAGATAATTGTTTGTATTTAGAGATAAATGAAAAAATCTTTTTAGGGTTAGATAGGAATTGATGAATATTATAATTTGCACTTTTGAAATCTTTCAAACACTATAATGCCCATCTAAGTGAAAAATATTGAAAATTCCAAAATTTCAAATGAATATTTCAACAGTGTATTAATGATAATATGAGATTTTGGTGGTGGAATGTGTGAACATCATGAAATTTCCATTGGAAACAATGAAAATAATAATTAGAAAACTCTTTTTTAATTTGATTGGTACTAATAAAATATTATAATTTGCATTTTTCAAATACTTTGTAGTTTTAATATATGTATATATATAAAAATTTATCTTTATAGATCACTGATATGATGAAACTGCAGAACTGTTATCGAGTTTTGGAAATGATATGTATAGGATAGAAATTTGAAAAACTATTTGTAGTTTTTAAGAGATATTCATTGACAACAATAATCTACATACTTTTCTGAGAGAGGTGTGGGAAATACAACTTTTTAGATTTAAGAATTGAAAGATGAATACTTTTATGTTATATAATTACTAATGAAATACTATTTGCATTTTTCCCATCATCCACTAACTCAAATTAAAACATTTTTAGGAATGAAATAGTAGGTAAAGAAAAAACTTCTTTCTCTTTGAAAAAGAGATTTTCATATGTGCCAGAGGCAATAATGCATCCTTCTAGTTAATTTTTAGAAGAAATGAAAATTACAAATATCCAACTTCTCCGATTTCATTGAATTTTCTCCAATTTTTGGTTTAAAATCCGAATTTTGTCTTTAAAAATCTGATTTTTAGAGTTTTTTTCAGTTTTATGTTTATGAAAATCTGCCTCCAAATTGTACGATATTTTTGCATTTTTTCAGAAAGGAGAATGTTAATGAAAGGGAAGAATTGTTTCCAATTTAGTTCTTTTACTGCACTAAATGTGCAGCTGTGTCCCCTCTCCTAATCTGTACTTGCTTGTAAGACTCCCCTGCACATCAATCAGAGTAAATCTATAAGACGCCAGCTAACCATCTCTGAGAAGAACACAGGGCAAAAATCCACACCTAAATTCTTTTGCAGAGTTGAAAGTCGTAGATTGTTCCTAAATGGTTATGTCCACACTTGTGTGTTTTATGTGCACTAGATGCACATGCTGTGGCGCATGTGTCTAGCGTACATGATGCATGCACAAAGGCATGCCTCAAATCAGTTGAACGGCACCGTTTTCAGTGATGCATGCAGTAGCGCACGTACTTCCACCAGTAGTGGATTACGTACAATAATTGTTGCTATTTCCGTATTATAAATGTCAAGTATATAGGAAGCACTGAAATGATTAGTTTACATGTTTGTAGGAGCCAAGAGTGCAGTCGAAAGTGCTCTGCTCTTACAAGTATGTAACTAGGACATTTCAGTGCCTCCTGTATACTTGCCGAAATAAATCTAACAGGCTGAAAAAGCATTATCTGTTCTTATGTGTTGTAGCAGTTTATTTAACACTGATACTGGAGCTCATCTGGGGATGTTTTGTCTCCTTTTCTCTTTGGTTGTTGATTATGTTATACAGAAATCACTGCAAAGGCCTTAATTGGTCTAGAGATTTGAAAATGTCTGATTGAGATCAGGCTGATTATTTCAAGCTTTTGGCAAATGATGTAAATGTGATGAGCTCTTTGTTAGTGCTGTTGACAAGACTGGTAATAGAGTAGGTTTGGTGATAAATAGAGAGAAAAATTAAAGTGATGAAAATTGGTCATGCAAGTTGTGCGTTAATTGCTTTGAATGGTTTAACCTTTGAGAAAGTGTCTCATTTTGACTGTTTTGGAACTGAGTAACAGATATGGTGATGTGATCAGAAAAATTTGGATTGCTTCTGGTATATTTGAATATTCCAGGCCTATCTGCACTGTAGACCATACCAAATTTCTGCAGATTGGTAGTATAGATGCTGATCAGCAACTGCCACAACAAAGTAACTGCAATTTTTATAAAAAATAAAACTGAGGGGGGTCCCTGCATTTATGTTGCCTTAATCCAGTTAGGATAACTTTGACTCCAGTATCGAAAATTTTACAGTTCACTTCCTTATGAACATTGTTTCATCAGCTTCATCACTGAAAAAAACCTCAAAATCAGGGTCCTATCTCGACTTCTCCTTAGCCCATTCACAAAACAGAAGTTTTCTGTTGTTTCATTGTTTCGTTATGTGATTGTTGAAGGATTTCCAGGGCATTCTTTGTTGGGTGTACTTCCAGCACAGCTGCCAACTACTCTGATTTTCTCCAATTTTTGGTTTAAAATGCAAAAATCTGATTTTTAGGTTTTTTCAGTTTTACCCATAAGAAAATCTGCTTCCAAATTTTACAGTATTTTTGTCCTTTTCCAAAATGGAGAATGTTAATGAAAGGGAAGACTTGTTTCCAATTTAACATCTTTAGGAGTTAGCTTATGAGTGTGTCCCCACTCCCTAATCTATGCTTGCTTATGGGATTCACCTGCATATGCATCTTTCAATCTGGCATGCAAATTGTTAATATTTTTTATTGTTCAGTCAGAGTAAATCTATAACTCCAACTAATCATTTCTGGGCAGAACACTTGGCAAAATAGTTACCTAATTTTTTTTTTTACAGAGTTTAAGGTCACAGATTGTTTCTAAATAGGTGTTTATTGAATCTATTCCCAACTGTCCTAGCTGTTGCCAACTAAATGCTAATTGGATTACTTAGAATCAGATCCTTCAGCGTGAAGGAGATAATACAGATTAGAGAACTTCCATAATCTGTGGACCATGATTAATACATCCTCCTTTTTTATCTCAAGCCCACCAGAATTTTAAAAACATGAAAGCACAACTTTTCGTATAAACTCATATGTTTTAAGTTAAAATTAAAGATCAATTTTTTTTTGTACTTTCCTTTTTTAAATTTCTTGAACCCATGAATATAATAAATATAATTTATTTTTAACCATGAAATAATTTACTGTAAATGCAAATTGTTAATGTAAAAGTTACTATTTTCTGTAATCTGAATATTAACAATTTACCTGCAAGATTGAAAGAAGCATGTGCTTTAGAAAATTTTGCTTTCACCCATAGATGGAGAATATGAGGAATGGAAAGTATCGGAGATAGATGGAAAGTTGATAACAATTTTTATTTGCAATATAAAGGATACCGAAGGAATTACTTCTAGTTTGTACAAGTCTTATGATACAAGAGCTTATGATAGAGATGCTCTACAAAGCATGCTATGCCTACAAACTGAAGATACTGCTGACCACTCCCTCAGTCAGAGTTAATAGAAACACACAAAATCTGCCTTCTAGAAAAGCAAATAGTTACTAACCACTATGCCAGTTAAGGCAAGAAAAAAACAGCAACAACTCTTCATTGCTAGTATGAATAAAATTTGGCATATCATATATTTTGAAGTGTACTAAATAATTAGAATTGTCTTTTTCTGACTGAACTGTTAGTTGGTACTTGAAATTAAACTTAGTAGGAAAAACTTATTTCATAAATTGAAAACATGTCCTTCTTTGTCCTCAATTTCTAGCTTTTTTGTCCCCCTTTTAGAACATTGGCATCTGGTAATCCTGATGATGGATATTGCAACATAAATGGGTCTATTGTTATCTAGGTTAGGCTAATGGTTGATAAGGGATTAAAGCTTTTCACTAGAGGCAAGTTGACAGCTAGGCTACTGCTCTGACATTTGCAACAAATAACCAATATGGAGGTACACCTGTAGTTTACGGCCATCATCTCACTAGATGGCTCCGTGAGTGGTAACTGAATGTTCTTAAGATATGTAAAGTAACAGTGAATAACACAGTATAATAGCTTTTCATCATATCGAATGATTTATTGGATTGTCTGTTGGTATGTTTCGTGTTGTCTCTGGTTCCTGATTTTTTTTTTTTCAGGTCCAACTCTTTAAGATGAATAAAAGTTATGAGTTTATTTTCAGAAAAAGGGTGGGCTACTCATATAATTGTTTTTTGTAATGCAATTTTGATTTAATATATATGTAGCATAAAGATATAAATTTTGCCCCAGGTAAGTACTGGAAGTTGCAGATAATTTATGATATGTAGTTGCATATTTCTGATTATTGTATTAAGGGGGAAATGGGACGAATTTTTGCTAAGCATTATACTCTGTTTAAAAGTTTTCTTTGATGAGATTATCTTGTTCTGTTTTTTTCTTTTTAATAATACTGATGGTGGTGCATTGTTTACAATAATTTGTTTTGTTTAGGCTTGTTATCTTTAATGGGATTATTTAGTTCCAGGGGCTTATTTATACTGTGATTAGGAGTTTAATTATTCATGATAATTTGTGTATTTTAGGCTTGTTTTCTCTGATGGGATTATTTAGTTCTGGTGGCTTTTTTTTATACTGCGAATCAGCAGTTCATTATATATGATAATTTATATGTTTCATGCTTTGATGTCTCTGAGATTATTTAGTTCTGGGGGCTTTTTATACTGTTGATCGGTGGTGAATTGTTTAAAATTTTGTTTTCTAGTACTTGTTATAATATTGGTTTGTTCTGTAGGGGATGAGTAAAAAGGGCAGAACAGGTTAAAATGGTTGTCTCGTATATTTTTGTTCAGAGGTATGCTTTTATTTTGCCTTACCATAGTAGATTATCGATTGGTTTTTGATTTCCGTTATGTTCACCTATTTATAGCTGCAGCAGAGTTGTAATGCTTTCAAACCTTTTAACTTAAGTTATTGATTTTATTACTATCGAAAGTTACATCATTTCAAAAATATGTCGAACGTTGTCATTTGAAAATGAAGTCGTTACTGATCTCTATTGGCCGATATAGGAAGAATCATAGGATTATGCAATTAGTCTAAAAGCACAATTTTTAACCCTTCCCAGGTCACCATCAAACATAGACATCGACAGAATCCGAAATGAGAGGTCAAGGACATCAATAGACATCTTTTGTACAACATTTGAAACTTTGCTTTTAAAAAATATTGCCGTTTGAAATTTGTTTTAGACATATCTTTTAAAAATATGCAATTCAAATTTAAAAATAATATTTTCTTTTTTAATTTGATGCATATTTTATTAACTGTAATATAAACAATTTGTTAAAGCCACGTGATAGCCATATTTTAGAAGTGGTATATGTTATTGCCAATTTGGTTGTTAATGTTACTCGGTATTGAAGCAATCACCTGATTTAAGCTCACAAGTTTGATTTGAACTATTATCAAAAAATTTTTCTTTAAAGTTTTGAAAATCTCTTATAAATTAACAGAAAACTGCTATTTTTAAAAACAGAAGATTGGAAGTAATTGCAAAGTATGTAGCACTGTTTTTTTTTCCTGTTTTACACTTCTTTCTTCCACAAACCTATTTTACAATTACTTCGAAAGCAATCCGAGTTGCAGTTCCAAAGTTCCCTGCAGTCTAAAGTAGGGCATATAGCAGGTGCAGTTGAGTGCGATGACCTTGTTGTTGCTCACGTGCAGTAAAGTGACTCTTTAGTGAATGTTTACAGAAAGAGTTCTTGGATATAGGATAATGTGATCATGCATCTATCAAGTAAGTATTAACCTTCATTTTTATTTCTGCAAATTATCGTTTTTTTTTCATCAGCTGATCTATCGATCTTTTAGGGTTATGCTACATCGGATGGTCGGCTTTATAAGTTGTTGTGGATATTATTTAACATCAATTTAGTTTGTGAAATGAATGAGGTATTGGGTGTGGAAGCTAAAAGGACTTCCTTCATATGACAAATAGCAATAATGGTTACCATTAGGCTATATGTTAATATTTCTTTTATTATTTCTTTCTTTTCTTGTAAAAAAAACTTTAATCTTGTATCATTTCCTGAAAATGAATGAAGTGTTGGATATGTAAGCAAAAAAAAAAAGACTTCCTTCACACGACAAATTGTTTATTTGGCTGATTTAAGTTAAAAACTTGCTCCCAACAAATGAGATTATAAACTCACTGCATAAAGTTAATATTTTGTTTCCTTTTTTTTTATAATTAAACCTTAGTTTTTATTTCTATAAATATACTTTATTTCCATAAATTATCGATTTTTCCATCAGCTGATCTATCGATCTTTGAGTTAATGCTACATCGGATGGATGACTTAAAAATTGTTGCAGGTATTTTATTTAACATCTCATTTGGTTATACAGGGTGAATCTGAAAAAATGGGCAAAACTTTACGGGGTGGTAGAACGCAGCTATACGAGCAATATTCGTCATAGAATGTATGGTCGGAACGCAAGCGGTGAGAAGTTAAAAGGTAGTTTTCCACTGTCACATTTAAAGAATGAACACAAGGAGAGGAGATACTTCAGAAAACATTTTATTAACAGGAATGTAATTGAGGTACATGCTCAAAGAAATTGCTCAAAAGAGCTGCCGCCAGCTGTAATGCAGGCTTCACACCTGCGGGATAGGGACCGACGCACATTTGCGAAGACACCAGGCATTTCCCGAATATCGCCGGCAACAACAGCGATCCTGGCGACTAGATCCATATCGGTTTCAATGGGGCACTTTTAGATTAGGCTTTTCAAGTGCATATCTGCCATTTCGTGGTTAGTATAACCAGCCATCCTCTCGGCAATCCACGGTAGAAATGCCGTTTCCGTGCGAGGACCGACCCTTTTATACCATTTCCAACGCTACCTAGCGGCTCGCCGTTTGCGTTCCGCCCATACTTTCTATGACGAATATTGCTCGTATAGCTGCGTTCTACCACCCCGTAAAGTTTTGCCCACTTTTTCAGATTCACCCTGTATATATATTATTATTTCTTGGTTTTTAGTAAAAAAAACTTTGAACTTGTTTTCTGAAAATGAAGGAGGTCTTGGATAATGGAAGCAAAATGGACTTCTTTGGCTGAAAATCCACCCTCATGAGGGAGGACAATTTCAGGAAGAGTTTTTACCCCCCCCCCCCCCCTTCCACTAAACTCACTGTAAACGTTTCATCCCCTCCCCCTATCAAAATTTCATTTAAAAAATATTGTGAGTTTTTATGTTCACACTGAATGATTTTAACCCCCCTCAGTATCTTGGCTGTGCCACTCTGACAATATAGCGTTTTTTTTTTTGCTTTTGTGCTCAAACCTTTTTACACTTAGTTGAGATCACCAGACTTCAACACCCAAAGAAAAAAAATTCTTAATGTGTAGTAAAAAAATAATAGCCAAGAAAGTTTTTTTTCATTTCATAAGCAGTTCAGAAAATGGCCTGAATATTATAAGAAGTCCAAGTCACTTTTAATAACACTAGCCATGTTTAAAATATACAATATACGATACCAAAAGGAATCATTAAAAGAAATCAAAACCTTGTTTCAGGTTAAATATATTATTCGGGAGGAATTTTCCTTTCGATTAATATATAATTTAACTATTTTTATTCATCAGGGTTTGTATAGTTTGTAATTGCATAGTCCGATCTATTTTTTCAGCACATCACATTGAAAAAGGCTTATTAAAATTAATATGCTTGTATATTTGTTTATATTATTTATTTTTCTAAAATTTGTAATTAAATTCTGTTTAATTTGGTATGTAACACGACCTATTTCTGTTGATTAGTTATTTTTTTTAAATTCTAAAGTTGACTTGTTTATCTGATTCAGCACAATTATCTAAAAGCCTGGAATTTTCTCAAAGTGTGGTACTGAGAAAAAAAAATTACGAAACGAGACAAAAATTTACTTCAAACAAAAAAATTAATTTTTGTTATTCAGAAATAAATAGCCTTTTTATACATGTGCATTATAATCATTTCTGTCTATTTCTTTTTTTTAAATAAATTTTTATTTGTGTTGCCAGATGCATTTTTTTACTCTTGATAAATCAATAAATATTTTGTGAAAAAATTTCTCCAACATACAGGACCTGCATCTCTCCAGAAACATGCCAGAGTATTCTTCCAATTAAACTGACTCTAAAAAAACCCTGTTAAAAACTAGTCATCTTTTTTGTTAAATATTATATTTCCCGAAAAATCCAGAATTAAATGCTGATTAATTTGGCATATTACAAGCCATAATTCCTTTCATTGGTTATTTGGCAAAAAAGTTCTAAAGTTAATTTTTTTTTGACTGATCAGAGTGAAAAAATAGCTGGACCTCTGGATGTAAATCAGTTTTTGAGGCTGGACCTGGGAAGAGTTAAAAGGTAGAACTTATTTTAGTGATAATTTTAATGATATTTTTACCAAATACACTAATTAATATTAGGATATTGCGATTTTTAACCGAAATTTTGCTGAAATTTTAAAAATAAACTTTTCCATAGTAGTTAAGCAGTTTTATATTAAAACAATTCATTCTCAATTTCAGTGCTTGAGTGAAACTTTAATGCTTTGAAATATTTTTATTCAATTTTTTTCACAGTTCTTTATCTGTTTTAAATATATTTTTCAATTCTTATTTATTATTTAAATTATCTTGTTTTTAATTGAAATGAACTTTTTACGACATCATTCTCCTTAGGCTTAGAGTTTGCCAATTGCCAAAAATCTAAGCATGTGCATTATGCGTTATTTGCATAAATCACTGAAAGATTTAGAAAACACTAAATAAATGAAAGATTTAAGCATTAGAGGTTCTAAATTTGTGCATTTTATTTTCTGAAAACACTTCAATATTAACTTGGCAACCAGAGTGAGATCAGTTTCAGAAACCTGACACTTTAAGGGTTAAGCAGCTGTAATATTCAATATATTTGTAAATAAAGAACATTTTAATTGTCTCCAAGTGGGAAAAATGTACACTTATGTACACTGAATGGACAAATTATTATATACACCCCGATAACAACGTGCAAAGCAGAAGTATCACATTCTATCACGTGGGATGTGGAAACTAGCAGTGCCTATAAATCAAGCAGGTCTCTGTGCATTGAAACCAGTCACAGAGAAGTAATCATGGGCAATGGCAGCGACGTAACTGAGTTGACCATGGCCAGATAGTAGGTGTGAGGAAGGCTGGTTGTTAATCATGCAACTGCTGGACTGTTGGGATTTCCATGTTAGACCATCACATGTGTATACCAAGACCAGGTGAAATATGGCAAAATTTCCAACCACGGGAGAAATATGGAATAAACCTGCATTTGACTCTAAAAGTGAGTGCAGATTGTCTCACATGGTTACAAGGAATCACATGGCTACTGTGGAATAGATAATGTTGGAATTGAATGAGGGTGCATCCAAAAGCTTATGCACCAAGACTATCTGTCTTACCATGTAAAAAATAGGCTTGTTGCAGTCGATGTCTACATTGTGATCCCCTCTTGACTGCAAGGCATAAAAAGATTAGGCTGCAGTTTGCAAAGGCATATCACAACTGTAGTGTGGAGGACTCGAAACACATCATCTGCTCTGACGAATCACAGTTTCAACTCTATCATGCCAATGGGAGGGTGCCTGTGTGGCATAAACCACATGGAGCAATGGACTCAGCTTGCAAAGATGGGGTCATGCAGGTAGGTGTAGGCAGTGTAACAGTTTGGAGTGTGTTTACATGGGCTTCCTTGGGACCCCTCATACCTGTCGAAACCTCTGTCACCAGCACAAGGTATGTAAGCATTCTTGCCACCATCTACACTTGTTTGTAATGATTCTCACACCATGATGCCATCTTTCAACAGGACATGCCACACTGCATACTTCCCAGGTGGTGACCAATTGGTTCCAGTAACACCCAAGTGAGTTTACCGCACTAGAATGGCCCCCTCAATCCATTGAATATTTGTGGGATGAATTGGAAAGTCTGTTTGAATCCACCAACCCCCACCAGCAATTGTGAATGCTCTATGACAGGTGATCCTCGCTTCATGGGCAGGAATACAACATCCATGTTTTCATTGAGTCCTTACCAAGATGTCTGGCTGCAGTTGTGAGGGCAAAAGGTGGAGTAATAGGTTATTAGGTAGGTGTATATAATAATTTCTCCATTCAGTAGATCAACACTGTTTGATAAACAAATCCACTCTGATAAAGATATAATAACTTGTCATGTGTAGAATGCGAACTTTGTAAACATAATCATACCTTGTGCATGTTAAAGGTGGTGTGTTTACATGGGCTTCCTTGGGGTCCCTTGTATTTGTCAAAACCTCTGTCACTGGCACTAGGTATGTGAACATCCTCACAGACCACTACACCCATTCGTAAGATTCTCTTTACCACCATGATGCCATCTTTCAATAGGACATCACCACCCTGCATACTTCTTGAGTGGTGACCAACTGGCTCCAATAGCACTCAAACTCGAGTTTCTCTCTCCCCCGACCTTCTTTGAGTCCTTGGGGTTATTGTGACCTTGCCATTTAGCCCATTGTGTGCAAAAAGGTGCCGCTCAGAGGTAAAACCAACCAACCCAAAGTCTTTGTTACTTGACAGTCTTCTATATGTACCATACATTCTGTGCATACTGTGTATTAAAACAAAACTGCATTTAGTCATTTTTCTTTTGTTTATCATTGTTTCTTTTCTGTAAAAGTGAATTACATGTAAAAAATATTCATAAATAAATAACAAATACAAAGCATTAACTGAAGTATAGTCATAATAAAGGACTAAAATTTAAAAATATGTGAACAGATTAGGATTTTGGAATGGATCCTCACCAATTTGCATAATTTCTTACGAAAAATTCATGTTTGATTAACATGATTTCAATTTGTTCAGAATTTTTTTAAGAATGCATATATCATGTCAGTTGGGGACTGGTATACTGTATTTGGACATTGTGTTAGTATAGTTTTGTAAACATGTTTTTCTTAAATCTAAAAATAAGATTTCTGCTATTGTTTTTAGAATTGTTGATCTTGTTATTCAGTTACAAATTTTTACTTATGTGACTAGCTGTGAATGCCACAGTGTTAAGTAAAGAAGGTCTGATTTCATTACTCCTCTCCTTCTTGAATGGGGCCAAACGGAAGATGACACTGGCTGTTGTATATATTTTAGAGGCAATTTCAGTGGCTACACGTTCAAGTTAGTGTCTTGCTTCATTTTTTAATTGCAGACATTAAGTGTTAAATATTTACTTTTATTAATCTAAATGTAATTGCACATTGTAATAAATATTTTTTTTATTTTATTGGAATATTTATGTAAATGTCAGTCTCAAATTGCTGTTCTCTAGTTAATGAAATAATATTCTATATTAGTTCCCCATAAGTAATGTCTAAAAATTTGTTTGCAACTTGAAGTTTATCAGTTTTACATCAGTTTTTCCAGTTACTATTATATATTTTAAATGTAAATCAGTTATTCATTATTAGGGTATGACTTTTTTGAGTTTAACTAATTTCATCTAATTTTTATCCACCAAACAAAATTAAATATTCTGCTTAAACCCAAAAAAACCTGGAAAAAATATGCATTCCATAATAGTTTGATTTCTTTTGTATAAAAAATAGAATATTAGATTAATGTGTTGTCTTTTTTTGTGTTTGTCATTTGCAACACCACAAAGGCATAGACAAAGATTAAGAGAAAAATATTATTAATTATTCTATGTTATATGGCAGTGCACGTGTACTACTGATGCTAAATACAGGACCCCACATTAGATTAACCCTTCCTGGATCAAGGATGTATATAAACGTTTTTTGTACAACACTTAAAATTTTGATTTAAAAATAGAAATGCTGTTTGGAATTTTTCTGCATATATCTTTTAAAAATATGTAATTCAAGCTTGAAAAATAATATTTTCTTTTTTCATTTGATGCATATTTTATTAAACTACAATATAAATAATTCGATAAAGCCATCTGATTGCTGTATTTCGGAAACACTATACAGTATTGCCAATTTGTTTCTTAATGTTACTCGGTATTGAAGCAATCACCTGATTTAAGCTCATAAGCTTGATTTGAACTAGTATCAACATATTTTTCCTTAAATTTTCGAAAATCTCCTAAAAATTAACAAAAGAAAACCTGCTATTTTTATAAACAGAAGATTTTGGAAGTAATTATTAAATATATATCTATTTTTTTCAGTATATCACTGTAAAAAGTGTTATTAAAATTAATATGTTACTACAATGTTCATATTTTTTACATCAGTAAAATTCAGAATTAAATATTCTCTTCAATTTGGTATATAATATGACCTATTTCTGTTGATTAGCCATTTACTAAAAGTATTCTAAAGTTGACTTGTTTATTGGACTCTGCAACAAGCCTGGTCTTTTCTCAAAGTATGGTACAGAGAAAAAAATTACAAAACAGAAGAAATGTTTACTTTAAACAAGAAAATTATTATTTTTTTGTTATTCAAAAATAAATAGCCTTTCTATTCATGTGCATTATAATCATTTCTGTTTATTAGTGTTTTTTAAATAAATTTTTATTTATGTTGCCAAATGCATTTTTTTTACTACATGACCAAAAAAAACCTATTAAAAAAACTGATTTTTTTTTTTGTTTAATATTTTATTTTCAAAAAATCAAGAATTAAACACTGATTAATTTGGCATATAACAGCCATAATTCCTTTCATTAGTTATTCAGCAAAAAAAGTTCTAAATTAAATTTTTTTTTTTGCCTGATCAGAGAGAAAAAATAGCTGAACCTGGGGGAAGGGTTAATGCAGGTAGTTCTCACTGTAATAAATTAATTCGTTCCAGAATGTCATTCTTTAAACAAAAATGAAAGTCTCATGTTAATGTAAGAGAAATTGACTTTTTTATTCCTGACATACTGCATAATAGCAAAAAATCTAAAAACAAACAAACAAGAGTAAGAACATATACATTTAATATAGACATTGTAAGCATGCTAAAAACATAATTTATAGACGAATGTCATGAATTTAGATGGAAGTGTTTGTTCAAAGTAATCTTTAATGTAGTTTAATGCTGAAGAAACATTAACTTGTGTTACTGTATGTAAATAGAGTAAAAAATTCAAATATCTTGATTAATTTGGGATGTAGGTAGTTCGAAAAATCAATTTCACAAATGAAATATTACATGTATTATATATATAATTTGTTATTGTCTGTTAAACAGAGTATTACAACAAAAACTTTTAACTAATTAAAAAATACCAGGTAATTAAAAAAAAAGTTAAAAATTACATATAAAATTAACAGTAATCTTTAAAAGCAAAAATTTGCATACAGTTAAATTACCACACATCGAGTGCTAGTGGTACTGCATTGTGACCTTGGAACTCTATCTGTAGTGTTGGGAATTTTGAGTGATTTTTTGAAATGTTACATTTGTTCTGGATAAATCTTTACTGTAGTAAACTATTAACTTGTACCTAAATATCTGCATTAATTTTATTTCAACCCAAATTTGAGAAGCAACGTTGGATTATTATATTTCTGACCAGATTTGAATCTGAATTTAAAAAAAATTGCCCAATAATTATCTCCCGGATGGAGTTTTTTTTTAAACCCAGAAAATTTATACCTTGTTCATTATATGCAAAACCAAAAATGCTTTTTCAAAATGTGTATATCAGTATTTCATAATAACTCTAATTTCTTTATGAGCTAGAGCAGAGGTTGTCAATCTTTTTAATTTTTGAGGGTAAATTTATTAAACAAACATATGGATGTAAAAGAAATAAACTTTATTAAAGAACGTAATTAAACAATTATACATGCAAATCAAATCAGTGAGATAAAAATGAAATTATAATTAATGTGATATTTAACACTGCAAATTTTCATCCAGTTTATTATAAATTTGACAAATAACTTGTGTTTCCCTTTCTGAGGCATTTGTCTAAATTGCAATCGACAGAATCAAATATTTCATGTTCGAAAAAATGGACTCAAAATATATATTAAAGCACAGTAAAAATATATTTTTAGGACACATTTTCTTAAAAAGGGATGTTTTTACAGGTATGAAATTTCAGTGGGCTACTGTTAAATGCTTCACGAGGGCCACATTGCTGCCCTGAGCTAGAGTATGTAAAGGTGAAAGAATTACTGTGTAGCTTTGTTTATACCGAGTAATAAAAATATGAAAGCTTCATAAATAATGCCTTTTCCATTTGTAGGACATTTGATTAAGATATAAATTCTTCCAGCACTCGAATTGCCATTCCATAGATGTAATTTGCAGAAATACTGCCCTGTCTTTTTGTCCCTCTATCTTGAATCAACCCTCTGATTTAAGCTCACGAGTTTGATTTGAACTATTATCAACACAGTTTTTCTTAAAGTTTTGATATTCTCCCAAAAATTAATAAAAACAGCTTTTTTTAATCTGATTTTGGAACTTATTTCCAAGTACATATGTCTCTTTCTTTTTCCATTTTTGCACCCTCTTTTCTGCTTAACCTATTTAAGTATTTTAAAATTGTATAGGTAGCATGTTTTCAGAAAAAAAAACAAAAAAAAAACAAGCTAATTAGTTCTTTTTCACTTTGTCTGGCTTTCTTTTTGTTGAGATAAATTAAAAATTATTTTTGGGTTGGATAGGTAGTAATGAAATATTATGATTTGCACTTTTTGAATCTCCCAATAGATATAATTGATTCCTCTAATGGAGGAAAAGTTGAAAATTTCAAACAAATATTGCAAGTGATGTAATTATGTTAGAAATTTGATATTTTGGTTGTGAAATGTGAATGCCACGAAGTTTGATAACAATGATTTTCATCTTTTCTCCCTGATGCTGGCATGTTAATGGTTAAGATGTGTTTTCATGTTACTTATGGAAACAAAATCAATCATCATCAACCAGTTCTAATGAAGGAAAACTTTAGGAATCTGTCATTATCACTGAATAATGCTCTGATTGAGCATGCAATAAAATTGTCTACAGCTAGATCCCCCAAACTTTGTGGCATCATTCCCTCATTTCAATTTTTGAAAAACGTCCCTCCTCCCTACATCACTTTTATCAGCCAACTTCCCTGTTAACAACAATTTCGATTCATAATTAAAAATAAACACAAAAAAATTTTGCATCTTCACCCCCCCCCTTTTGTGCCCTCCAGTTTGGGAACCCATGGTCTACAATATTATTTCCCAAGTGCTTAAGCAGGCACACATTGAAAATATACGTACATACATACAAAATCCTCATGCAGCCATGGGCTATGGAGGTCCAACCAGACTGTGTGATTTGCTCTCCAGACGTGTCTCCTTTGATCTACAGCTGTTGCGTTTGGCCACTCTAGGCCAAGTCTAGCAAGGTCCTGTTTGATATTTTTAGCCCATCGCATCCTAGGTCTCCCCCTTTGTCTGATACCCTTAGGCACACTGTTCATAATCCTCTTTGTCAATCTGCAACTATACATACGGGCAACGTGGCCAAACCAACGCAGTCTCTCTCTGCACAATATGCTGCCCAAAAGAGGTTGATAACTCCTTCTAACCTCATCATTACTTACAAAGTCGAACCACCTAATGCCCAAGATACTGTGTAAGTATCTAGAATCAAAGGCATCAAGTTTCTTGTTATCCTGCTTACAAAGGGTCCATGTTTCGCTTCCTTAACTAACCTTAGAAAGAACCAAACTATTAGAAGCCTAATTTTAGTCTTTAGGTGTATACCCCTATTTTTCCACACTCTCTATAGATTTTTAAAAGTCCCAGCGGCAATCCCTATTCTTCTATTTATCTCATGCTGCACATCACCAGTATCTGTTACATAGCTGCCGAGATAAGTAAACCGAGACACTTGCTCAATAGTACAGCAATTCAAAGCAACTGAAGCACATCTGTCTGACCAATTTTTATCACTTTAGTTTTTTTCTCTGTTTATCACCAAACCTACTCTATTACCAGTCTCATCAACAACCTTAATTTGTGAATTCATCTCATCAACATCAGTAGCCAACAGGGCCAAATCATTGCATAATCTAAATCAGAAATTTTGAAATCTCTAGACCATTTAAGGCCAAAATCTTTCACTTGACAAGAATTTCGCTTTACATAATCAATAACCAAACTAAAGAGAAAAAGAGAAAAAATGCACCCTTGTCTAACTCCACTAGCAATGCTAAACCAATTGCTGCAAGACATACCAACTCTTACACACGATTCAGTGTTATTATAGAGAGCTCTCATTACACGAACTTATCAGGTATTCCATATGATCTAACTATCAACCACTAATTATGTCAATCATTAGAGTCAAAAGCCTTTTTGAAAAATATAAAGCTAGTAACCACATGTTTCTGGAACTTGAAGCATTTCTCAAGAATCTGCCTAAGTGAAAATACTTGATCAGTACATCCCATACCACTTCTGAATCCACACTGTTCATCATGCAGTTGTCCATCAACCAAATTCTTAATTCTATTAAGTATAATCATGCAAAGAACTTTACCTGGAACAGATAGTAGGCTGATATCCCTTTAGTTATCAGAAGAACTGTGATCATCTTTTTAAAAAATAGGGATAATGAAAGCTCTGGTAAAATTCTTAGGAACCATGCCTTTATAATAAAAAATATTTGAAATTTCAGTCAGCCATGTGACAACACAAATGCTCCCAGCTCTAAGCATTTCAGTGGTGATTTTGTCCACCTCTGGGGATTTATGCAGTTTTAATTTAGAGATAGCCAATGCGACTTTGGAATGTGATATAGGGCTATCATAGAATATGCATCTATCCTCATTACAAACAATGAGAGTAGAAATAATCACATTATTTAGAACTCTAATGCTTAGTCCACCTATCCATCACAGAATCCTCACCTTCAGCCATCTTGCCATATTTATCCTTCAATCCTTGTGTACCTGTCTGATTGTTCCAACACAAAAGATGAACTGTCTGGTATAACACCCTGCTGTTATCCTATATAACTGCTTCCTCTGCCTTGTCACCCAAGCTATTAAACCAAAGATTCTTATCAGCTGTTAACTGATCTTTTAAACATTTATTAAGCTCATTGTAATGCCGTCTGTTAGGACTAATAGGGTGTTGATTCATATTAATCCCACACATCCCTCTTTCAGAAATAAGTTTCATAGCCTTATCACTCAAATAATTTTGTTTCCTCAGTTCCTTTTTATCCAAAAGAGTACTGTTGGTTTCAAGAAAAGCCTGTTGAAATTGATCCCATTCTTTTTCAACTTCAGCAGTAAGCAAACCATGATTGTCATAATGACTAAGTAGCCTATCATGGTCTCTGGCTATATCTGGATCTTTCAGACTTTCAGTATCTATCAAATGTCCCGGTGTTTGTAGTGTATGTTAGTTATTCGTAAACCATTAAATTTACTTGTCTGTAGGAGATGTTCCCCATTGCCATTGGAACTACCAATTTCAAAGGGACCCTTGCCCAAAGGTCAGAGTCAGTACCAACTTTAGCATTGAAGTCATCTAGCACAAGAGAATTATCTCCTTTCTTCACAGAAGTCAAAATATCCTGAAGCTGGCTGTAAAACATATCCTTCTCATTCTCATCAGAGTCGTCTGTGGGGGCATAACAATAGATGACATTCAAGTCTTTAATTTTTGTTCTAAATTTTGCTCTAAGAAATCTTTCATTAATGCAGTCATATCCTAGAAGAGCATTACTGTTGTGTCTGCTGAGGAGCAAACGTACACCTTGGAGATGCTTTCCATCCACCCTCCCTGAAAAGAGAAATTTAAAGTTATTTTTAAGTATCTGAGCTCTATCTGTCCATCTAGTCTATTGCAAGCCTAGAATATCTAGGTTATAGCACTGGAATTCCTGCATGAGGGCATCAAGAGAATAATCTCTATGTAATGTCCACACATTCCACATTTCTGCAGAGAGAAAATGATTAGTAGGTTTTTTAAAGAGGCTAGGTTTATTGAGATAAGTAGGGCCAACAATATCAAACAGCCCACTGATCGCAGACATGGGGCAAAGACCTGTTCCTCCTCTGCTAAAGGCTGAAGTCACCGATGCTGGTAGGAACTTCAGGCACCACCTTTTCAAGTGGACTTTTTCAAGAGCCATTTGGCCTGCCTGAGACACATTACTCCAGTTTAGGCTTGACGATGCCCAGCTTGTTAAGTGAGGTTCAGGTACCTGTGATGGCCTCTGATCAGGATTATCCACCAGCTGATATAAGATATCCCATGCCTCTGTTCACTTAGGGCTGGAACCCAGAAGCAAACAGAAAACAGTGCCAGATTCTCCCTCAACAGAGGCCCACCAGTGCAGCAAGTCCAGGATCCATAATCAAGTTCAAATCCATAAACAAGTCCTGTCTAGTAGGTATAAATGGTCAGCAACAAGACTCTGTGAAGTTGACCACTCCTCAGCAGGGTTGAAAAAAAAGAGAAAAAAGTGGCCATAGATGACCAGATCAGTAGGCCATACTGAATTGGCAACCATCCCCTTCCATTCCCTTTCAAAAGAGAATATCTCTTTTGAAAGGTACTTGTGGCCTGCACCTCGAGAAGGCGGGTTTTGACATTAGGCACTAGACCTGGCAAGTTCTGTGCATCATCACTGGGGATTGGTACACAGCTCTCCTTCCAGTTTCTGCCTAGCTACCCATATAGAGTGTGATAAATCTCACTGTTACCACAACTCTATTGCCTCCTCTGCATGAACACCTTTAGTGCGAAGCAATGGCAAATTTAGCTAAACCTTGAGAACTGATCATCGCATCTTAAGAGGTGACAGCTGATGAGGAAGATGACTTGTGTTGAGATATGCTTCCAGGCAAATTCTTTGAGAATGGAAATTCTGCCACCCCAAGTAACTTATTTGAATGTGCTTGGGTATTAAATTGGTTCACAATTGCTTCATCATTACATTCAATAAAAAAATTTTAACTAATAATTCACATTAAAGTTTGAAAAGGCAGTTGGCATCCTGTGACTTCCCTTAAAATCAGCTGCTGGGGTGCCATGCACAACTTGCACACCCACTTGCTGTGACCTTGGTTAGTTCCAATTTTAACATTGAAGTCACCTAGCATAAGAGAAATATAACCTTTCTTTGCAGAATTCAAAATTTTATGAAGTCTATAAAACCTTCTTCATCCTCATCAGAGTCTTAAGTGGGAACATAATTCCAAGTCTTTAATCTAAATTTTAAATTTCATTTTTTTATCAATGTGTAGTCTAGAAGAGCATCACTGATATGTCTGCTGAGTAGCATACATATGCCTTGGAGATGCTTTCTGTTCTCCCTCTCTGAAAAGAGAAATTTAAAATTTTTAAGTATCTGACCTTTCCTGTCCATCTGGTGTGCAAACCCAGAATATCGAGGCTATAACACTGAAATTGCTGTGTGATAATGTCAAGAGAATAATCTCTATACAATGCCCTCTTATTACATGTACCTGCAGAGAGAAAATGATTAGTTGGATCAAAATAGAAACTGACCTGCTGGAAATATATTACTCCAGATGAAGATTGTTGATGCCTACCTAGCTAAAGTAAGGGTTCAGGTTTTGCTTCTGATCAGGATTATCCACCAGCTGATATAAGGTATCCTATGCATGTGTTCAATTAGGGCTGGCAATCTATAGGCAAATAGAAACCACAGACATAGATTTTTCCCTCAACAGAGGCCCACCAGTATTTGTAATCAGGCTTAAAGCCATAAGCCAGTTCACTGAGTGTAAATGGTCAGCAGCAGGACCCTTGTTAACCACTCCTTAACAAAAGAAAATAAAATTGTGGCTGTAGGCCACACTCAACTCAGTAGGCCACACTCAACTGGCATACTGGCCCCTTTTGTTCCCTTTCAGAAGAGAATATCCCTTCCAATACGTGCTAATCGCTTGCTCCATGAGAAGGTGGAACCCCACCTTCTCATGGAGCAAGCCATTACTTATACTGGAAATTAGAAATTCTGATCATAGAATGTGATGACAAAGAATGGATACTCGATTACTTATAAATTACATATAAATTATACTGGTTGTTTTAATTGAATTTGCAACTGGTCAAAACTCAACTTGTTTTTTATTTTTCAAAAGTTAGCACTTAATTAAAAAAAACTCAGTAATATTTTATTATAGTAATAATAAATAGATTATTTCATACAAATTGATTGATTTGCCCCTTAACATTATGGATGAGAAAGGGCAAAGTTTTCATTTTAAGGGCTAAAGAGAGAACTCTAGTAGAAGTTTTGGACAAGCAAATAATAAAATAATAAATACCTCCTCAAGCAGCTGCTTGCCACAGAGGTCTGACAGGAGCCTGTCAGTTTATACGTCATAAGAATATAATATAATATTCTTATTATATTCTGTTATTTTCTATTATTTTCTTATATATTCTTATTATTATTCTTATGCCATAAGAATATAATTATATACCAGAAGGTCTGAGAGGATGGCAGGACCTCAGCAGAAAAACAACACACACAACCATGCCTTACCTGGGGCTCGAATCCAGGTCCCTTAGATCAGGAAATCTACATTTCTTGAAATAGTTCTATGCCATGTTCTCCTTCCAACACGTGTCTCCGAAGCAAGTGGCATCAGTTTTGTGTTCGACCACAGTTACAGGGGATTACACTACTTTTAGTTCTTTACACCTTACTCTTAATGTTGTTGCTGGAGGTCACTCAACTCTTGTCATTGGACATGCATCTCTTCTCCTTTATCCAGCTTTGCCATGCCACATGATAAGCTGCCACTACTGGCAATTTAAGCACTTTCTGAAAATGAAAAAGAAAACAAAAATTACCAGAGAAAGGAACACAATAACATTTGTTGCTCATCATCAAGATCATGGAGGTCCAACCAGACTATGAAATTTAGTTCTTCGAGCATATCTGTCCTGAGCTACACCTGCTGCATCTGTCCACTACACACCAGTTCTAATAAGGTCCTGTTTGACATTTTCTGCCCACTGCATCATAGGTCTCCCCCTCTTTTTGAGGCCTCAGGCACACACTGTTCATAACCCTATTCGCTAATCTATAATTATCCGTACAGGAAACATAGCTAAATAAATGGAGTCTCTCTGTGCAATATTCTGCTCAGAGGAGGTTGACAACTCCTTTGTTTAACCTCATCATTATCTACAAAGTTGAACCACCTAATGCCCAAGATACTGCATAAGCATCTAGAATCTAAAGCAAGTTTCCTATTATCTTGTTTACAAAGCATCCACAGTTCACTATCATAACTAACCGTAGAAAGAACCAAATTATTATAAAATCTAATTTTTGTCTTTAGGTATATACACCTACTTCTTCACACTCTCCATAGATTCTTAAAAGTCCAAGCAGTAATCCCTATTCGTCTGTTAAACTCATGCTGCACTTCACCAGTATTTGTTACATAACTCCCAAGATAATTAAACTGAGACTTGCTCAAGGGTGCAACCATTCTCAACGTTTCTAATGTCCGACCCCACTTTCTTGTGGTGCAGGCTGTTAGTACCTTTCAAAAACGATATTCTCTTTTGGAAGGGAATGGAAGGGGATAGCTGCCAGTTCAGTATGACCTACTGATCTGGTCATCTATGGCCACTTTTTTCTTTTTTTCCAACCCTGCTGAGGAATGGTCAACTTCACAGGGTCCTGGTGCTGACCATTTATACTTACTAGACTTCACTTGTTTATGGATTTGAGCTTGATTAGGGATCCTGAACTTGCTGCACTAGTGGGCTTCTGTTGAGGGAGAATCTGCCACTGTGTTTTCTGTTTGCTTGTGGATTGCCAGCCCTAAGTGAACAAAGGCATGGGATACCTTATATCAGCTGGTGGATAATCCTGATCAGAGCCATCACAGGTACCTGAACTCTCTCTTAGCTAGTTGGGCGTCGTCAATCCTAAACTGGAGTAATGTGTCTCAGGCTGGCCATATGGCTCTTGAAAAAGTCCACTTAAAAATGTGGTGCTTGAAATTCCTACCTGCATTGGTGACTTCAGCCTTTAGCAGAGGAGGAACAGGTCTTTGCCCCATGCCTGCGATCAGTGGGCTGTTTGATATTGTTGGCCATACCTATCTCAATAAACCGAGTTTCTTTTAAAAACCTACTAATCATTTTCTCTCTGCAGGAATGTGAAATGTGTGGACATTACATAGAGATTATTTTCTTGATGTCCTCACACAGGAATTCCTAGATATTCTTGGCTTGCAAGAGACCAGATGGACAGGTAAAGGTAAACACATATTACAAGCACCATGACATACATAAGTACACATGTTTCACCTGGTGGGCTGCAGAAGAATATGATTGATTACATATAACAGCAAATGGGCTAGTTCTGTTAGGAATACCAGGTCTTATAAGGGAACTGAAATTGGATCTGACCATTACCTTGTAAAAAGTGTCTTGCAACTTAAACTTAAAAAGTGTTGTGCTAGGGTTAAAAATTTTACCTTTAATACTGAAGCTCTGAAAGACCCAATTATAGCTAAAGCTTACCATGATAAGTTACTTAGTCATTATGACAGTCATGGTTTTCTTACTACTGAAGTTGAGGAAGAATGGGATCATTTTAAACAGGCTTTTTTGGAAACTAACAGTATTCTTTTAGGGAAAAAGGAGCAGAGGAGGCAGAATTATTTGAGTAATAAGGCACTTGAGCTTATTTCAGAAAGAAATAATTGCAGGAATGTCCTTAATCAATACCCTACTAGTCCTAATAGAAAGGATTATAGAGAGCTTAATAAACTTGTAAAAGGTCAGTTAGCTGCTGATAAGAATCTTTGGCTTGATGGCTTGGCCAACAAAGCCAAGGAAGCAGTTAGATAGCACAACAGCAGAGAGCTGTATCATATAGCTAATGTTTTGTGTGGTAGAAAACAGGCTGGTATACAGGGATTGAAGGATAAACAACATAAGATTATAAAAGGTGAGGACTTTGCTTTGCACTTTTTTCACTTTGCTTTCCATGGTAGGTTAAAAATTAAACTCTCTACCTGTAACAAAACAAATTTGAATTTAAAACCATTTCTACCCTTGTTCAGGTAGGAGTTTCATCCTTGTTTTCATCGGAACTATTAAATTTCAACTGGAAATTTGTAACTGATATTAGACTAGTGACCTTCTGCACAATGGGATGAGAAAACCTGGACATGGCCTCCTGTGGAGATATTTGATGCTCCCACCACCTCTTCTTTTGTCTAAATCAATTTTATTATTCTGAAAATAAACTGATTTTAAATCTAATGTTGAATAAAGAAATCAACATAAACGCTGCTGCTTGGTATCGAAGTTGGTGTCAGCACATGCATATGATCCATACAGAGCTATATAGTTGGCAAATTTGCTGTCTGTAGTGACTTAAGAGCATTTCTCTTTGCTATAGTTTATTCCAAAAAATTGTTAACAAGGCCTGGAGATTGAAGAGACTGAATTATTTAGTCTTGGTGGTTTTAAGTGCGGGACAGAGCTGTATGTAAATACATCACCATATCAGTATAATCCAATCAGAGACAATTGGTCCAAACAATGCAAATTCCTAAACAAGACATTTCCTTTCTGCAGTTAAGGAAACAACCAAGACTATCCAATCATTAAATATTATTAATGATTTTCTGGAATTAACTGTTTTAACAAATAAATGTCCTTGGCATTACAGACAATGAACACAAATTTACAGAATACCATTGGTAACGTTTATAACTCAAACAGTTGTATCAGTACACAATACTGATCATATCCATTCACCTACATATATACAACATCAGTGGTTCCCAAAGTTTTTTGTTCTGCGAACCACTTTCAACCAAAAAAAATGTGTTTCCGAACCCCTAGGGTAATAATGACAAAAAAATCCAAATAAAAATTTGCATTATATAATTATAATTGTAAAATAAAAATATTATTACCTATAATTATGAAGCCTCTAAAATTTAGAGTGTCTCAATTGGGTCTACGACAATTGGATGGAAGAAAATTGAGTGGAAAGGAGAAAGTGCAAAAAATAATTTGGGATTACTAAGCTTAATTCTAAAATATTTGCATTAAAAACAAAGACAATCAACACTTATCAGATGTTCTGCAACCTGGCATCACAGAAAAAGAAATTATTTAGGAATTACCGTAGGCAGTATCCATATACATTTTCTCTAATCTGACATTCAATACAGAGAATTTTTTAAGAAATCTATTCTTTCTGACTGAAATGATTCTAAATTAAACAAATGCACTGCAGGATTTGCATGTATTCACTTTAATCCATTATTCAATAAAAGATTTGCATCTACCTTTAAATATAAAATTATAAAACTGAAAGTAATGTATCTGCAAGACCTCATATTAAATTTCTTTATTGCACAAATTTTGTTGAGTATATTATATTCAATATAAATAATATTTTTAATGAAATAAGTACAACTTGGAAGATGTTTAACATAATATAATAATCATGTATAACTTTAATTTTGATGTTAGACTTTTTTATTTGAACAAAGGTTTGGTTTGTTCTGCAGAACTTTTGTGATAGTCCGTGATAGTTTTGAATCGCTGCAGAAACAAACCTATAATGCTTCAAGCATGCACATATTTGTTGTCATAGAGGAAAAATATATTTGTAATGTAATTGGGTTGGGTTGTTTTACCTCTAAGTAGCACTTTTTTGCACATCATGGGCTAAATGGCCAGGTCTTAAGGACCCCAAAGGCTCAGAGAAGGTTGGGGGAGGGGACCCACTGGAACAGCTGTTGGGAGACAGATGGTAGCCTCCCCTCAAGCCATCCAGCGTGTTCTTTAACGTACACAGGATATGGCTCTCCTGCATGCAGGGCCAAGACTTAACATCCCATCCGACTGATGGCGGCCTTTCCAAGCCCATCAGTGTCCCCTACTGATCGTGGGAAGGGTGGGGAGTTTTGCAGAGATAAGTCTCAATGCTGACCCAGCTGGGACTCGAACCTGGGAACTGCAGATTACGAGACTGGAGCACTGCTGACTGAGCTACCCCCACCCCTGTAATATAATTGGACAATTCTTTACTGCTTAAGGCACCATTACCAAATTTTTTGCTTGAAGAGTTTCGCAAACCACCAAATGGTAACCACTGACCTATATCAATTCCCAAACAGTACACAGATCCATAGACTTCGTATCTGGTTAACAGTATTCTACCTCGATAAAGAATCTCATTACATTTTCCTAATCAATAACTAATCATAACCCTTAAAAGAGCTTATTTCACAATGTTTTCCTGTCTGAAATAACCTATTTACCATAATTCAAACTAAAATTCTGTTGAAAATATCAGTAAGCTATTCTAAACAATTATCAAATTTTCTTTAATTACAATATTTCAAATGAGTGAGTTTCAGTATCAGGCCCTAATTACCGACTAGGCCACTAAGGTCCAGGTTAGGAGCCCCCAAATTCTATGGATCATTTTTTCTTAAATTTTCTTTTTCGTCATTTTTGCCTTTTTTTTTCGGCTACAAGCCCTAAATTCTAAAACCTGTTCAGATGAATTTAGTTTAGAATAATCTAAAACATTTTCTATAGTGTAAAAGTAGAGAATTATATCACAAGATGAAAAGAGACAACTACATTTCGAAGCCAGATTAATGTTACAGAACATTGGGCCTCCTGGAGTAAGCATGCTGTTCCTAGGGTCCCCTGAAACCTTAAGTGTCCAGTAGCTGAAATATAACTTAAATAATAATTTAAATTATATTGCATTTTGCCTCTGCTGCAATTACTGAGAAAATATTATGTCATTTAGCATGGATGAATCTTAATGCTGAATAAGAAGAAAATTAATTTCCATGTCAAAACAAAAATGATTGATTCAACATACGCTTTTATATATTAATGCATTGCCAAATATATGAAAGAATTTCATTCACTAGAACTTTTTAAGTATGTAAAATTCAGCGTGTTATAAATTAAACATTTTCCCAATAGTAATGAAATGTATACATATATTCTATAATAGATGTAGGATCCATCGTTTTGCAATATATAGCATTAGATGCTGAACATATGAATACATATAGCAATAGATGCTTAAATATTTACACTCATCTATTACTTAGTTTAGTATTCATCATTTATTTCTTGAATGGAAATTTTACTTTTAAATTTCTATCCAACATGTAGAAATTCTGATTAGATAGTTATTGCATCATATTGAATTCTAATTAACAGCCAGTATGCTTAAGAATTAAAAAAAAAGCTCCAAATTAGAGGTAAAACAATTCAAACGTATTCAAATGCCTATTAAATACAACCTATTAATAAGCAGCCAACAATATGGTTTCATCTGTAGCTGTTACCTGAAATGTTAAGGCATATTTTCTTAACACTAAAATCTCTCTATTAGTTTATACAAAATACCATACAGTAATTTAAAAACAAATTAAGTTTCCTTAATATAGTGCATATTGCTGGTTGGGAATGGCTCAGTCGGTAGTATGCCAGGCTCGTAATCTGCAGTTCCCAGGTTTTGAGTCCCAGCTAGGCCCCTCCTCGAACCTTCTCTGAGCATTTGTTGTCCTTGTGGTCTGGCCATTTAACCCAATGTATGCAAGAAAGTACTGCTCAGAGGTAAAAGAACCCAAAGTATATATTGCTTTACACAGCTCTTGTTGGAAAGCCATAATTGTGGTGATTGCCTTCACACTGCATTATCGCCATTAAAATAACATCAGATTTCTTACTGCATAGTAATACTCTCACTAATGTTAACATATATAATTAATATACTTATGTTTGGTTACATATATTTTTACTTCAAAATAAAAAATATGTTCAAAGGGAGCCTTCATGATATGCTTATAACTTTTGTTTCCAACAATCACCTAGCGGTGGTGTAACCAGTGAAATGATCTATCTAATCATTGTTCTGGGCAGCTTTATAGTTACCCAGATCATGCCTTAGCTTTCAAACTGTTGTAAGCTGTGTGGAAAATGATTAATTAAAAAATTGCATAAAGACAGTGAAAAATTCATAAGATTTATTATCACATAATGACCTTAACCCTTTCTCTGCCATAAAAGCCCAAAATGGCCCAAATTGTAGGTTGTGAAGAGGAAGGAATAGAATTGATTGGATTAGTCCATTTAAAATCTCTACCCTTTTGGACTGGTATTGTACTGAAAGGGTTAAATGAGTACTTCCACTTCCTCTACATCTTTAACCTACACATACAACAGGGAAGTTGATGCAACCATTTAGTTATAATTGGCCAATAGAACTTTAACGTTTAAAGTTATGAGAGAAAGTTTTTATTAATTAGTGTAATCCATTTGTTGTTATAAGTAATAGGTGGCTAATGCACTCAATTTTTCAATATGTATCTTCAAGTCCAGATGTTGTAACTTGCTTTTGATGTTCACAAGCAGCTTTTAGTTGACGTATTAGGAATGCATTGAAGAGTATTGTGATAATGACGAGATGTCAGTCCAGCTGTTGTTGCATTTTTACACTTCACTGGAGTTATTAAGTTGATATGGAATAGTAATTCTATTCACCTCTCACTTCTCATTATATATTAGCCTTTACAGACTTGTAGGTAGCTCATCAAAGTCATTAACTGTTACTTAATACATCCAATTTAAAAAAAGTGTTAAAATCTTATAAAATAACACAAAGACAATCAACATTCGCAAATAAGACAAACCCACTGCAACACACGTTTCATCCCTGACTTCCTCAGGCAGTGTACTAACATAGTGATGACATAAGAATATGTAGGATTACTCCTCTAGTTGGCATTCAGCGATTTACAAGTCATGTGATTTAACAATAATTTCTTAGCTGATGGCACTAGCTTAATGTCAGTATTACATAATGTATCATGATTTTAGTTTATTATTATATTTTCCATATAATTTAATTGTGTTTTTGTTATAAGTGAAACAATAATTCTTGATTGTAATGTATAATTAGTCAGATTGTAATATAATCTGTTAGGGCTATTTTACCTAAATTATTTCTTAAGTTGTATTCGTGCTCCTTTAATCATGCTGCAATCTGTTGGTAGGTTTTTCTTACATATTTTTTTTTATTAATTTATTATCTCCATCATGTGATAGCTAGGCATAAAGTGGAAGGAGATATGTGTACCAATCCCTACTGTGATGATTGCAGAACTGGCCAGGTCTAGCACCTAAAGTCTGACTCCACCTTCTTGTGGTGCACACCGTTAGTACCTTTCAAAAGAGATATTATCTTTTGGAAGGGAACGGAAGACGAGGTCTGCCAGTTCAGTATGGTCTACTGATCTGGTCATCTATGGCCACTTTTTCCTTTTTTTCCAACCCTGCTGAGGACTGGTCAACTTCACAGGGTCCTGGTGCTGACCATTTATACCTACTAGACTGGACTTGTTTATGGATTTGAACTTGATTATGGATCCTGGATTTGCTGCACTGGTGGGCCTCTGCTGAGGAAGAATCTGCCGCTGTGTTTTCTGTTTGCTTCTGGGTTGCCAAACCTAAGTAAACAGAGCCATGGGATACCTTATATCAGCTGATGGATAATCCTGATCAGAGGCCATCGCAGGTACCTGAACTCTCTCTTAGCTAGTTGGGCATCGTCAATCCTAAACTGGAGTAATGTGTCTTGCAGGCCAAATGGCTCTTGAAAAAGTCCACTTGAAAAGGTGGTGCCTGAAGTTCCTACCAGCATCGGTGACTTCAGCCTTTAGCAGAGGAGGAACAGGTCTTAGCCCCATGCCTGCGATCAGTGGGCTATTTGATATTGTTGGCCATGCCTATCTCAATAAACCTAGTTTCTTTAAAAAACCTAATCATTTTCTCTCTGCAGGAACATGTAACCTGAGGACATTACATAGAGATTATTTTCTTGATGTCCTCACACAAGAATTCCAGCATTATAACCTAGATATTCTAGGCTTGCAAGAGACCAGATGGACAGGTAAAGGTGAGATACTTAAAAATAACTTTATATTTATATTTTCAGGCAGGGGGGATGGAAACCATCTCCAAGGTATAGGTTTGCTTCTCAGCAGACATGCCAATGATGCTCTTCTATGATATGATTACATTAATGAAAGCTTTCTTACGGCAAAATTTAAAACAAAAATTAAAGACTTGAATGTCATCTGTTGTTACTATAATTGGTTTTACCACATAATCATTGTATATATATGTGTGTGTGTACATCATGACAATCAAGTGAGCCACCTTAAACTGTTATTGACCACTATCTTACTAGCTACAAGACAGGTGATAATCAGTTTGTCTTAGCTGATACACTTTAAAGTGATAAGTGAGTAAAAACAGATTTTTTTTTATCGCTTTTATCCAAGTTGATGTAAGTCCTTGGTGTTTGTTGGCTGACACACTCAGTTTCAAGGGGTTTTATCTTCTTGTGGTCTTTAACACCATTGAGATGCCAGTCCCTTGCAAACAGGATACTTCTTAACTTCGTGAGAATGGCAGTGTTGTTACTGTGTTGCTGTTGATACAGTGCTGAATTTCCCTCGGTACTCATTACTCTTCTTAGAATAAACTTTGTGGTCCACCTCCACCATAATTTACTATTGACATTCCAACTTAACACATAAAAAATATCCCCAGTTAAAATACCCTGCTATGTGCATTTCATTCATCTTCATCAAGCAGTGTGCAGTTTGATGCTAGTATATTACATGATTTATAAGGCTGTTCCCCCTAGTGGATACCCAGCACTTCCCCTGTTTAGTGATTTAAAATTAATTTCCAAGCTGATGGTATTGGTTTTACCACTATTACATAAATTACTTTGATTTAAATTTCCATTAAAATTCGATAAATTTTCCATTTTATTGGGTTTTAGTTCTGGGTGATGCAATTATTTTAGCTTTTAATGCATAATTATGCAAATTAGCCTGTAAGATGGTCTGCCTTATTGCTGTTTTACCTATTTATTGTCCAAATCATATCGATGCTCTGTCATACGTGCTGCAATCTGTCACAATGTTTTCCCTATATATTTAATGTTATCCAATAATACCTTGTTTTGAACTATTTCCATTTAATAAATTCCCCTGTGGGTGTACTTTGATCCATATTATTATCCACCAGTGTTTTTGCATTATTAACAATATTTAGAGGTAATTTTTATATTATATTTTAAAATATTTTTGCCAATATACTTGACAGATTAGGAATATATCAAAAAGCTATTGTATACGTTATTTTTGATTGGATTATTTGAGTAGTTGCAAAATATTTATATTTAACCTTTTTCTCTATTTTTTTCAAATATCCTTTTTTGTATCCAGCTTGCATTCCTATCATAGATGTAATGTAGCTCTGAATCTAGAGCCTTTTTATTAGAGCAGTGTGTATAGGCTCTTAAAAAATTGGGAATTAAATAAATTTTTTGTAATATCCAGGATGGGTTGAAATTTCTGGGATTATATTCGGTATGTATGTCAGTTTTCTGTACAGTTGGTTCACATTTTGGATTTTTGAGAGATATTAAAATATCTAAGTATGATAATGTTCTATCAATTTACTCTTCATGAGTAAAATTAATAGTAAGCATTATGCTACTGAATGTATTAAATAAAAATTTTAATTTGTCAGCATTGTGGTCCCAAAATAAAAGTACATCATTGATGTAACACATATATATATATAATCGTGGTTTGTACTGTATCATCCTGAGTGCCTCCATTCTCAACATGTCACAGAACAATGTCAGCCATGAGCCCAGACAGAAGTGATCTCATTGCAACCCCCTCGGTGTGGACCCATGTCCTCCGTTCACTTGGAACTAATTAGATGTGGTATCTAGGTTAAGGGCATAGTGCACACTGAAGTACTCGTGCCATGGGCCTGGCCTCCTCCAGTCATTTTTTCTTCATAAGCATCGCTGCATCCAACACTGGAGTGTTACGACACAGATATGATGTCAATTGAGTGCATTGCAATAGTCTCTGTTACCTGACAATTTTGAATATGTTTTGCATTTTTTCACAATTTTCAATTTCTTATATTTAATTGGGGATTTTTTTATGTCTTAAGTTGGAATGTTAATAGTAAATTATGACAGAGGTGGACCACAAAGTTGTATTATAAGAAGAGTAGCCGTCCCATGGCCAAGTGGTTAGCGCGCTTGGCTACTGATCTATGGGACCTGAGTTCGAGCCCGGGTAAGGCATGGCTGTTTGTGTCGTTTTTCTGCTGTGGTCCTGCCATCCTCTCAGACCTTCTACTGTGGCATATAAACTGACAGGCTCCTGTCAGACCTCTGTGGCAAGCAGCTGCTTGAGGGGGTATTTATTTATTTATTTATTGAGTACCAGTTGATATTCAACACTATCAACAGCAACAGTGCCATTCTCATGAAGTTAAGTAGTATCCTCTTTGTAACAGATTGGTATCTCAATGGTATAAGGAGAGTGTATTAAAGACCACAAGAGGTTACAACAGCACTGTGTCCATAACCCCTTGAAATTGAGTGCGTCAGCTAAAAAACACCAAGGAGTTACATCAACTTGGATAAATAGCATTAAAAATAAATCTGTTTTTACTCACTTATCACTTCAAAGTGTGACACAGAAAGTGCTAAGACACTGATAATCACCTGTCTTGTAGCAAGTAAGATGGTGGTCAATAACAGTTTAAGGTAGCTCATTTGACTGCATGATGTACATATATACAGTCATATCAGAATAATATGACCACCTACCTAACAATGGGATTAACCACTATTGGCACGAATGACAGTGGCGAGACGGCATGGCATGGACGCATGATGAGGCCCTGGAAGGTTGCCAGAGGCACTCGTGCCCATTTGGATTCCAGCAGAGCACAGAGGTTCCGTAGATGACATTAAATTAACATTAACATTAAATAAAGGCAAGTCCCAGATGTACCGCAGCATATCTCTGCACACCATCTATGGGGAGAATGCCATGAACACCACTACCTACGCCGGGCAAGACAGTGCCACAAGGACACAGCTCATCCACAGCTACCTATGGATGAACAATCCTATAGAAAGAAGGTTCATCCATCGGTCAAAACCTAAATTTAATATGTTCACCGGTTAGCCACAAAAATGGATATATAGATCCAAGTTGACTCGGCTCCCAGGGTGGAGACTCTTTGTTTGGCTTTTCCATCAACCGAGGATCTACTTCACAGAGACACCATCATGTCAACCAAGGATTTTTTCTAGTCACAAGCCTTCAACTCTATCCTCTCCATCAGTGCCACCCGCTGCCCCCCAGAAGCAGTCTGTACCCCAACTTCACTGAGGCTGCACCAATGAGCCCACTGGACTGGTGCCCCCAACACCAGTCCACAGTACTCTCAGCCACAGCCCCTCCATTGGGGCTGTAACCTAAAGCTTCACTGAGCAAGAAAATAAGCCCACTAGACTGGCCCTCCCCAACCAGTCTGCAAATCCTCACAAGCTCTGCCACCAAAGGCCACATCCCATCGTGCAAATGAGGAAACAACGGGCCGTGACCCTACTTCACAGAGACACCATTAAGCCCCCCCCCCACCACCACCACCACGTCAAGGTGGTCCTGCACGGTGAACCTGTAGATCCAAATGGTCCCACAAGTGCTCTATGGGATTAAGGTCAGGCGATTTTGCCGGCCAAGGGAGAATGGAAACATCGCTGTCATGTTCCTGGAACCAGTCACGTACTACCTTAGCAAAATGGCAGGGTGCATTGTCCTGTTGGTAGACACCATCACCACCAGGGTAAAGATCCAACATGAAGGGATGCATGTGGTCAGCGAGGATGGACATTACACATTAACTAAAGGCAATTTCCAGTTGTACCGCAGCATATGGCTGCACACCAACTATAGGGAGAATGTCATAATCTCCACTACCCACGCCGGGGCAAGACAGTGTCACAAGGACACAGCTCATCCACAGCTACTTATGGTGAACAATCCTATAGAAGGAAGATTAATCCATCGGTCAAAACCTAAATTTAATCTGTTCCCCTGTTAGCCACAAAAACAGATATATAGATCCAAGTTGACTTGGCTCCTGGGGTGGAGACTCTTCGTTTGGCTTTTCCATCGACCAAGGATCTACTTCACAGAGACACCATCATGTCAACCGAAGATCTTTTCTAGTCACAAACCTTCAACTTCATCCTCTCCATCAGTGCCAAGCACCCGCTGCCCCCCAGAAGCAGTCTGTACCCCAACTTCACTGAGGCTGCACCGATGAGCCCACTGGACCGGTGACCCCCAACACCAGTCCGCCACAGCCCCTCCATCAGGGCTGTAACCTAAAGCTTCACTGAGCAAGCAAATAAGCCCACTAGACTGGCCCTCCCAAACCAGTCTGCAGACCCTCACAAGCTCTGCCGCCAAAGGCCACATCCCATCATGTAAATGAGGAAACAACGGGCCATGACCTTACTTCACAGAGGCACCATTCAGCCCCCCCCCCCCCACCACCACCACATCAAGGTAATTCCCTATTGGGGGGGGGGAGTGAGGATGGACAGGAGTATGATTCCATGACTCCCCCCAAACGTTCCACTGTTCAAGACAGTATTACATTGTACAGAGGGTGCCACTTTTAACCCATTTACTTTCCAGCATGCCTTTACTTTAAAATTAACATAACTGCAGAGAAAGGACCTGTTATAATGAGCAAGACATATAAGCTGATAGAATCAGAATTGTCTGGTTTTCTAATCATTTAGGTGTAGCATGAGACTTTTGAATTTTGCACATTGCCTAAACATGTAAGCCAAATACATCATTAAATCCATCTAATATAATTGCCAAACATATATATAACCTTACTGTGTTGATTAATTTTGAATTTTGAGTGCCAATCATGATATTCAATCCTAACTTTTTGATCAGATGGGAGTTATCGTGGTGGAGATACCCATTGGCTTTTCCATCGATAAGCCTATTGACCAGGGATCTCACTCCCAGTCACGAGCCTTCAACTTCATCTTCTCCATAGAACCAACTCGCCGCTCCGCAGCTTACAGACCCCACCCACTTCGGGGCTTGCAACGAACCTTTCTCAGATGCCAGGATAAGTCTGCCTAATCAGGGTGATCAGTCCCTTTCAGCAGACCCTCCACATCATGACATCTCCAGCCAGGTGGACGGTAGTGTGCATGCCAAGAGGACCTCACGGCCCCCCAGCGTACAGACCCCACCCACTTCGGGGCTGCAATGAACCTTTCTCAGGTGCCAGGATAAGTCTGCCTAATCAGGGTTCCCAATCCCTTTCAGCAGACTTTCCCCTTCACGACATCTCCAGCCAGGTTGCTGGTAGTGTGCACGTCAAGAGGACCTCATGGGCCCCCCTGCACACAGGCCCCACCCATTTCGGGGCTGCAATGAACCCTTCTCAGATGCCAGGACACCTCCAGCCAGGTTTGCCAGTAGTGTGCACTCCAGAGGACTGCAAGGTGATCCTACTTGTAGCCATTGACATTCAGGGACCCATCCAGTAGTACCAATGGTCTCAGGTCATACCAGAAAAAAATCTCCCAGAAATACACATTGCCACCACCAGCCTGTACTTGATTGACAATCATGTCCAGGTGTTGGTTCTCGTGTGTCTGACATCGTATCCACCACCACCCGTCACTTCATACTTCATAGAAGTAGAAGCCTCGGTTTGTCAAAGGAGGCAACCTTTTTCCACTGTCCAATGATGGTAGTCCCATGTAAACTGCAGGCGAGGTTGCCGAAAGACCTTGGTTAACATGGGCGCATTAACACAGCATTGACTCCGGAGACACATGCATAACAGTTATCGGGGTACGTCCCTGGGTGCCCCAGCATTCATTTGAGTGGTCAATTGCTGCACTGTTGTGCATTGATTGCCCTTTACCAGTTGATGGAGGCGATGTTCTCCTCTGGGGTCAATGGCCTTTGGGGCTCCACAATTATGATGTCTGGAGGTACTCGGTGTGCCAATGGTCCATTCTTGGTACACCCTTACTACAGCACCTTGCGAACGGCCCACAGAGTCTGCTGTTTTCGACTCTAGGCGCGGTAGCTGATGATCATTCCTGTTTGAATGTCCATCAAATCAATACCTCTGCCCATCACATTATGCACTATGGCTCATCTGTCCTGACTGGCCACTTATATCTCTGTGTGGTTAGCCTTGTCACGTGCACTCTGTGATGCACCTGGGCGGGTACACTTGATTATTTTTGTTTTAGGTAAAGTTCTTTGAATGGTTGTGCTTAATAAAGTTAAGAATGTGGTTGCAGACAATTACACAATAAGCAGTATATATTCTCAGAAATGGTAGGGGATATGTAGATCAAATATTTATACTTAGGCAGATTCTTGAGAAATGTTTAGTTTTAGAAACCTGTGGTTATTTATTAGCTCAATACATTTCAAAAAGTCTTTTGACTCTGTTGATTGACATAATTTGTAGTTGATCATTAGATCATATGGAATACCTGATAAGTAAGTTAGTATAATGAAAACTTTCTATAATAACACTGAGTCGTGTCTGAGAGTTGGTAAGGCTTATATTGATTGGTTTAGCATTTCTATTGCAGTTAGACAAAGCTGCATTTTGTCTTCTTTTGTCTTTAGTTTGGTTATTGATTATGTTATGTGAAATTCTTTCCAAGGGAAAGATTTGGGCATTAAATGGAGTAGAGATCTCAAAATTTCTGATTTAGATTATGCAGATGATTTGGTTCTGTTGATATGAATTTTTTCATTAGGGCTGTTGATGAGACTGTTAATAGAGTAGGTTTGGGGATAAACAGAGAGAAAGTTAAAGTGAGAAAAATTGGTTGTGCAGATGGTGCTTCAGTCGCTTTGAATGGTTGCACTCTTGAGCAGGTGTCTCAGTTTAATAATTATCTTGGGAGTTGTTTAACAGATACTGGAGATGTGAGGCCTGAGATTAACAGACAAATAGGGTTTGCTGCTGGGACTTTTAAGAATCTATGGAGAGTGTGGAGAAATGGGCGTATACACCTAAAGATTAAAATTGGGCTGTATAATAATTTGGTTCTTTCTAAGGTTAGTTATGGTAGCAAAACATGGACCCTTTGTGAGCTGGATAACAAGAAACATGATGCTTCTGAATCTAGATGTTGTGTAGTATCTTGGGCGTTAGGTGTTTTGACTTTGTAATTATGATGTTAGAAGAATGTGTCATCAACCTCCTTTGAGCAATATTTTGTGCAGAGAGAGACTGGTTTGGTTTGGCCATTTGCTTGTATGCATAGCTGCAAATTGGCAAACAGGATTATGAACAGTGTGCCTAAAGGCTTCAGGAAAAGGAGAGACCTAGGATGCGATTTAGAGACAATATCAAACCGGACTACTACAATTGGCCTACAGTGGCCAAATGCACCAGCTGCAGCTCAGAACAGGCATGTCTGGAGAGGAAAATTATACAGTCTGGAAGTACCTCCGTAGCCCATGACTGCATGAGGATTTTGTATGTATCTATATAACATGACCTATTTAGGCTGATTGATTATTTTTTAACAAATTTCTAAAGTTGTCTTGTTGATATGACTTAGCACAGTTGGCAAAAGGCCTGGACTTTTCTCAAAGGATGGTACCAAGAGAGAAATTCTCCTTCTTTCAAGGTTGAGAATTAAATGCTGAATAATTTGACACATAACATGCCACAATTCTTTTCATTAGTTATTTGGCAAAGAAGTTCTAAAGTTAATTTTTTTCAGCTGAGCATATGAAAAAATAGTTTTGTCTCTGGATGTAAACTAGTTTTTCAGGCTAGGCCCTGGAAGGGTTCATTTACTATACAAAATCCACATATCCTTAACCCTTCCAGGGTCCAGCCTGAAAATCTGATTTACATCCAAGATTCCAGCTATTTTTTTCGCTATGATCAGCCAAAACAAATTTTACTTTTAGAACTTTTTACCAAATAACTGAAGAAAGGAATTACGGTATGTTATATGCCAAATTAATCGTCATTTAATTCTGGGTTTTCTGAAAATATAACATTTAACAAAAAAGACAAATAGTTTTATTTTAATAGGACCTTTATAGAGGCATGTAGTAAAAAATGCATCTGGCAATGCATATAAAATTTATTTAAAAACAGATTAATAGACAGAAATGATTTATAATGCACATGAATAGAAAGACTATTTGTTTTTAAATAGCAAAAAAATTAGGATTTACTTGAAGCAAAAAAATTGCTCCTGGTTTGTAACTTATTTTTTCAGTACCATACTTTGAGAAAAGTCTAGGCTTTTTGCCAACTGTACTGAGTCATATCAACAAATCAAATTTGGAATTTTGAAAAAAAAACTGTTCACCTGAAATATACGTAGTAAGGTCCAAAAGTTTCTGGTCCAATGGTATTAAAAAGGTAATAGAATCAAACAATAATTTTTTTCAATATAATCAACCTTTATTTCAATACATTTTTTAGAATGGCTAATTAACTTTTCTATACCACTAAAAAATAATCAGAATTTTTGCCCTTAAAATGGTTTAAAATTGCAAAAATGACCTCATCACTTGTAAATTTTTTTCCATGCAGATCCGACTTCAATTTTGGAAACAAAAAATAGTCGCTAGGGGCTAGGTCAAGGCTCTACAGTGAGTGATTTAATTCCTGGAAACCACATTGCTGAATAGTAGCCTTAAATGGTTTAGAGATTGTAAAATTTTTTATTTAGATTATGCTGATGGTTGACCCAGTTGGCTAATGATGTTGATGATATGAATTCGTTCATTAGTGCTGTTAATGAGATTGGTAAAAGAATAGGTTTGGTAATAAACAGAGAAAAGATTAAAGTGAGAAAAATTGGTTTTGCAGATGGTGCTTCAGTCGCTTTGAATGGTGTCTCAGTTTAATAATTATCTTGGGAGTTGTTTAACAGATACTGGTGATGTGAGGCATGAGATTATCAGACAAATAGGGTTTGCTGCTGGGAATTTTAGGAATCTACGGAGAGTGTGGAGAAATGGGCATATACACCTAAAGATTAAAATTGGGCTGTATAATAATTTGGTTCTTTGTAAGGTTAGTTATGGTAGCAAAACATGGATCCTTTGTAAGCAGAATAACCAGGAACTTGATGTCTTTGATTCTAGATGCTTGTGCAGTATATTGGGTATCACAAGTTACCTGTTGAATACTGTGGCATGTTTCTGGAGGGATATGGGATCGAGTTGCATATGTCGGCAAAACTTGATCTATAGAAACATTGATTTATAGACATTAAAAAGTCAACAGGTAACTCTGTGATTGTCATTTATTTTTAAAATCATTAATAACACTAATAGTGTGAAGTGACGATATTTTATCTCCATCTTACTCAGTGCAATAGAAAATAGTTGCCACCTGAGATCATAGATGGGGCCAATTTAGGATGCCAAAAATCATGGGAATAGGGTGAAAAGTTATACTAAGTGGAAAATAGACAGAGCTGGTTCAATTGTTAGAATATTGTGGCATGTTTCTGGAGAGATGCAAGTTTGAGTCCTGTATGTCTACAAAATTTTTTCCACAAAAGCATTTATTTACTTAAATTTGTAAGTATTTTTGGAAAATTACTCCTTAATCAGTTTTCATGTAAAACAGAATGCAAGATGCCACCACAAGACAAAAAATTTACTGAGCTACTGCATGCGTTTTCATAATATTAATAATAATAGAACAGAAATTTTATTTATCCTGAAGTTTGGTGCCTCCGAAAACTAGCATCTTTGGCCACCTCACAGCCTCACATATTGGACCAGCCCTAGCACTAATGGGAGTTTGAAGGATTGGAAAGATTCATTATTTTCTTACACATCAAGCTGAGAAATAAATGAAAAGATCAGCATTATTTAAGAGCTTTGAAATATCTATTTTTAATGTATTTAACATATATAGGCGATTGTGAGTTAGTGACTGACCAACTGATTGATTGATTGATAGGGGCACACTAATTCTAACTATGATGCAGAAATGGTAGAGCTCTGAAAATTTGCACCTAGGAGAAATCCAAGTCATGGACCTTGTGAAAAATCTGTAATTTGACCTCTGACACACCCTTCAAGGTCAAGTAAAGGTCACACCATTCAAGAAGCACTAAAACTAGTAACCAAAAATAATTATTTTCTCTTCTGTAACAGAATCTACAAGCAGGACTCATGGGCTCACCCCTTTCCAGCATCCTGTCTGAGATTGTCTGTCCTTCAAGATCTCAATACAAAATTATTGAATTTGGCAGCAATTTTACCAGTCTTCTAGCATCGCTATGTTGACGATACATTTTTAATTTGAAATGGTAGCAATAAGCAATTATACTGCCTCATTAATAGAACAAGTAGTGTTTATTCTACAATAGTTTTCACAAAGGAGGAGGAAAACAGCAATGCCATCCCCTATTTAGATGTTTTTATCCAAAAAGATGATGTAGGAGTCTTGATGATATCTGTATGCTGTGAATGCCTACCTATGTACCCTTCATCATACCCACAGACTCATTAATTGCAGCCTTCCATTCTCTCATCCATAGGGCCTTCATTGTATCATCAAATAGTTTTTTTTTCTTAAAAAAAGTAATTCAAAACATTCCATCCATTGCTGCATCTCATGGCTACCAACTAAAACCATTAGAAAAGCCAGTCAACAAGTATAGAAATGACAGCAGAACAGATTTAGCTCTCATCCCAATCACCAATTTTGAGCAAGCAACATTTGCTGGATCCATATCTTATTCTCCTGTCCTCTGTGAATCAGTCTGCAAAATTTTCATAGCCCCCAAAAAAACATTTTTTTTAGCTCTACTCCGAATTTGAAGAAAATTATAGAAAGGGACAGCAACTAATTTAGTCTCCTTCAAATTTTTGGCATGCACAGATTTCCCCTACATTTGCTAGACAATTCCATTGTTTACTATATTAGAAAAATGTACATTCTCTACAGGAGAGGTGCATACAGCATCAGACAGATGTCAGCCAAAACGAGCTAACAACTGCCATTGCTTAGCTGGCAATATAAAACACAACTACTGCAGACTGTGGGAGCATGATACTCTCCTACCACATGCATCCACTTACTACAAACCATTGCCCATGAGGCTGTTGAAATAATGACTTCAGTCATTATTTCAACAGCCTCATGGGCTGTTGAAATGAACTACAATGAATGAGAACTGCAACCTGTAAGCGAGACAGTGGAATCACCCTTCGCAGCATGTGAAAAGAAGTTCTTAACAGCCCAAATGTCACCACATAATGCCACTTCACTAAAGACAGAGTGCTGTCATTGCTCTGAAAAGCTTCTGAGTTTGCTCCTAAAAACTTTTTAATATGCAAATAGTTTGAAGGGTAAACTTCAAAATTTTATTACTCAATGACAGAGAGCTTTAAGTTATTTTAAAAGATCTGTGGTTCAATATCAAGCATCCCTTGGTTTTTCCCTAAAATACTTTGTTTTTCTTTTACCTACAATGCATAAATAAATAAATTATAAATACCCCCTCAAGCAGCTGCTTGCCACAGAGGTCTGACAGGAGCCTGTCAGTTTATATGCCACAGTAGAAGGTCTGAGAGGATGGCAGGACCTCAGCAGAAAAACAACATACATATGGAAATGTTCAATGCATTATCACTCGACAAATTATATTTTAATAATTCATTCTACAAAATTTACATACTAATGCTGCATTCTAAGTGAATATAAGCTGCATTTGTTAAGCTTAGTGTACTAAAGATGGAGGCAGATGGCTCTTAAGAAGTTCAGGTCCTGACTGAAAGAGGTATTATGATCATTCATTATAACCATGAAGTTGAAGGGAGTAGTTACCTATCTGTAGTCAACCTTTTTTGTTGCCAACCAACATTTTTTTCTTAAATCTCAAAGCAGTTGCATGAAACAGATAAGCTCAGAGTCATGGTTTCATATGTTTCATTTCATGGTTTCATATGCAATCCAGAACTTGGAAAAAAATTTTCATGAAAAGGCATTTTGACCCAAAGAAAGTAGAAAGGATTTATTTCATAAGTAAGTTTCTTTTGACATCTTCATAATTTTAAGTAAGTAAAATTGAAAGTTGATTATAACCATTTTTGTACTTTATTAACTGTGGTATTCTAGTGTACTTATTTTTTTTTTCTTTACTGAAGAATATGTGGTTCGTCATCTTGTGAAACAAGAAGGTTTAGGTAATATACTTCAAGTGTTAGATCCAAATCACTGGTCAGGAAATGGTAGGAAAGGAACTAGACCTTTTCGTACATTTAGAGCAACATTACAGGTTGTAGTCCATATATCTCATACCAGTAAGTACATCTAGAATTCTTAATATGTTTCTTTAATTTTATCCTTAAAAGTATAAACGTGTCCTTACTGTACAGAGAATGCTTGTGTACCTAATGTAATCAGGCTCTATTTGCAAGGCCTTTAACTGTTTAAGTGTCAGAAACTATGTCCACAGTTTGAGTTTTGTCTTTCTTGCCACCTTGCCACCACAATAAAGACAAAACTCAAACTGTGGACATAAGTGTGGACAACAGTGCAAATTCATAGGAATTTCTATCATGGGATTATATCCTTTAAAAATTATGAAAAAGTGTGTGAAAGGTGTGTTTGGTAACCACATCTTTATCATCTTTTCTCTAAATGCAGAGTAATAATTGTGCTGAGTAATGATGAGGAATTGATTAATGATGAATTGAGGATTATAGGAGAGTAATGAATATGTAGGATAAAAAATTAAGGAAAGTTGAAAGAGTTAAAAAGAAGATATTTAGTGTATGTATCTATCAAGTGATGACTAAAAGTAGACCAATTGTACAAGTAGTGAATTTGAATATTTTTAAATGCTCAGACAAATTATTTTGCATATTAAAAATTAGTATACATGATATAAAAAATGTTGTTTTACCAATCAAATAACAGTTGGATTGGCAAAACCTTTATGTAAAAATTCTTAGAAGACAAAATACAGTTTACTTGTTTTACTTGCATGTGTGTGAAAAAGTTTCTCCCCATTTGTAATCTCAAATTTTTTCTCTGTAAGACAACTGAATTATTGAATTTTTGGTACCATGGCAATTTATTCATACACTTAAATCTTGACTAGAACTTTAGGTTTTATGGACATTGCCCTTCCTCCACACCAACTGGTTTCATTGGCTTTCATTCGGTGAAAGTCAAGTCCTGTTGGAGTCACACTGCTTTCTCAGGTTTGCTCTTGACTGCTGTCTGAGATGTTAGATTTCTGACTGCAGATAAATTACTTTTTCGTTGTGTTGTGTTTGTATTAGTAAACAATACGGTGAGAAAGTCTTGTTTGTTCATAACAGCCACGAAGAAAAGTGGTGAGAACTGCAAATGTGCATCACTTATTACTAGTACAAATAGGTAATTGGGAAATCAAAAACTGGTGTATCTGTAGCTAAGATCAATTATGAATTTCTTATTGATAAGCAAACTACATTTGATATAAAGAAAAGACAAGTAAAGCATTTACTTATTAAAATTTATTTTGATGCTTCTACAAGTGAAACAAGTGCTCATGAGAAGATAAAATGTTTGACATTGCTTTCCAACTCAGCACAACTTCATTGAACTAGTCCATATATTGAGTGGCATACTAAAGGTTGTAGAGAATGAAGTTCAGTTGAAGTGATGGTGGTTTTCGAGGAGTTTCAAGACGAATTAGAGGATGCTAGAGAAGAGAGAACGTTGAGCAATATTAGGAGCTACACCATTAACCCTTACAGTGTTGGGTTTCTGGAACTAAACTCACTGTGATGGTTGGATTTATTTTAAAGTGTTTTCAGAAAATAAAATAAGCAGCTTTAGAACCTCGTCCTGAAGTGAATAATGAATAGGGTATCATTAGTTACTTTCATTCTAATTACCAAAAGGAAAAGCATTTAATTGTGCTTAGTAAAATGGCAAGAAGAAAAAAAAAATAGTAGGTTTAATTTTTTAGGCATCTCTTTTAAAAACATTGCAAAATTTTACGGCTTTTTTATTTCAACTGGCTTTTTTATTTCAACTGCGGTAAAATTAAAACAAATTTTCCCTCATTTTTTCTAAATCATTTTATTATTTTAATATAAACAATTTATAATATTTCTATTAATGCTTACCCTGTGCACGCTTAAGAACATGCTGGATAGCCTTGACAAGAAGCTACCATCTGTCTCTCAACAGCTGTTCCAGTGGGTCCCCTTTCCCAACCTTCTGTGCACCTTCAGGGTCATTGTGACCTGGCCATTTAGCCCATTTTGTGCAAAAAAAAAGTGCTGCTCAGAGATACAACAACCAAACCCTACTGTTATATTACATCCTATTGTGTTTCACTTCTCATTTGTTGGCCGATGCGAGTTTTGTTTCGCCATAACTTCGTAACCTTGCATTTGATCACAAAAGGTAATATATTGGGATTGTTTTACATCTGAGATGCATGCAAATGCTGCTCAGAGGCTATTAGTTGATTATTAATCAATGAATCATATTTATGTATTGATTGTTAGTTAAATAACAGATTTATTTCACAATTATCACCGTTGGGAGATTTATGTCACCTGTATTGTAGCTAGAGATGCTAAAACAGTTTGATGATAATAATTCGTTTTAGGTATTGTGCATTCAAAAACTTAGGTATATTTACCATTACAAAAGGATAATCCTTTTCTGGTACACTCACCATAGTTGCTGCAGTGCTCTAGTCATCAGTTCACCAGTCCAATAACATTGCCGGGTGATCGTTGGCACTGTCTGCTGATGCATGGAATGTTCATCTGTTTAGCACCTGGGGGAAGTATTTTCCTAAGCGTGCTGCAAGATGACATACTATGGAGCACAGTCGCAGTGGAGATGTTCTTCCAGCTTTATCTGTGATGTGTGGTAGAGGGTCATCTGCTGCTTTACACATTGGACATATATTCTTGAGCATAAAGATTTATATTTATGCTCAAGATTCTGCTTTGCCAACATATTAAGGAGCTATCAACTCCTTGGAGTTATGCTGGTGACAGTCTCGGTCACCAGACTTTGTCATTGGGAACAGCTCAAAGAAGGTACAAAAACTTCAAGACATCATGGTCAGCTCATATATATGCAAACAAATGTTGTCAATAGTCATCCTGATAATTAAGCATCATTGATGCATCGATATCACTGATGACAGTGAACAGATTTAAACACATATACATACGTCGTATCTAAGAATAAAGAAAAACTGAATCAATAATTTATAATAATATGATGCTAATATTTCATCTAATACAATTCCATCCACTTTTTACATGAAAACACACTTTGCATACAAAAAATTCACTTCAAAATTCAAAATACAACTCAAAATGCAAAATATTTAATCACTGTATATTAAATTCTCTTTCATTCTCACCATTTGCATCCATAAACATTTTACAGCTTCCAAATTTCTAACTTAATGTAAACTTACAACACTCAGTTCAGCTTTCAGTCAGCTGAAACGAAAAAATCTGCAAAAATTTATACTTGAAATCACGTTAAATACAATTTAACAACTAGAACTTCAGATGAACAAGAATACACAAAAAATTCTATTCACATCACATTATAAACTAAACTGTAAACCTTGAATAATAAATTTACTTTTCAAAAATAAATATCGAAACTCCAAAGTTTCAACAAGAAATTAAACATTTTAAAATATCCAAGTATAAAATCACAATAACTATTGCTTCACTTTTCTCTGTCTTCATCTATTCCAGAGAAAAGAAATAAAACATTATAAATCATTAGTGCCACAGTGGAAGAATAATAATATACTTAAATTTTCATTGTTGGCACTCCATTGTAATAAATCATCATCCAGTCATTCCCTGGTGAGAAACATCCTTCCCGTGTCAATCGATAAGCTAGGTATAGGCGCTTCTGAAGATCTCGTTGGTGACATCATCTGTTCTATGTTGACTACTTCATTGTCAGTTGTCGCTCTGCGGGCTGTGGTTAAAATGAGAGCTGGGAATGTTTTAATATAGGTTTATTGCTGCCTGCTTCTAAATTACGCTTCGACAGTTGAAAACTTGTAAACTTGTTAGATTCATCAGGATTATTTGCACCCAAAACAATTTCTGGAATTGTTTTCTCATTAGCTAATAGTTTTTCATTAACATTATTTTCCTTTGCAACTTTTATTTCCACATTTTTCTCGTCAACAATTTCAGCACTATTTTCATTTAAAAATTCTGCTGCAGAAACGTTTTCATCGACTAATTTTGTATTGTTTTCCTTTAAAAATTCTACTTCAGAAACTTTTTCATCAACTAATTTTGTGCTATTTTCATCTAAACTATATCGACACATTTCTCTATCAATTTGCCTTGCATCATCAATTGTTTCTCTAAATTTACATTAATTACACTAATAGGGCTTTTTACAGGTTCTTTAACATTCTTCTTTGGACTACAAGGTACCTCAGAAAGTCCAATGGACTGTGGCTGCAATTTCAATTGACAATTGTCATAAATATTATCTAAAACTTTCTCATTTGGACATCAATGATCAGCTTCTGTATTGTTGCAATCTATAAATTCGGTTTCTTCGTGACAAGGCTTAACAAAAGGTAAAACAAAAGGTAAACAGTGGCAAGACTTAACTCATGAGAGGGCATTTCTTGAGAAACTTTAGCCTCTATTTCAAAGATCCTAATTTAAGTTTTCCGAATTGACGTTTTTTCTTTAGCAATATTGCTCCACTTGCCCTAGTCGGACACAAAAATTACATCTGAAATTTTCTTTCTGATTCATGTCAAAAGTTTTTGGTTTAGTGTCATTGTTCGAAGCTTCATGCGGAACATAATCTCTGCTTCGTTCATTCTGCATCATTGTAGGTGTGTTAAGTGCAAAATGTTGGGACTGTGTAGCTTCCAGTCGTATGGGAATCATTTTCTGAGATCAACCCAATAGCACTGCTTTGGAGAGCATCCATTGTTGGTTTAATGCAGTTTTTCCAAATTCTCTTCTTGCGATGTACTGCCGAGCCAATTTGACTAAATCTGAAATTGAATTTACATTTTGTACTTCTAAAAATTCTTGTGAGGGCAAAAGTAATTGGAATGTAATGCAGTTTATAATGTCAATTTTGGCAGCATCAGCATTGTACAGCTGGTATAACTCTACCCCAGATGACTTTTTCATATCATCTCCTTCCCTTTGTCTTCGTGAAAACAGTTCTGTATCTAGATGTGTAAAATCATCTTAAGCTCGATAGATTTCCAAGAGTTCGCTTTTAAAATCTTCCCAAAACTCTATTCCATGATGACTTCCTATGTTATTCCACCATTGCTTCATCATCATCATCATCAAGCAGCCATGGGCTATGGAGGTCCAACCAGACCATGCAATTTAGTTCTCCAAGCAAGTCTGTCCTGAGCAACATCTACTGCACACTAATTTTAATAAGGTCCTGTTTGACATTGTCTGCCCACCGCATCCTACGTCTCCCCCTCTTTCTGAGGCCTTTAGGCACACTGTTCATAACCCTATTCGCCAATCTATAATTATTCGTACAGGCAACATGGCCAAACTAACGGAGTCTCTCTCTGCACAATATGCTGCTTAAAGGAGGTTGCCGACTCCTTTGCCTAACCTCATCATTAGTTACAAACTTGAACCACCTAATGCCCAAGATACTGCGTAAGCATCTAGAATCAAAAGCATCCAGTTTCCTGTTATCTTGTTTGCAAAGTGTCCAAGTTTCACTACCATAACTAACCCTAAAAAGAACCAAACTATTGTACAGTCTAATTTTAGTCTTTAGGAGTATATGCCTATTTCTCCACACTCTCCTAGATTCTTAAAAGTCCCGGCAGCAATCCCTATTTGTTTGTTAATCTCATGCTGCACATCACCAGCATCTGTTACGTAGCTCCCAAGATAAACTGTGACACTTGCTCAAGACTGCAACCATTCAGATTAACTGAATCACAGCCTGCCTGACCAATTTTCATCACTTTAGTTTTCTCTCTGTTTATAACCAAACCTACCTACTACCAGTCTCAACAACAGCTCGAATGAAAGAGTTCATCTCATCAACATCATTTGCCAAAAGGGCTAAATCATCAGCATAATCTAAATCAGAAATTTTAGTATCTCCAGTCCATTTAAGGCCAAAATCTTTCCCTTGAAGTGAATTTTGCATTACATAATCAATAACCAAGCTAAAGAGAAAAGGAGACAAAATGCACCCTTGTCGAACACCAGAAGTAATGCTAAATCAATTGCTACAAGCCTTACCAACTCTCACACATGACTCAGTGTTATTACAGAGAGCTTTCATTATGTTAACTAACTTGTCTGGTATACCATATGATCTCGTAATCAACCACAAATTATGACGATCAACAGAGTCGAAAGCCTTTTTGAAATCAACAAAGCTAGCAACCAAAGGTTTCTGAAACTCTAAACATTTCTCAAGAATCTGCCTAAGTGAAAATATCTCATCCACATATCCCCTACCACTTCTGAATCCACATTGCTCATCATGCAATTGACTGTCAACCAGATTCTTAATTCTATTAAGCACAATCATGGAAAGAACTTTACCTGGAACAGAGAGTAGGCTGATACCCCTATAGTTATCACAAGAACTGCGATCACCTTTTTTGAAAATAGGGATAACAATAGCTCTGGTGAAATCCTTAGGAACCATGCCTTTATCATAAAAGATATTCAGAATTTCAGTCATCCAAGTGGTAACCGAAACATTCCCAGCTCTAAGCATTTCCGTAGTAATTTCATCTACCCCTGGGGATTTAGGAAGTTTAAGTTTAGTCGTCCGTCCCGTGGCCGAGTGGTTAACGCGTTTGATTGTTGATCTAAGGGACCTGGTTCGAGCCCCGGATAAGGCATGGATGTTCGTATTGTTTTTCTGCTGAGGTCCTGCCATCCTCTCAGACCTTCTACTTTGGCATATAAACTGACAGGCTCCTGTCAGACCTCTGTGGCAAGCAGCTGCTTGAGAGGGTATTTATTTATTATTATTTTTTTAAAGTTTAGAAATAGCCAAAATAACTTCAAATTGTGTTATAGGGCCAATATTAAAGCCACCAATGCATCATCATCATTGCAAACAATGGGAATAGAACTAACCGCATTGTTTAGAATATCACTGAAATGCTCAGCCACCTAGCCATGACAGAATCCTCCCCTTCTATAACCTTACCTTGTTTATCCTTCAATCCCTGTATACCTGTCCGTTTTCTACCACACAAAGCATTAACTATCTGGTACAGCTCTCTGCTGTTGTGCTGTCTAACTGCTTCCTCGGCTTTGTAAGCCAAACCATCAAGCCAAAGATTCTTATCAGCAGCTAACTGATCTTTTACACGTTTATTAAGTTCTCTGTAATGTTTTCTATTAGGACTAGTAGGGTATTGATTAAGGACATTCGTGCAGTTCTTTGTTTCCGAAATAAGCTCAAGTGCCTTATCACTCAGATAATTCTGTCTCTTCTGCTCCTTTTTTCCTAAAAGAGTACTGTTAGTGTCCAAACAAGCCTGTTTAAAATGATCCCATTCTTCCTCAACTTCAGTAGTAAGCATACCATGACTGTCATAATGACTAAGTAACTAAGTAACCTATCATGGTAAGCTTTGGCTATAACTGGGTCTTTCAGAGCTTCAGTATTAAAAGCAAATTTTTTAACCCTAGCACAACACTTTTTAAGTTTAAGTTGCAAGACGATTTTAACAAGATAATGGTCAGATCCAATTTCAGCTCCCCTATATGACCTGGTATTCCTAACAGAACTAGCCCATTTGCTGTTAATTAATATATAATCAATCATATTCTTATGCAGCCCATCAGGTGAAACCCATGTGTACTTATGTATGTCACAGTGTTTGTAATACGTGTTAGTTATTCTGAAACCATTGAGTTTACTTACCTGTAGGAGACGTTGCCCATTGCCATTGCAGCTACCAATACCAAAAGGGCCTATTACTCCTTCGCAAAGGTCAGAGTCAGTACCAACTTTGGCATTGAAGTCACCAAGAACAAGGGTAATATCTCCTTTCTTGACAGAATTCAAAATATCCTGAAGTTGTTCATAAAACCTATCCTTCTCATCCTCATCGGCATCCTCAGTGGGGGCATAACAGCAGATAACATTCAGGTCTTTAACGGTTGTCTGAAATTTTGCTGTAAGAAACCTTTCATTAATGCACTCATATCCTAGAAGAGCATCACTAGCGTGTCTGCTGAGAAGCAGACCCACGCCTTGGTGATGCTTATTGTCGTCCCTCCCTGAAAAGAGTACCTCTTTTCTTTTCAAGTAACTAATGGACCGAAATATGTAATACTATATACCAAAAGAAAGAGCATTTAATTGTGCTTAATAAAATGGCAAAAATTCGAAGAAAAAAAAGATAAGTTAATTTTTTTAAGTATTTTTTTAAATCACTGCAAAATTTTACTGTATTTTTCCTACTTTATCTTTAGTAAAATTTCAAAATATATATATATTTCTCCTTTTTTTATATAATTTTATTATTGTAATATAAACAGTTCGTAATATTTCAATTATTGCTTAAAACTTTCATTTATTTCATTTTTTCTAAATTATTTAGTCATTTATGCATATTCTTAGACTTTTGATGATTGGCAAACTCTAAGCCTAAATAAAGTAGTGTCATAAAAAATAATTTTGCTTTAAAAACTAGATAATTTAAATAAGAAATGAAAAATATATCAGGAAAGTTATAAAGATTATGAAAAAAAATTAAAAAATGTGTCAAAGCATTTAAAGTTTAATCAATGCACTTAATTTATGAATGAGTCGCTTTATTAAGAGGCTGCATAACTATTATGGAAAAGTTTAATTCTAAAATTCCGGCAGAAATTTTGGTTAAAAGTCACAATTTCCTGACCTTAATTTGCTTATATGCTTCAAATGTAATTAAAAATATTGATAAATTAAGCCCTACCACTTAAAAATCGTGCTCTGAATAATCCTAATGCTTGTTCAGATTGCCACCATTATAGATGGCTAGCAGTTTCACTTTCGATTGTTTCTAATTAATTATTGTTTCTAATCACCGTATCCATTTGAGAAGCAATAAAAAATAATTTCAGAAGCATTAAAATAAATAGAAAAAGTTTTTAAAATCGAAAGTCTGCTAAAATATTGATCGAAATCTGATGTATGTAGTTCCCAGATGACACAATTTCTGATAGAAAAAAAAATCAATATCCTTATATTAAAATTTAGAAAGCATTACTTCTCTAGTAGAGCTATAAATAGCAGAAAAGAGTGGGAAACACAAACGAACGATAATCTAAGCACGGTATGGCAGAATAAAGGCATGAACTGAATCAGCACTACTTGATGCTGTTTTACGGTGACTGAATATGCATCTGACTGGGGCGGGAGTGGCTTGGTCGGTAGTGCATCAAGCTCGTAATCTGTAGTGTCCAGGAATGAGTCCCAGCTGGGTCAGCATTGAGATTTATCTCTGCAAAATTTCCCGCCCTGCCCACGGTCAGTAGGGGACACCGATGGGCTTGAAAAGACCACTGTCCGTCGGATGGGACGTCAAGCCGTGGCTCCGTGTACGGGAGAACCATACCCTGTACATGTTAAAGAACACGCTGGATGGCCTTGATGGGAGACTACCATCTGTCTCCCAACAGCTGTTCCAGTGGGTCCCCTCCCCCAACCTTCTCTGAGCCTTCGGGGTCCATGTGACCTGGTCATTTAGCCCATGGTGTGCAAAAAAGTGCCACTCAGAGGAAAAACAACCCAACCTACCCCAATGCATCCAACTCAACTAGATTTATTTTTAAACTGTATCATGATTTTTTCAAGCAGAATCAACAGGTAAAAAAAACTGTAGATTTAAATGTTATTTTTCATATTTAATTAGAAACGGTTGAAAAAAAATTCAGATATCTATGTGAAAATTGTGGTGAGGGAACTACCCTGTGAAGATTCCACTGGCTTGGGTACCTTCACAGAGTTCTGAACACTCTCCCGTGTGTGTGCATGGAGACCCTTGACCCTGGAAAGCAGGATCCTGGCAGTTTCTCGGGGGGTCCCAGTCTTCTCTCCTCAGCTCATGACTGGTGGGGTCCCCTTTGGCTGTCCTGCCATTAGGGAGCCTGTCCATTGCAGGGCTGGGCAGCAATTTCTGGGGTTGTTGCTATACACTGCTTTGGTCACTGCTTCAGGTAAATGAAAGGTCCTGGAGTGACCCCCTCAAGATCAATTGGCTGGTGGGCCGGTCCTGCTAGGGTCAACTATGCAGATCGGTGAGTAACCTTGTCCATGTCCGGGCAACAGTTTGCGAGTTTCCCCACACATTTGTTAATTTTATAGTTTTCCTTCTTTTGTGAGGCCAGTTCTTTCCTCACACTTTATTTTTTCACTTATTATTTTTTTTTGTGGGAACTCAGATGAGTTTCTCACAATTTCTCTTTTACTTTTACTTTTCTTTCGTTGTGAGGGCTTGGCTCACTGACTGTGTGGGTAGGGTGCTCGAGCAGCCCTGGTGCTCGATTGGGCATCCCCTTGTTGGACTCCAATGTGGGTGGGAACAACTGGCACTGAACCACAAAAAAACAACCATGAGTTCTACAACTCATAATTTACCAGCCAATGCTGCCAATAGGGCTCATCATGAACCCCCATCTTCTGCGTCTTTGCCATCGTCTTCGTGTGTGCCTCTGTCCCCACGATTCCTGATCATCCACTCTTTGGGTGATCAGGTGATTGGGGACATGTCCCCTTTTTTTATAAACAAAATTTTGAAAGGTCTTGCAGGAGAAATGAAATCTGTACAGCACTTAAGATCTGGTGACTTACAGGTGGAGACTGCATGCTCGAAACATTCCGAGCTTCTGTTGAATGTTACAGTGATTGGTGTAGTGGCAGTCGGTCACTCCACATAAGATGCTTAATTCTTCCTGGGGTGTGATCTCCAGGTGGGGCTCCTCAAAGTTTATGAAGAGGAAATCCTCTCAGAGTTTTCATCCCACGGAGTGACAGCAGTCCACCAGGTTTTGCAACGCTGTGATGGAAAGTTAGTACCCATCAGGGTACTAATTATTACATTCAACATGCCACACCTGGTACTTCCATCAAGGCTACTTACACTGCAAGGTACAGCCATATATCCCAAACCCTCTGCATTGTTTTCAATGCAAAGGTTCGGCCATGCCCACACAGCATGCCGGGGCAAGCCCACCTGTGCTCATTGTGGCAGTCAGGATCATCTCAAACCTGACTGCACAGCAGAAAAGGCATGCTGCGTAAACTGCAGTGGCGAACATCCAGCCTACTCCTGCGACTGCCCAAAGTGGTTGGAGGAGAAAGTGATACAGTGCCTAAAGACCCTCAACAACATCTCCTGTGCAGCGGCAAAAAGCTGGCTGCACTGCCTGCTCCACTGGTGCAGTCGCTGGGAAGCCCATCATTAAGATGGCTTCCGTTGCGGTGTAGACAGATATCAGTGTTCCACCTGCTACCAAGTACCTTTTGACCCTGGCGAAGCCAAAGTCTGTGTCGATCTTGACATCAGCTCTTGTTTCTATTCCTGTGTCTGTGCCTTCCACTTCCACCTCTGAAAGGCTCCCTCCCTCCTGATACCCAAACCTTCAAAACTCAGGGGCCCCCACTGGGCCAAAAAAAGAAACTTTTAACTACTTCTCGTTCAGCGGTCTCTGATCCATGTCACTTGGACAACTCCGAGGACATGGGACACAGATCACCCCATTTTTCTGAAACCATTACTAGCGACAGTTAAAATAAACTGTAAGTTGTCTGCCCAAGCTCCAAAGACCTGAGATGGCCATACTTTTACAATGGAATTGTCGTATGGATTCCATAGGAATATTGACGACATCCAGGTTCTCCTGAGGGTACATGAGCCCATCTGCATATGCCTGCAGGAGACATACTTACAGTCAGCCAACGATCACACTCTTCAGCATTTCTCTCTCATTCACTGAGACTGGGATGGAGATGGTCCAGCTCGCGGGGATGTCGCCATCCTCGTGAGCAACCATTCTCCATTCCAGGTTGTACCCCTCACCATCAACTTAGAGGCAGTTGTCATCCACCTCTTTGTGGGGTTTTCGTTGACTGTCTGTTCTACCTACCTATCACCCGGACATATCGTCTTCTGGGATGACCTTGATGACCTCGTCTCACAGCTGCCATCCTCTTTTCTCATTATGGGGGACTTCAATGGACACAGTCCACTCTGGGGCAGTGCTGACACCAAACAGGAAAGACGGGGTCCTGGAGCAGTGGCTCTTGGATCCATTGCTCCCCCTGTTGAACACTGGTGTCAGTACATACTTCCACTTCCCAACCTGCACATTCACTGCCATTGATCTCACTATCTGCTCTTCCTCGTTCCTTCCACCCTATACATAGGAGGTTGAGGACAATCCCTATGGAAGCAATCACTTCCCCGTGCTGTGCACCATCTCTCGTAAGGTGCCTTGCAGCTCTTCATGTGTATCCTGGTCAAAGGCTTGATCCGGCTGACTGGAGTGGTTTTGAGCTCAATGACCACTCTATCAGCCAGGAGCCAATCAATGTTGCAGTGACAGAGATGGACTGTATCGTTCATGTGGCTTCCTCTACTATTCCTCAGACCTTGACTCTGGTTTCCACAGTTTCCAAAACTGTGGTGGAATCCCAACTCACCACAGCTCGTAAGGCTCAGAACAAGGCTTGGGGGGTGTTTCAGAGATATCCGATAGCCCCCAACCTTGAAGCATTCAAACACACCAGAGAGAAAGTACGTTTTAGCCAGTGTCAGAAGGAATCTTGATCAAATATACATCATCTATCACCCACACGACCAGTTCAGAGGTCGTGTGGGATAAGGTCCCGAAGATGGGTGGGAAGTACATGTCCCACTCATTATCAGCACAATGGACAGGCAATTGCTGAGCCACAAACAATTGCCGACACTCTGGGGAGTCATTCTCTTCCATCTCTTCCTTGTGTTCTTACTCCCCTGAGTTTCTGGCCCAGAAGAGCAAGGCTGAATGCTCTCTGTTGTCCTTCCATTCGAATGGCCCGGAGTTTTACAACAGGCCATTCACAGCAGACGAGCTTCACCTTTGCACACTTCTCATGCATCTGCTGTGGGGCCAGACAATGTCCATTATGCCAGACTTAAGGATCTGCTGCTCCAACAATATTTTCATTGAGGAGCAGTTTCTGGACTCCTGGCGAGAGGTTATTGTTTTCCCCAAGCCAGTCAAAGATCCCAAGATTCCTTCCAATTATCATCCAATACATTGATGAGCTGAGTCTCCAAGGTGTTGGAAAGAATGGTAAATACTAGGCTGGCCTGGTATTTGGAACATCACAACCTTCTTTCCAACACCGAAGTGTGGCTTTCGCAGCCACAAGTCTACTTTAGACCATCTGAAACGCCTCAAATCGGTGATCAGGAATTCCTTTTTACATTAGGAGCACCTGGTATCCATTTTCTTCGACATTGAAAAAGCATATGACACAGCTTTCAGATTCTGCATTCTTCATGACTTCCATAACTTCGGCTAGAAAGGTCACATGCTAATCTTCATCGCAAATTTTTTTATCATCTTGTACTTTTTGAGTTTGTGTCAGCAACACTGTTGCGGCCTTTACCCCAAGAACAGGGGGTGCCACAAGGCTGCTTCTTGAGTGTTACACTTTTCACTGTCAAGATAAATTCCATTACACAGCAACTTCTTCCAACTGCAGGCAATGCCCTCTATGTTGACGACTTTAGTATCTTTTGCTCGTCATCAAGCATGAGGGTCATTGAACGACAACTGCAAACTGCCCTGAACAATCTCTCAATTTGGGTGGCAGCCAGTGAGTTTCAGTTCTCCCCAAAGAAGGCCGCTTGCTTGCATTTTTGCCGTATGCATAATCTTCATCTGGACCCTGAGCTGCAGCTCAGAGATAACATCACTCCAGTTGTGGCGGAGACCAAATTTCTTGATCTCATCTTCGACTGGAAATTGACCTTTTTACCACACATCCGACATGTCAGGTCCAAGTGCATGCGGGCATTGAACATCCTCAAGGTCCTGTCCTCTCTCTCTCAGGGGGTGGATTGATGTTCTTTGCTCTGCCTCTACTGTGTACTTGTCTGGTCGAAGGTAGACTATGGATCCCTGGTGTACAACTCCGCCCAGGATTCAGTGGTGAAGGTGCTGGACCCCCTTCAACATCAGGACCTTCCGCACTTGCATGCTATCAGCCTTGCCTTGAACCACATAACAGCTAAGTGTCATCATCTGTGTCCTCTGCAATTATGGTCCAGAGTCTGTACATTGAGACAACGAACCTTCATTATCTATTCGCCGTCAGCAATTGTCCCTGCAGTATGCTGAAAAATTGTGATCTCTGCCTGGCCATCCCATTTGGGATTGCACTTTCAGTCTCCTGTGGAAAACGTTATACCAGAATCGGTCGACTGCCATTTGTTCTTTCAGTTTGGGTATCTCCAAGAGGTAACACCAATCTTGATAGCATTTCACAGTCGACAGCCAAGCCGCTTCCACCATGGCTTGCTGTTTCCCCTTCCTGTGATTTTTACCTACGCAGGACAGGGAAGGCATTTACACCCGACTGTGTGTATCGGCAACTCCTTGCCAGCCATCGTTCTGAGTACCCAGACTTCTTGCCTGTCTTCACAGATGGCTTGAAGTCCACCACATCAGTGGGATCAGCCATGGTCTGCTGTGATGTAATTATTGCAGACCAGATCCCACTACAGCATTCCATCTTCGCTGCAGTGATGCATGCTTTCAGTCTGACCTTGGATCATGTGGTAGCTAAGCATCATTGTCGGTGTGTGCTTTACACCGACTTGCTTAGCTCGCTACAGGCTTTGATCTCGGTGAGGCATCGGCCTCACCCAGTTCTTTCTAAGATCCGCCAGCAGCTCCCATCATCTGGCAGAGCTCCGTGCACAGTGGCAGATGTCTTGGTCAGAACAACTTACAAACAAACTCTTTGAGATCAAACCTATCATCAAACCATGGCAGTAATGTTACTGCAGGAATCACAAGGAGGAAGTTGTACTTGCTCAGCTCCACTTAGGCCATTCGTTTATCACTCATTCATTTCTTCTTCAGGTGGACAATTAACCTAAGTGTGAGTTTTGTGACACCATTTTAACCGTTAAGCATATTTTAATCTTTTGTCCAGCTTTTAACCTTGAATATGCAGTTTACATTTTAACTTTCATGATTTTATGTCTGACCCCCTTATACTCGGAAATATTTTACCTGATGACTCTTTTTTATCTTATGTTTTTGTCCTTTTTATGTTTTACTGGCTATTTTAACCATTTCTGATTTTTTCCTTTTGACATTGTTTTTTACATGGGTCTTTTATACCCATTATTTTTTTTACATACTTGTTATTGTTGTTTTTTGTCTTTTAGATAGTTTTTTTGTCGTTTGTTGTTTTAGTGTTTACATTTATTGTCTTTTCTATTGCCTTTTTACTTTTAACATTGGTTGTGAGTTTCCTTGACTTTTAGATCTTTCTTTTTACTCTTTGCACCTTGTTTGGCACATAATGGCCTTAGTTACCTTTGCGCCAATAAATCCCAAGCAACCAAGCAACCAGCTATAACTGGATCTTTCAGAGCTTCAGTGTTAAAGGTAATTTTTTTAACCTTAGCACAACACTTCTTAAGCTTAAGGGCTCCTTCACACTTACCGCTCGCCGCATCGCAAATGCACTGTGACATCACTTGCAGCTCCGCGCTGCTCCACAAGCGACGACTGTAGCCTTCACACTTAAACACATGGTCTGCAACAAAGAACTAATCTCATTGGTTCTCGCTGCAAACAACCTGGAATGCATGCTTTGTTGTCTCTGCGAGATCTACTGCACTTTCTGACATTTCTTTCAATCTATAGTAAACATTATGTCGAGGAAAAGAGGTTAGCTCTTTCATAAACGGTTAATTGTACTGGCCTTGGTTAATCATAGGCATATTAATAAAAATATCACACTAATTGGGTCACAAGATTTTTAATGATGAAAAAAGATTGTGATTTTCATAATTTAATCCGTAATATTGAAGAGTCTGACACTTAAAAATTCTTTTTTGTGTATGACACCTACTGAATTTAAAGAGATTTTGGCTATTGTGTTTTGTTCTTGATCTAAAGAGGTTTTAGCAATTTAGAAGAAAGGACACGAAATTATGGAAATCAATTTCTGCAGCTGAAAGATTGGTGCTAACAATAAGGCAAGATGCATTTAGAATTATTTTTAGCTCGTTTTCCGAAATAGCTAACGTTTTTACTTTATGGTCTGTTTGCAGACGGTCAACTGTTTTTGTTTGTAGAGGTAAATTAAAAATTCCTTTTGGGTTTGACAAGATTAATGAACTATTACGATTATTCACACTTTTTCAAATATCCCAAAAGTTTTAATAGCGCTGTCTAATAAACGATGGAAATTTTTGAAAACTGCAAAATTTTAAATGACTATGAATATAGGCTGGAAATTTTGGTGGTGGAATATGAATGCCATGAGGTTTGCATTGATAACAATGAGTTGATTATGTGGGGTGGGGGGATTTTTTGCTTTAAAAGATAATTGGAAAAAATTGTTCGATAATTATTGATGAAATATTATGATTCACATTTTAAATCCTCAAGTAGGTTTTTTTTATGTTTAGGCAATGTTAAATCTACAAAATGCAAAACTTTAAATGAATATTTCAAGTGACCTTTTCATGTAGAAAATCCAAATTTTGGCTGTAGAGTGTCGAGAGATAATGCACTAACAACAACGACTGACAACTTCAGATTCCATCAGATTGTTTGGAAAAAATAATTGAAGGGTAAAGATGAAACAAGAACACCGTTCTATTTTCATAAAATTATTATCTAGCACTTTCTCCTCCATATTATTTTTAATTGAATTTTGAATAGAATTACTGTAATATAATATAGGTAAAATATTTTCTTTTCAAAGTTTTCTAAAATTCAGGCCCTAATGTGTTTCATGTTATTTGTTACACTAAAATTAATGTTTTGACAGAATGGGAATCATAGGCATATACACGTAATGCAGTACAGCATTGTTTGGACCAACTCAACTTTCCAATTCCATAAATATTTGTAAATCTATTTCAAGTTTCAGATATTAAGCATAGGTAATCAGAGAAACATAATGCCTAATTAGATGGGGCGGGGGTGACTCAGTCGGTAGCACGCCAGGCTTGTAATCTGTAGTTCCAAGGTTCAAGTCCCAGCTGGGTCAGCGTTGAGATTTATCTCCGCAAAATTCCCCGCCCTGCCCACGGTCAGTAGGGGACACCGATGGGCTTGGAAAGGCCACCGTCCGTCGGATGGGGCGTTAAGCCATGGTCCCGTGTGCGGGAGAGCCATACCCTGTGCACGTTAAAGAACACGCCGGATGGCCTTGACGGGAGGCTACCATCTGTCTCCCAACAGCTGTTCCAGTGGGTCCCCTTCCCCAACCTTCTCTGAGCCTTCGGGGTCCATGTGACCTGGCCATTTAGCCCACGGTGTGCAAAAAAGTGCCGCTCAGAGGTAAAACAACCCAAGCTTACATTAGAGTCAGCAGTAATTTAATAATGTACAATAATACATTAAAATCATGATACCAAAACATTACTCATATATGATATTATTGAATGCATTGTCTTCTGTTTTGTTCTTTTGTGTAAATAATCAATCTTCTTATCAAGTGGAACAGCTGAAGTGAAAAATTTCACTTTATGCTCGGCAGCGTCGTTAAAAGTGAAGGGGGAGAATCGTCCAAAATGTATACATTTTAAATTTTTGTGTATTTTTGCAATTTTTTAGCTAATCCTAGAAAAAATCCTATTCCCAAATATATTTCCAAAACTATATGTGTGGTTACAAGAGAAAAACTTGCTTAATGTTAAAGATTTATAAAAGCAGATATTCCGTTAGTGAAATATCTCCAAATGCTCACTGTCAACTTTCACCCAGCAGTCTGCTGTTGTAGCAACATTATTCGTCAGCGGCTATTTGATTGGCTCTTGCTTGCGGTCACTTGCATACCATGCAGTGAGAATAGAAATTGAACCAACTCCAGCTGCGGTCGTGCGGTGGCCAGTGTAGAGGAAGTGACACCTTACTGCCGACTCCACAAGATGTGCAATCTTGGAAAATTCATCCTTGCAGAGCGGCAAGTGGTGCAGCGCAGCTAATGTGTAGGAGGCCTAAGTTGCAAGACACTTTTAACAAGGTAATGGTCAGGTCCAATTTCGGCTCCCCTATATGACCTGGTATTCCTAACAGACCATAATCTAATTAACTGGCCATAATCAATCATATTCTTATGCAGCCCATCTGGTGAAACCCATGTGTATTTATGTATGTTATGGTGTTTGTAATAAGTATTAGTTATTCTGAAACCATTGAGTTTACATACCTGTAGGAGACTTTACCCATTGCAGCTACCAATAACAAAAGGGCCTATCACCCCTCCCCAAAGGTCAGAGTCAGTACCAACTTTGGCATTGAAGTCACCTAGAACAAGGGTAATATCTCCATTCTTGACAAAATTCAAAATATCCTGAAGTTGTCTGATGCTCATCTGAAATTTCGCTGTAAGAAACCTTTCATTAATGCACTCATATCCTAAAAGAGCATCAGTAGCATGTCTGCTGAGAAGCAGACCCACGCCTTGGTGATGCTTATTATCTTCCCTCCCTGAAAAGAGTAATTTATTATTTTTAAGAATCTGACCTTTATATGTCCATCTGGTCTCTTGCAAAGCCAAGAATATCTAATTTATAATCTGGAATTCTTGTGTGAGAACATAATGAGAATAATCTCTGTGCAGAGTTCTCCCATTCCAACTACCTATGGAGAGAAAATGGTTAGTGGGATGTTTAAAGAAACTATGTTTTATTTAGAGAGGAAATGCTGACAATACCCCACTACTAAAGGCTGAAGCCATTTACAATGGAAGATTTCCTCCATTGTAGGTTTGATGATGTCCATAGAGCTAGAGTTCAGGTACCTGTGATGACCACAGATTAGGATTATCCACTATGTAATACTCCAAAATATATGCTTAAGTTGCCGGATAGCTCAGGAGCCAGGCAAATGCCAATTAAATTAAATGAGGGTTCTTACATTTATTAGTGGTATTACTGCAGACAAGAACTTAGTGATTGTCCAGTAAATAATTAACATTAACCAAATTTTAACAAACTCTGCTCAAGAGAAATAATAAAAAACTCAAAACTATTTCATAAAGCAAGTAATGTTTATTAAAAAAATCTAGACTCACCAAAACTCACACTTCCTTTTACAAAATTATCTGAGCAATTAACTGCTCAGTCTGACAAAACTGCTCCTTACTGAGCACTCATACAACCAACTGCTACTGCTCATATCGCTACTAACACTCTCATTCTTTTGCTCCATAACCTAACATCATTTACTATACATATGGTGTGCAACTAACGTGTGTGTTGCTGGGAAAGTCCCATTTGCATAATATGATGATTGCACGCTGCATCATTAGCTATGATGCAATAGGGGCATGTCCTTTTACATGCATTAAAAGCTGTCAATCAAAAATCAGAGTTATGTATGTGCAACTCCTCTTGCAGTACAGGTGAAGTGAAATGATGATTCAATTGAAATATAAAATATAACCCAAAATAATAAGTATAAGGTAAATAAAGTAAAACTGGTTAAGTAAAAGTGAATGGATGAACCATCACAACCAGCTGATAAAACATATACTGCGAATCTGTTCACTTGGGGCTGTCAATCCAGAAACAAACAGAAAACACAGTGAAAGATTTTCCCTCAATAGAAGTTCACCAGTGCAGAAAATTTGGGATCCATAATCAAGCATAGAGCCATTATTCCATTCAGGTTGGTGTATAAGGTCAGCACCACGACCCTGTGTCGCAGGGTAGAGAAAAAAAGTAGCCTTATAACCCCATTGGTAACAGGCAAGTTTCTAAATGAGTGATCCTTAGTGAATGTGTGGTACCATCAACTGGGAGTGAGAACAGCAAGACAGCTACCATAAACATAAGAGAACAGAGCAAGACAGCTACCATAAACACTAGACTAGTGAAAGTTGAACTGTAAAACTTTTAAATATGTGGACAGTAGTAGCAAAAAGGACAATTTTGTCATACATACTAATAAAATATAAATTTTTGCCACACAATAGCACTGGGCAACAATTTTCATAAAAGTCGTGCCTCTGAGACAAAAGTAGCCATTTCTTAAAGATTTCAAGGTGCTGAACACGTCTATGACAATGAAAATGCAAAGTTGGCTACGATTTCTGAGAAATCCATAATAGTTTTTAATATAATAGAGTAATACATACATATGACACGTAACAGTAAAACGCTTCTACTTCCGACATTGCTTTAACCGTCATTTGTGCAGCTGCTCAGGATCATCGCTGGCTAGTGTCCAACAGTAGTCAACCAACATTGAAGTGGACCAGTTTTCCTGGTATCATTTCTCTATTGTTGCAATATCCTGGTGAAAATGTTCACCGTGCTCATCACTAACCATGCCACAGTTATCGAGGAAGAAATCTAAGTGTAAATGGAGAAAGTGGATCTTTAAGGACATGTTGCAGCCAAATTTGTGATACAGAGACAACATGTCCTTAACCAGTTTCTTGTAGTTGTCTGCCCTGACATTCCCAAGGAATTTAGTTGACACCAGACGAAATGCGTCCCAAGCCTTTTTCTCGTCACCCTGAAGCAGGTTGTCAAACATCTGGTCTCTGAACAGCTTATGGATCTGAGGTCCCACAAAAATTCCCTCTTTAATTTTCGCTTCATTTAGTCAAGGAAATTTGTCAGCCAAGTACTGAAAGCTGACGGCCTTCATGACCATCAATGATGATGCCTTTCATGGCTTTTACGTTTTTCATCACACTAAGTTTGATGTGTAGGGATGGTAGCAGGATTTTGTGCATTTCTGCCAGTGCTGGGTGTTCCACATTCTTCTCTCCTATCTTCAGAGATTTCCTCTGAGGCCAGTTTCTCTTCACGTAGTGCAGTCTTTGCTTGGCTGTCCCATTCACATAAGAAGCAGCAGTACTTTGTATATCCCAGCTGCAGACCCATCAAGTGAGTCACTACCTTCAAGTCACAACAGAGATGCCAGCCATACTTGCTGTATTGAAGATAGTTCAACAGCTGTTTTAGGTTGTCGTAAGTTTCTTTCATGTAGACGGCATCCGACCAGAATGGATGGAAGTCGATTTCCATTATGCAGCAACACCGCCTTGAGAATGAATTTCGAGAAAGCTATGAATAGTCGCCATTCTTGAAGGTCATGTTTGATTCCGAGGGCATTCATCAGGCCATCTACATCTGATTAGGTAATCATCATGATTAAGTTATCATGGTAATTAAGCTAATTTAAAACTTTTTAAGTATAACTCGGTTATAAATTCCTCCCAGGTTTTGATTACTGAATTCATAATATAAATAATTTCAAATGTATGATTTTTCTAAGAGACAGAACTTTCTCTTTCTAAGAGACAGAACTAGGTAATCGGAATGAGATACGCCTAGTGAATATGGAGGATGGTGTAAAGTTTCCCAGCCTAGGCTATTTATCTTGTTTCATATGAGATGTGTTGTATGGGATTTCACATTGCCTTGGAGAAATATGACCCCCTTACATTTGCTGATGCAGGTTTTTTTGAATTGGTGCATCTTGAACTGGTTGAAGCTGCTCTGAGTACACTTTCCTTGTGATTGTTTGACCCAGCAGTAACAGCTCAAAATGGATACCATTGGTATTCCACCAGACACACAATAGAGCTTTTTGTTGGTGTATCGGTGACTTGGACATATGTGAACTTAGTTCCTCTGGTGATTTTTCATCAAATATCATTAATCAATCCAAGAATGGCTTCAAGTTGTCATGAGAAAGCAGTGACATGCAGACGGACTATCTTTGCTGCTTGTTTTCCTCCGAGAGTTTGTGGGGAACCCATTTACTCAGTTTATAAATTTTACTGAGGCTGTGTAAATGCAAGCAAACAATTTATTTACTAACATTGAAGGCACCCTTTTTCGGCACCTGATGTAAAATAAATGCACCATTATTATCTAATGCATCATTATTATCTAATTAATTATTATCTCCATTATAATCTAAACTAATGCACCATTATTATCCTGTGACCACTAACAATTGCTGAAACACAAATTATATTTCTATGATGTCAAAGTTGGGTTCGAGCCCCAGGTAAAGCATGGAAGTTTGTGTTGTCTTTCTTCTGAGGTCCTTTCTTCCTCACAGATCTCCTTTATGGTTCATAAACTGACAAACTCCTGTCAGATTTCTGTGGCAAGCCGCTGTTTGAGGGGAGATTTATATTCTTTAGACATAGTTCATGATGCTCTGAGTTTGGCAAGTTTCTGACATGTTTCACCAGAATCACACATGATAGCAGTCTTCAATTGATTATTCTTAATGACAGATCCACTATGAAGAGCATCTTTGAGTAACTCATCTCCTGACTTAAATTTTGAAACCATTCTCTTTCTTGCTGTGCTTTCACTAATTGCATCCTCCCCAAAAGCAGTGTATATTTGGTGAATAGCTACAAAACATTAGAGCCCAGTCCAGCTAGAGTAAACATCCTCGAATTATCTGTAGACAAGTAGCCTTTATAAATAATGGTCTACTAAAAAAAACAAGGAATGTTATGAGTAACATTCCCTTTTTTTAAAACAGTATCTAACCGCATGCTAATACTAATTGATGTGCTACAAAGTGTACTTTTGATTTATATTAGTAGGTGGGCACCATTTGCATTTTCTTTCAGAAAACTATTTAAAAAAATAGTAACTGTGCAAAAACGGCACAAACGTTTTGAGGCACCTGATATACAGGGTGATTCAAACTTATCGTTCAAATTTCGTGGGGAGGTATGGAATACGTCAGGAAACCGATTTCACATAGGAAAGAATGTCCGCAAATGTACGCATGCGTATGTAGAGGGCGCTGTGTGTACCCAACCAGTGTACAGCTCACCCGACTACTCCCGCTGTCATCAGTGTACGAGCTGACTTACTAGAGATAAGATGAATCGTTTTACGCATCAAGAGCTAGCGGATATGCATCTCGCATATGGGGCAGCTTGCGAAAGCGGCCGCCGAGCTAGGCAAGTTTACGAAGACCGATACCCCAACAGAAGAATACCGCAGCATCAAATGTTTGCACGTGTTCATCGCAATCTGTGCGAACATGGTTCACTGTGCAGCAACATGCAGGATACGGGGAGAAGATGACTGACGCAGACTGTCAATGTCGCAGAACAAGTCCTACAGTCCATCGAAGATAATCCGAATAACAGCACACGAGCTATTGCTCAGCAGCTTGGGGTCTCTCAGTCAGCAGTGTGACGGATACTGCACGAGGAACGTGTGCATCCATACCATCTGCAAAGGGTGCAGTTACTGCATCCTGACGATTATCCGAAGCGTGTGGAATTTGCACAATGGTTCATGCAGAAAGGTGCTGTGGACCCCAGTTTTCCAGCTTCTGTCCTTTTTACAGATGAAGCTTCATTCAGTCGTGAAGGTGTGTTCAATACACACAATTCACATGTGTGGGCTTACGACAACCCGCATGGTACGAGAAGTCATGCTGCGCAACATCGTTTTGCCGTAAATGTGTGGGCTGGAATCATTGGTGACTGTTTGTTGGGACCTTACTTGCTACCGCCCGATTGGACGGCCGGAAATACCTAATATTTCTCGAGACAGTGTTACTGACTTTTCTGGCCGCTGTTCCTGCGCATATCCGCTGAGATATGTGGTATCAACATGACGGGGCTCCAGCCCATAGCACAATTGTTGCGCGTGATTACCTGAACCGAACATTCGGAGCTCGATGGATCGGTAGAGGTGGACCGATTGCTTGGCCACCCAGGTCACCTGATTTATCGCCCATGGATTTCTTTTTGTGGGAGGCCATGAAAGACCATGTGTACGAGACCCCCGTCGACAGTGAAATGGACCTTGTTGCAAAAATAATGGCCGCCGCAGGCATTGTCCGTGATATGCCAGGCGTTTTTGAAAATGTTCGGCCATCAATGCAACGGCGCTGTGAATCCTGTGTCCGTGTAAATGGTCGCAATTTTGAGCACCTACTGTGAACCTGTACTTTACCTTGTTGGAATAAAAGTCACATTCGTTACCACTTAACTGTACTGTTTCCTTGTGTTCACTTTACTTGTCCATTTTGTTCATGTAGATGACGTTTGCGGACATACTTTCCTATGTGAAATCGGTTTCCTGACGTATTCCCTACCTCCCCACGAAATTTGAACGATAAGTTTTGAATTACCCTGTATAGATGTCCCCAAAGATCTAGTCTGACTTTGGGAATGTGTTCTATTGTGCATAGTGATGAAAAAAGTTCCAATGAACATTGAGCCAGAAATACCTCCCAAGTTATAGCACATTTTGAGAATGCAAGTAAGGAAGCCTGTCAAAAGGCACATTAGGTAAATATGCATAATTTGCATGTCTTACATACAGCATAGATGTATGCAAATGGGGACAAAATCACACCAGTTGTGGGTGAGGATGGTGGTGGTGCAATCAGTAGTGTGCCAGGCTCATTAGCTATAGTTCCCAAGTTTGAGACCCATCTGCGCCAGCATTGAGATTTATCTCCTTAAAATTCCCTTCCCTGCCTCGATCAGTAGGGGGACACCAATGAGTTTGAAAAGGCCCCCATTCAATGGATGGGATGTTGAGCCATACACAGTGCATTTTAAAGAACACTCTGGATGGCCTTGACAGGAGGCTACCATCTGTCTCCTAACAGATGTCCAGTGTTTTCCAGAGGTGTTGGGGAGGGGGGGGGGGCACCAACCTTCTCTGAGTCCTTGTGACCTGCCTAGTTACACATGTGCAAAAAAGTGCAGCTTAGAAATAAAACAACCCAAAACCTGGGTGAGGTAAACTTATATAAAATGAAAGTTCGGAAGTTACATACACCGAAGAGTCAAAACATTATGTTGTTTCATATGAGATGTGTTGTATGGGATTTCACATTGCCTTGGAGAAACATGACCCCCTTACATTTGCTGATGCAGGTTTTTTTGAATTGGTGCATCTTGAACTGGTTGAAGCTGCTCTGAGTACACTTTTCTTGTGATTGTTTGACCCAGCAGTAACAGCTCAAAATGGATGATACCATTGATATTCCAAAACATTATTATTTATGCAAATCAAAGCAAGTGCAGGTAAACGACAGCTCATATGAAGGTCATGAAATGGTATAAATAACACCCGATACTGAGCTCTGTTAATCAGTATTATTTTTGTTCTTCAGATGGGAAAGGCAGTGGACCTAAGCCAAAGCATTATATCAGCACTCCTTTATGCAAAGGGGCGGGGGTGGCTCAGTCGGTAGCGCGCCAGGCTCGTAATCTGTAGTTCCCAGGTTCGAGTCCCAGCTGGGTCAGCGTTGAGATTTATCTCCGCAAAATTCCCCGCCCTGCCCACGGTCAGTAGGGGACACCGATGGGTTTGGAAAGGCCGCCGTCCGTCGGATGGGACGTTAAGAAGTGGCCCCGTGTGCGGGAGAGCCATACCCTGTGCACGTTAAAGAACACGCTGGATGGCCTTGACGGGAGGCTACCATCTGTCTCCCAACAGCTGTTCCAGTGGGTCCCCTCCCCCAACCTTCTCTGAGCCTTCGGGGTCCATGTGACCTGGCCATTTAGCCCATGGTGTGCAAAAAAAGTGCCGCTCAGAGGTAAAACAACCCAACAACCCAACCCTTTATGCAAATCGAAGCAACTGCAGGTAAACGACAGCACGTGTGAAGGTCATGAAATGGTATAAATAACACCTGATACTAAGCTCTGTTAATCAGTAGTATTCTTGTTCTTCAGATGGGAAAGGCAGTGGACTAAGTGAATTTGATGAAGGCCAAATTGTAATGGCCAGATGACTAGGTCAGAGCATTTACGAGACAGCAAGGCTTGTGGGGTGCTCATGGTCAACCATGATAGTAGCTTCATAAAGTGGTCGAAGGAGAGAAAAACCATGAACCACTGGCAAGATGTGGGCTGACCACGGCTCGTTGATGCTAGAGGTGAGCGAAGGATATCCCGTATGGTACAAGTCAAAAGAATTACTGTGATGCAACTAGCCTGTAATTTGAATGCTGGTGATGGAAGTAATGTGTCTCAACACACAGTATATCAAACCCTGCTGAAAATGGGGCTGTGTAGCCGCAGGCCGCTCCTAATGTCCATGGTGACCTCGGTTCACCATCAAAAGTGCCTACAATGGGCACACGAGCATCAAAACAGGACCTTGAATGATTGGAAGAAGGTCGTGTGATCTGATTAATCTCATTTCCTGTTGTACCATGTGGACTACCAAGTATGTGTGCGTCATTTATCTGGGGAAGTGTTGGCACCAGGATGCACTGTGGAATGAAAACAAGCCAGTGAAGAAAGTGTAATGCTTTGGACAATGTTCTGCTGGGAAATACTGGGTCCTGTTATTCATGTGCAGGAAGCTATGATGTCTACCACCTACCTAAACATCATTGCAGGCCAGGTACATCCTTTCATGGCAACGGTATATCCCTCTAACAATGCCTTCTTTCACTAGAATAAGCGCCATGGCACACTGCCCGAATTATTTGAGAATGGGTCGTGGAACATGAGAAAGACTAAATATTGCCCTGGCCTCCAAATTCCCCAGACATCAGTCCAATTGAGCATCTGTGGTTTGTGTTGGAAGACCATATCCGATCTGCAGTGGCTCAACCACATAACTTACAACAGTTAAAGGATCTATTGGTAACGTGTTGGTACCAGATATCACAAGACACTTTTAGAAATCATGTAGCGTCCATGCCTTGCCGAGTAAGAGCTGTTTTGGCGGCACGTGGAGGACCAACATCATATTAGGCAGGTGGTCACAATGTTTTGGTTCTTCGGTGTATAAGTTAATCAGTAGTCTTGTTATTGTTAATCTAGAGAGAAACAAGTGAAACTGCAGTAAAGCTCAATGTCTCTACAGGATAGCTTTTCCTGACTGATGATGTCTTGTCAAGGGATACTTTATATCACATGCAGCGAGTAAAGGTCCTCTCTTCAGCTTAATTTTATCCACAAGTCATTTTTATGCAATGGCTTCTGCAGCAGCATTATTGCACCTGATTTTCCCCATTGTCTGCTTTTGACAATGAATCACAATTCACAAGATATGTCATTGAGGATTTTCATACCATTTATCACAGGGCACTCCAGTCAGACTTGCTGTCTACATGAAAGAAACATACGATAACCTAAAACAGCTGTTGAACTGTCTTCAATACAGCAGGTATCACTGGCATCTCTCTTGTGACTTGAAGGTAGTGGCTTTGTTGATGGGTCTGCACCTGGGATATACAAAGTACTGCTGTTTCTTATGTGAATGGGATAGCCGAGCAAAGACTTTGCACCACATGAATAGAAACTGGCCTCAGAGGAAATGTCTGAAGGTCTGAGAGATGAATGTAGAACACCCAGCACTGGCAGAAACTCACAAAATCATGCTACTGTCGAAACACATCAACCTCAGTGTGATGAAAAACTACGTAAAAGCCATGAAAGGGACTGCACCAGCTTTCAAGTACTTGGCTGACAAATTCCCTCAACTTGGCGAAGCAAAAATTAAAGAGGGAATTTTTGTGGGTCCTCAGACTCACGAGCTGTTCAGAGACCAGATGTTTGACAACTTGCTTCGGGATGCCAAGAAAAAGGCTTGGGACGCGTTTCGTCTGGTATCAACTAAATTCCTCTGGAATGTCAGGGCAGACAACTACAAGAAACTGGTTAAGGACATGTTGTCTCTGTATCACAAACTTGGCTGCAATATATCCTTAAAGATCCACTTTCTCCATTCCCACGGTGAACATTTTCACCAGGATATTGCAACGATAGAGAAATGATACCAGGAAAACTGGTCCACTTCAATGTTGGTTGTCTACTGTTGGACGCTCACCAGAGATGATCCTGAGCAGTTGTACAAGTGACAGGCAAAACGATGGCATAAGTAGAGGCCGAGTTCACATTTTCTATTATATAAGACTAAGTCTAATATAATAGACTAAGTTATCTATTATATAAGTAAGCATTACTCTATTATATAAGAAACTATTGTGGATTTCTCATTTTGCATTTTCATTGTCATGTTTGTGTTCAGTACCTTGAAATCTTTAAGAAATGGCTACTTTTCTAATTTCCATAACTCATTAAATACCGAACGAATATTGTTGAAAATCGAGATATTGATTTATTTGATTGAGATCTTTATTTGCATTCACATTTTCCAAAACAAACTACTAAAACTTATTTTAGAAGTTACAGTGCTTTGATGACTTAACATAGGGATCCCATTGACTTAGCATAGGGAGTCTCCTTAATTTATGGAAACCATTGTATTTCTGAATAGCAAGAAAGCTAATTTTCTTGTTTAAAGTAAACATTTCTTCCACTTCATAATTTTTTTCTCCATACCATATTTTGAGAAAAGTCCAGAGTCCAATAAATAAGTCAGCTTTAGAATATTTTTAATAAATAACTAATCAACAGAAATAGATCATATTAAAAGAATTTAATTCTTAATTTTAGGAAAGTAAAAATTTTGAACATTCTAGAAACAAATTAATTTTTAATAAGACTTCTTACAGTGGTATACCAAAAAAAAAAGGTACCTACTGCATAATTACTTCCAAAATCTTCCGTTTTTTAAAATAGCAGTGTTTTGTTAATTATCAGGAGATTTTAGAAACTTTAAGGAAATATTTGTTGATAATAATTCAAATCAAACTTCTGAGCTTAAATTAGGGGATTGTTTTCATCATCATCATCATCCTCAAGCAGCCATGGACTACGGAGCTCCAACCAGACCACGCAGTTTAATTCTCCAAGCATATCTGTCCTGAGCTACATCTGCTGCATCAGGCCACTGCACACCAATTCTAACAAGGTCCTGTTTGACATTGTCTGCCCACCGCATCCTAGGTCTCCCCCTCCTTCTGAGGCCTCTAGGCATAACCCTATTCGCCAATCTATAATTATCCATACAGGCAACATGGCCAAACCAGCGGAGTCTCTCTCTGCACAATATGCTGCTTAAAGGAGGTTGCAGACTCCTTTGCCTAACCTCATCATTAGTTACAAAGTTAAACCACCTAATACCCAAGATACTGCGTAAGCATCTAGAATCAAAAGCATCAAGTTTCCTGTTATCTTGTTTACACAGCGTCCAAGTTTCACTACCATAACTAACCCTAGAAAGAACCAAACTATTATACAGTCTAATTTTAGTCTTTAGGTGTATATGCCTATTTCTCCACAATCTCCATAGATTCTTAAAAGTCCCAGCAGCAATACCTATTCGTCTGTTAATCTCATGCCGCACATCACCAGTATCAGTTACATAGCTCCCAGGGTAATTAAACAGTGACACCTGCTCAAGACTGCAACCATTCAGATTAAGTGAATCACAACCTGCCTGACCAATTTTCATCACTTTAGTTTTCTCTCTGTTTATAACGAAACCTACTCTACTACCAGTCTCATCAACAGCTCGAATGAAAGAGTTCATCTCATCATCATCATTTGCCAAAAGGGCTAAATCATCAGCATAATCTAAATCAGAAATTATCATATCTCCAGCCCATTTAAGGCCAAAATCTTTCGCTTGAAGTGAATTTCACATAACATAATCAACAACCAAACTAAAGAGAAAAGGAGACGAAATACACCCTTGTCGAACACCAGACGTAATGCTAAACCAATTGCTACAAGACTTACCAACTCTCACACATGACTCGGTGTTATTATAGAGAGCTTTCATTATGTTAACTAACTTGTCTGGTATACCATATGATCTCACAATCAACCACAAATTATGACGATCAACAGAGTCAAAAGCCTTTTTGAAATCAACAAAGCTAGCAACCAAAGGTTTCTGAAACTCGAAACATTTCTCAAGACTCTGCCTAAGTGAAAATATCTGATCTACACATCCCCTACCACTTCTGAATCCACATTGCTCATCACGCAATTGCCTGTCAACCAGATTCTTAATTCTATTAAGCACAATCATGGAAAGAACTTTACCTGGAACAGAGAGTAGGCTGATACCCCTATAGTTATCACAAGAACTGCGATCACCTTTTTTGAAGATAGGGATAATAATAGCTCTGGTTAAATCTTTAGGAACCATGCCTTTATAATAAAAGTTATTCAAAATTTCAGTCATCCAAGTGGTAACCAAAACATTCCCAGCTCTGAGCATTTCTGTAGTAATTTCATCTACCCCTGGGGATTTATGAAGTTTAAGTTTAGAGATAGCCAAACTAACTTCAGATTGTGTTATAGGGCCAACATTAAAGCTGCCAATGCATCTATCGTCATTACAAACAATGGGAGTAGAACTAACCACATTGTTTAGAACATCACTGAAATGCTCAGCCCACCTAGCCATGACAGAATCCTCACCTTCTATAACCTTACCTTGTTTATCCTTCAATCCCTGTATGCCTGTCCGTTTTCTACCACATAAAACATTAACTATCTGGTACAGCTCTCTGCTGTTGTGCTGCCTAACTGCTTCCTCAGCTTTGTCAGCCAAGCTATCAAGCCAAAGATTTGTATCAGTAGCTAACTGATCCTTTACACGTTTATTAAGCTCTCTGTAATCTTTTCTATTAAGATTAGTAGGGTACTGATTAAGGACATTCCTGCAGTTCCTTCTTTCTGAAATAAGCTCAAGTGCCTTATCACTTAAATAATTCTGTCTCCTCTGCTCCTTTTTTCCTAAAAGAGTACTGTTAGTTTCCAAAAAAGCCTGTTTGAAATGGCCCCATTCTTCCTCAACTTCAGTATTAAGCAAACCATGACTGTCATAATGACTAAGTAACCTATCATGGTAAGCTTTAGCTATAACTGGGTCTTTCAGAGCTTCAGTATTAAAGGTAAATTTTTTAACCCTAGCACAACACTTTTTAAGTTTAAGTTGCAAGACACTTTTAACAAGGTAATGGTCAGATCCAATTTCAGCTCCCCTATATGCCCTGGTATTTCTAACAGAACTAGCCCATTTGCTGTTAATTAATATATAATCAATCATATTCCTATGCAGCCCATCAGGTGAGACCCATGTGTATTTATGTATGTCACGGTGTTTGTAATATGTGTTAGTTATTCTGAAACCATTGAGTTTACTTACCTGTAGGAGACTTTGCCCATTGCCATTGCAGCTACCAATACCAAAAGGGCCTATCACCCCTCCCCAAAGATCAGAGTCAGTACCAACTTTGGCATTGAAGTCACCAAGAACAAGGGTAATATCTCCTTTCTTGACAGAATTCAAAATATCCTGAAGTTGTCCGTAAAACCTATCCTTCTCATCCTCATCAGCATCCTCAGTGGGGGCATAACAGCAGATAACATTCAAGTCTTTAATGCTTGTCTGAAATTTTGCTGTAAGAAACCTTTCATTAATGCACTCATATCCTAGAAGAGCATCACTAGCATGTCTGCTGAGCAGCAGACCCACGCCTTGGTGATGCTTTCCATCCTCCCTCCCTGTAAAGAGAAATTTAAAGTTATTTTTAAGTATCTCACCTTTACCTGTCCATCTGGTCTCTTGCAAGTCTAGAATATCTAGGTTATAGCGCTGGAATTCCTGCATGAGGACATCAAGAGAATAATCTCTATGTAATGTCCTCACGTTCCACGTTCCTGCAGAGAGAAAATGATTAATAGGATTTTTAAAGAAATTAGGTTTATTGAGATTGGTAGGGCCAACAATATCAAACAGCCCCCTGATCGCAGGCATGGGGCAAAGACCCATTCCTCCTCCGCTAAAGGCTGAAGTCACCGATGCTGGTAGGAACTTCAGGCACCACCTTTACAAGTGGACTTTTTCAAGAGCCACATGGCCTGCCTGAGACGCATTACTCCAGTTTAGGCTTGACGATGCCCAACTAGCTAAGTAAGGTTCAGGTACCTGCGATGGCCTCTGATTAGGATTATCCACCAGCTGATATAAGGTATCCCATGCCTCTGTTCACTTAGAGCTGGCAACCCAGAAGCAAACAGAAAACACAGCGGCAGACTCTCCCTCAACAGAGGCCCACCAGTGCAGCAAGTCCAGGATCAATAATCAAGCTCAAATCTATAAACAAGTCCAGTCTAGTAGGTATAAATGGTCAGCACCAGGACCCTGTGAAGTTGACCACACCTCAGCAGGGCGAAAAAAAAGAAAAAAGTGGCCATAGATGACCAGATCAGCAGGCCATACTGAACTGGCAGCCCTCCCCTTCCATTCCCTTCCAAAAGAGAATATCTCTTTTGAAAGTCCTGAATTATATATTTTTATAAGATATGTATGAAAAAAGTTTAAAACTGTAATTTTTATTTTTTGAAATCTATTTTTTTGTTGTATTAAAAACAGATATATACGTCCTTGGCTTCTCATTTCGAATTCTGCAAACATATATAGATGCCCTGGACACTGGCAGGGTAAACTTAATGGTTTCAGAATAACTAACACTTACTACAAACACCTCCAAATACATAGGTATATATGGGTTTCACTACATGGGCTGCATAAGAATATGATTGATTGTATCAATCATATTCTTATGCAGCCCATGTTAACCCAATTAACAATATGCATTCCCAATTAACAGCAAATAGGCTAGTTCGGTTTGGAATACCAGGTGATATAGGAGGTGAAATTGGATCTGACCATTACCTTGTGAAAAGAGTCTAGCAACTTAAACTTAAGAAGTGTGCTAAGGTTAAAAAATTTAGCTTTAATTCTGAAGCTCTGAAAGACCCTGATATAGCTAAAGTTTACCATAGGTTACTCATCGTTAAGATAGTCATGGTTTGCTTACTACTGAAGTTGAGGAAGAATGGGACTATTTTAAACAGGCTTTTTTGGAATTAACAGTACTCCTTTAGGAAAAAAGGAGCAGAGGCAGCAAAATTATTTGAGTGATAAGGCACTTGAGCTTATTTCAAAAAGAAAGAACTGCATAAATGTCCTTAATCAATACCCTACTAGTCTTAATAGAAAGCATTACAGAGAGCTTAATAAATGTGTAAAGGATCAGTTAGTTGCAAAACTTTGCGTTGATGGCTGGGCTGACAAAGCTGAGGAAGCAGTTAGACAGCAGGTTATAATTGATGATAGATGCATTACTGGCTTAAATGTTGGTCCTATAACCTATATAATATAAGAAATATAAACAAGGTAAGGCTATAGAAGGTGAGGATTCTGTCATGGTTAGGTGGGCTGAGCATTTCAGTGTTTTCAATGTATGGCAATCAATGCTTCGATGCTATGTTTCTAAACAATGTGGTTAGTTCTTCTCCCATTGTTTATAATGATGATAAATTAATTACTGGCTTTAATGTCGACCCTATATTACAGTCTGAAGTTATTTTAGCTGTTTCTAAACTTGAACTACATAAATCCCCAGGGGTAGATGAAATTACTGCAGGAATGCTTAGAGCCAGGAATGTTTCGGTTACCACATGGATGACTGAAATTTTGAATTCTTTTATAATAAAGGCATGGTTCCTAAGGATTTTACCAGAGCTATTATTATCCCTATTTTCAAAAAGATTATCTCCATTGTGATAACTATAGGGGTATCAACCTACTTTCTTTTCTAGGTAAAGTTCTTTGCCTGATTGTGCTTAATAGAATTAAGAATCTGGTTGACAGTCAATTGTGTGTTGAGCAATGTGGAATCAGAAGTGGTAGGACTGTGTAGACAAATATTTGCTCTGAGGCAAATTCTTGAGAAATGTTTACAGTTTCAGAAAACTTTGGTTGCTAGCTTTGTTGATTTCAATTTTTTTTTTATTCCTGCCGGGACTTTTAAGAATCTACGGAGAGTGCGGAGAAATAGGCTTATAACCTAAAAGCTTAAAATTAGACTGTATAATAGTTTGGTTCTCTCTAGGGTTAGTTATGGTAGTGAAACTTGGATGCTTTGTGAACAAGATAATAGGAAAATAGATGCTTTTGATTCTACATGGTATTTCAAAACTCTCTGTACAAATTTCAATGGGAAATAGGGAACACCAAGACAAACCTTTTTCGTGCACGAATGTAAGTCCTCTGACGTAACCCTTCGGTGCTAGAGGGTGCTGACAGAAATATCAGTGGAGTTGGTACATAAATGAATGGAAACAAGTGTGAACAACATGTTTATATAAAGAAGGTGCTCAAAGTTACAACAGGCAACAGCATTGCATGCATGACAGCATCGAAGCATTGATTGCATATGTGTTGAAAGATTTCCAGAATTTTGCGAACAGTTGGATACCTATGATCTGCCCTCTGTCAAATGCATCTAAATCCCATACCTTTCCCATTATGCTTCTCACAACGAATACTTGGGGAAGCTAACAGCTATTTATGGCCAGAGTTCGAGCCATGCATGCGTGCAAATCTGGTACTTGCGGTACTGAATTTGGATAATGTCTCCTATTCAATGGCACTTCAGCGTATATACAGTGTTACAGAGATTTTGTAACGCTCCAAAGTATATGCAAAATACTTTAAAGTTGGACATTTTTCCTGATCCAATTAGTTTTATGCTCCGGATAGCTGAGATGGGCGCCAGGCAATAATTGACAAATTGCCAAAAAAATAGAATAAGTTAAATTAGGGTTCAAAATACCCAGCGAGCGTTAATGAGTAAGATTCCAAAAAAATGATTGTCAAATGTGTAATTATAATCAAATCTTAATTTGCGTTGCTCAAGAGAAAAAAATTGTAAAGACTCAAAAGGTTTAAATAAACAAATTTATTTCCAAAAAAATCAACTCACCAAAACTTCAATGAAGAAGATACATCAACTCGTAAGCTTACCTGGAAACAACACATTAATAACATTAAATCCACATGCATTGGAGCATACAACATATTAAACTCCATCACAAGAGTGTCATGGGGGGCCAGCGATAAAGTAATGCTTACGTTCATCAAAGCATTTATCAACTCTAGACTAGAGTATGGCCTCCCAGCACTCAACACTGCTTCAAACACACAAATCAATAAAACTGAAACTCTGCAAACACGCGCCATCAGACTTGCCCTGGGTCTTAAAGCTGGATGCCCAAACCTCGCCACTTGGGCAGAAGCTAACATGCCACCTCTAACAATAAAAAGACACCTCCTCACATGCAAACACTACATCAAACTTAAACACTACAATCCCACTCACCCAGCCATACTTAGAATTGAATCCACCACTAACTCTACTACCACAGCACAAATAATAAAAAAAAACACACTTTACCCCACTTGGCAACAAATTAAACCCTATAAACCCACACAAACACTTCCCTATTGGTTACTTAAAAAACCAAACATTCACCTCTACCACACATCACCAAAAAAAAAAGCTCACCTCCCCATTGAACTAAAAATTGCTGCAGACAACTTAATCATACAACTATCAGACACTGACCATACAATTTACACTGATGGATCTCATATTCAACACACCACCTCTGGCTCTGCTGCTTTTTACACCCCTTCCACCAAATTCTCTTATGTTATAAAATTAAATCATGCTGAAAATAGCACCTCTTCAGAGCTAGCAGCAATACATATGGCATTAGGCTGGGCCACCCACCTCAACAAACAACACATTAACATAATCACAGACTCAAGGCCTGCATTACAACTCATTAACACACTAACAGTAGATCCATCACAGAACCATTCCGGGGGGCGGGGGTGGCTCAGTCGGTAGCGCGCCAGGCTCGTAATCTGTAGTTCCCAGGTTCGAGTCCCAGCTGGGTCAGCGTTGAGATTTATCTCCGCAAAATTCCCCGCCCTGCCCACGGTCAGTAGGGGACACCGATGGGCTTGGAAAGGCCGCCGTCCGTCGGATGGGACGTTAAGCCGTGGCCCCGTGTGCGGGAGAGCCATACCCTGTGCACGTTAAAGAACACGCTGGATGGCCTTGACGGGAGGCTACCATCTGTCTCCCAACAGCTGTTCCAGTGGGTCCCCTCCCCCAACCTTCTCTGAGCCTTCGGGGTCCATGTGACCTGGCCATTTAGCCCATGGTGTGCAAAAAAGTGCCGCTCAGAGGTAAAACAACCCAACAACCCAACAGAACCATTCCCTTTTCCACATACAAAACATAGCACACAACATTATAGACAAGGGAAACACCCTATCATTTTACTGGATTCCCTCCCATTGCAAACATCATCCATAATGAGACTGTTGACTCACTTGCTAAACAAGGCCTCACCCTCACAACCCCAAATTACCACACTGTCACTACATGCAAACATCACATAAGAGAATACACAAATTTTTTTTATCACACATGGACCCAGAATTGGGTACAACACACTACAGATAAAAACACATTCAGAGCCACAATAGCACCCTCTCCAAACACACTACATCTTAACTACGTATCCAGAAGGGCCCAAACAGCAATGCACACAGGGCCGTGCCGTGCTATGATACAGAGAGGCGGCCGCATCAGGCAGCACCGTAAGGGGGCAGCATAAGCAGCGAAATCAAAATACAATTTGAACCATTCAATAATTAAAAGTCTTTACGCAACGCTTTTCTATATTGGTCTATGTTATTCCGATATTGATGTATACGATTTATGATTTATCGTACGCCTCTGCCTAAGCGCTTTCGGTACCCTTTGATCTCGGTTTCTGGTGCAGGTGCATAGTTGGCGAGCGCTTGTGAAAGACTTTTAATCTGATATCGTGAAGCTATTATTTTTGTTTGTAATATACCACGCCTAAAAGCTGAGGCGGCAATTATCACAAAAGACAATTGCACGTGTTACGTGTTGATAGTTCTGCTTTGAGCTTACAATTATTGACAATATTTGATTTTAATGTTAGTTTGTCATGAGAAGTGGCAAGTGGCTGTGCTGTATTTAAATCAGTAAATCAGATATATAATATATCTGTATCAGTATAATATTTGTGCCTTTATACTAATTCAGTTTTTGTGTTTAAAAAGTAGATCAGGTAAGAGAATTATTGTTTTTTTACAGCAACTGCAGTTACTTATTATCATTGAAAATGATTATGTTATGACAACAGGGACTCGAATTAAAAAGTAGCATTTGCATGGACTGGGTATATCTCAGGTGCGGAACGTGGGCCTCTGTGTGATAGATAGAGAGTTATTTAGGTAACATTGGGCTACTTTTGCGTTCTGTGTTTGATAGAGAGAGAGTTGCTTAGGAAATATTTGCATTTGCCTACTTTTGCGTTCGTTATTTATTGCTCTATTTAATATAAATAACAATACAATAACAAGTTAAAGAAAGGCATATGTGAAAACGGCTGCTTGCTGTCAATTTGACAGATATTTGTTATCTGTTTATTATGTTCTGTTACCTACAAATCTTACTAGCTTTGCAACTCATTTCTATCGTTATTTTATCTACCCTATTTTAATAGCATGATAAGCATCATCATATTTAATCATTTTCAATGACCCCCCTCACCCCACCCCCCGGTTGCATCTTTGCGAAGGACTGTGAATTTTTATTTAATATTTTTATTACAGTATGGAACAGAAAAGGAAAAAATTGTCTGGAGTCAATATAAAAAGAAACGCTTAAAGAAAGAGGAACAAGGAAGAAAGCTAAGCAATGTTATGAAGGAATTCTTAATACAAAAGTCCTGTTTAGATGAGCCGTCCACATCCACATCAACAGCGACTGCTTTGGATTTGGCAAATGAAAACTCAGTGCCGCCCCAATCACTTCCAGAAGAAGTTGTTGAAGAGAGCCAAAAAATAACATCATCAAAAGTTCATCAAGAGCCGGGTAGCAGTAGCAGTGACAGCCAGCAGATATTAAACGAAATTCCTTCTGATCCTGCATTATGGAATGCTTTCTGCATGTCATCTGAAACTCGTCAAATACTGGTTGAGAGGGGTCCACATCAAATTAAAGAATTCGAGTTTCCTATTAATAAACGAAGGCGTAGATTTTCGCCCTCGCATTATTTGAAAGTGTTGAGCAATAGTGAAGTCGTTGAGAGAAGTTGGTTGATTTAATCTGTTACAAATGATGCCGTTTTTTGCTTTTGTTGTATATTATTTGATAATTCGTCTGCTATTAATGACTGGCCCAAAAAAGGTTATTCTGACTGAGAAAATCTTATAAGAGCCCTGACAATGCACGAAAAGTCTGTAAATCACAGATATTCTTTTAGAGCATGGAAAGAATTGGACATTCGATTAAAGCAGAAAAAAACTATTGACGCTGAATATCAACGAATTATAGATATGGAAATTCAGCATTGGAGAGGAGTTCTAAAAAGAGTTATGTCAATAATTAGACTATTGGCCTCACAATGCTTAGCTTTTCGTGGATCAACAACATTTGTTTCAGCCTAATAACAGAAACTTTTAGGAAGCTTTCTAAGTTTGGTCCAGTTATGGAAGAACATATCAGGAGAGTTCAACGTGAGTCTGATAAATGGTCTATGACTTATCTAAGCAATAATATACAAGATGAATTAATAAATTTGATGGGAAATGTAATTTTAAGCAAAATTGTCGAAATAACAAAAATCACTAAATATTTTTCGATAATCGCCGATTGTACCCCAGACGTAAGTCATATTAAACACCTGTACTTAACAATAAGAGTTGTCGCTTTAAACTTCATTCAAAATAAATATGAAATTGAAGAATTCTTTATTGTTTTTTTTTTAAGCTAGTGTTTCAACCGGAGAGGGTTTGACAGAACTTATTCTGACACATTTGGAAAAGTTAGGTTTTGAGTTAAAGTGGCTTAAAGGACAAGGCTATGACAACGGAGCTAATATGAAAGGAGTAAGAAAGGGTTACAAAATAGAATACTTGAAAAATATCCAAGGGCGTTTTATGTGCCCTGCGCATGTCATTCTTTAAACCTAGTTGTGAATGATGCAGCGTCTTCTTCTGCAGAAACAACAACTTTTTTTCTATTGTACAAGAACTTTACACTTTTTTTTCTGGTTCTACAAAGTGTTGGGAAGTGCTGAAAAAATATGTTTCGCAATTAACTCTAAAACCATTGAGTGCTACTAGGTGGTCAAACACAGTAGATGCGTTAAAACCTTTACGATTTCAACTTTGCGAAATCTATGATGCATTATTCCAAATAATAGAAGACATCAACAGAGATGCAGAAACTAAAGTTAAAGCAAGAGGGTTAGCAAAAAATATTAAAAATTACAAGTTTATATGCGGTGTAATTCTTTGGTATGATATTTTATTTGAAATAAATTCAGTCTCGAAGCTATTGCAATCTGTAACTATAAATTTGTCAGATTCTGTAAGGATGTTATCAGAAACCATACAAAAAGGGAAAAGTTATAGACAATTTGGATATGATCAGATGAAAATTGCTGCTAATGAGATTGCAGAGAATCTTGAATGCAGTGCAGAATTTCCTGCCGAAACTGAAGTTAGAGCCAGAAGGAAAAAGCGTCAATTTGACTATGAAGAAGCTGTCGATCAACCCTTAACAGAGGAGAATAAATTTAAAATAAACTTTTTCAATTATATTCTGGACATTACCCTTAATTCTCTGAATGAACGATTCACGCTTCTAGAAACCCAGAGCAAAAATTTTCAGTTTTTATATGACATTTTAAAACTCAAGGATATAGATGACAAAACGCTAAAAAATTATTGTACCAGTCTCCAGTCAATACTTTCGGTCGAAAATGAATCAGATATAAATGCAAATGATCTTCAAGAAGAATTACGTGATGTATCCCGAATGCTACCATATTCTATGAAACCTTTGGATGTTTTAAATTATTTGTGCCAAAATAACTTAATTACTTTGTATCCGAATACTGTTGTAGCTCTGAAAATTTTATTAACACTCCCTGTCTCTGTAGCTAGAGGGGAAAGAAGTTTTTCCAAATTAAAATTAATAAAACACTACTTAAGAAGTTCAATAAGCCAAACAAAACTTAGAAATCTGTCATTAATTTCTATTGAACCTACATTGGCTGCCACTCTAGAATACACATCCCTAATTAACGAATTTGCTAAAGTTAAAGTTAGAAGGGTAAAACTGTAGTAGATTGTTGTAGTTGATATCATTATTTTAAAATATTCAAATTAAAAATAGTATTCGTACATTTTGTGCAGTTTTTTTTTAAAATCACAATCGAAAGTTATTTTAAAGAGAAAACATTTAAGGGGCGGCATTTCGAAGACTTGCATCATAATGAGAAAATCTACCACACGGCCCTGAATACACAGACTACGAACTGGCAGAGCGAACATCAACAAAGACTTATTTATGATTAGAAAAATACATACTGCACTCTGCCCAAACTGCCAAGTGATAGAGGATATCCCCACTACCTACTACACTGTCAAATATACAACACACAAAGACACACCCTCTATCACAAACTTGCTACACTTGGAGTCACCACATTCACCTTACAGACCATCCTAAACCCCACCCATACAAAGGCAAAATCACATTTCAGGGCCCTGGCCCATTTCATACAAAGTACTGGCAAAATCCTTTAACCTTCCAACTTCCTGCAGACTCTCCATCTCAATATATGAAATATGACTCTCCTCCTTGCAGACACCTCCTACTCAAAAGATCCATTGGACACCAAAAGAGCCAGATGCCAAAAAGATCCAATGGGACAAAAAAGAAGCATTTTGGACACATTATTGCACCACCTTATTTCCCTAGTGCAATTGTATTGATGTTTTCAAATATATATATATATAATTATACTCTGTAACAATAGACTAGAACTCCCAAAGTACCCTTTTTCAAAAATAATTACTAGTGGTGGCAAACCATCTGCCTGACCAATTTTCATCACTTTAGTTTTCTCTCTGTTTATAACCAAACCTACTATACTACCAGTCTCATCAACAGCTCGAATGAAAGAGTTCATCTCATGAACATCATTTGCCAAAGAGCTAAATGATCAGCATATTCTAAATCAGAAATGTTAAGATCTGCAGACCATTTTAGGCCATCCTTAATTGTAAGAGATTCGGGGCGATTTTGAATATTTACCTTGCACCCTTCTTACCAACTTCTGGCCAACATGGGCCACACAGTGATCACACACGCTATAATTTTCACTCCCAGAAAAATTTTGCTCCAAACCTCTCCCCTCCCCACCCCTTGCCACAAAACTACGATGCAGCACTTCCATGGCACGAAACTTCAACCACCTCCTTCATTATTAGGCGGCCTGCGGCCAAAAGCCTATCGCCAACATGTAGGGTCGCTAGCACTTCACTGTACTGGTCCCTACTTTTTGACGCACACAAAAAAACTTTTTCTCGTGGACCAGATGATAAAGGGGCCAAGGTCCCTTTTACAAAATGGTCCAGTTTTTAAAGAAGGATGTTAGACTCTATGTGCTACAACGCTCTCTAAGTGCCTCTGCACTATCTCGTGCTACGTGTACTATCTCTATGCTTATGCTTCTGTGACTAGCAAGTCACCGGTTTAAAACAAGAGCTGGACTCGTGTCATGTTGCACGCCGGGAAAGACATTTACATAAAATGACGAGCGACGCAAGCTATGACGCAAGAGGGGCGTGTCCTTGTGCACGCGCTTTAGCGGGTGACAGTCGGAAGATCAGAGTTGCGCATGCGCAACTCCTAACTCTTGGAAACGAGTGCTGTGGTGCCAAAAGGGAAATAAAAATCACAAAAAAGGTAAATATAACGTAAATTAAACAAAACTGGTTAAGGTAAAGCATAAGTAAACGATGGGGCATCACAACTCCCCCTTCCAAAGGGAGTCAATAGATTTGACCTAACAGATTTTGACGAGCAAATTTTGAATAAAGAACACATCTCACGTCATTTACACATGGCTGAACATAAATAAGTAAAAGTATGCTAGTGCAAATTTTGATAAGACGAACTATTCTCACTTTGACACAATTTTCCAGCACAACCAAAGGTACCTCCTCCCATTTCCTCCTAACAAAAATGTATTTAACAGCTATCCTAGTGTCAATACATACCAGTGGCTGTGACAGTTAACTGTATACTAGTTATGACAGTTAACTGTCATACTAGCATAATACTAATAATAGCTAGTATGAGAGCCTATTATGCTAGTATGACAGTTAACTGTATACTAGCATAATTAGGTATACCTATTATTACCTATATACCTATTATTACCTATTACACATTAGTATCACATTCTGATATCGAAATATAGTATCACATTCTGATACAAACTAGTATCACATTCTGATACAAACTCGAAATTGGCATAACTTGAACTGTACAGAAAAAACAGGTTAATTCACTCCTGTCCTTCTTAACTTCTAGAAAGGTTAAAGACATGAAAAGAAAAAACAATACATATGTTGCTATCACTCATTTTTTCATTCAGAACATTTATAAATCAACCCCTAACCACAATCAAAAAATACGTGGAAGCTAAATCTTCTCCTAAATCACATAAAAAAACGGGTATTCGAACACCGTTATCTCCTCCTAATTACATCAAATACGTAAAGCTAAGAAATTTCAAATTTTTACAAACAAGCGGGATTGTATTCATCCGCTAATTCTTCTCCTATACACAGTAATCGCGAGCTAGCTGAAATAAAATAATAATTAAATACCTCCCCTTTCAGAGCTAACATCCCCCTCCCAAAGGAGTTATGCTGGTAACACCTCAGTCACCAGACTATGCCATTTGGGGACAGCTCCAAAAAGGTACACACAAAAAACAACAACAAAATTCTGCTGTCGTCATCATCTCGTATATATACCAATAAATACTGCCAATGTCATCCCAAAAATCACGCATCATTGACACATAAATATCACTGATGACACTGAACAGATTTAAACATCATCATCATCATCATCATCCTCAAGCAGCCATGGGCTACGGAGGTCCAACTAGACTGTGCAATTTAGTTCTCCAAGCAAGTCTATCCTGAGCTACATCTACTGCATCTGGCCACTGCACACCAATTCTAACAAGGTCTTGTTTGACATTGTCTGCCCACCGCATCCTAGGTCTCCCCTTCTTTCTGAGGCCTTTAGGCACACTGTTCATAACCCTATTCGCCAATCTATAATTATTCATACGGGCGACATGGCCAAACCAACGGAGTCTCTCTCTGCACAATATGCTGCTTAAAGGAGGTTGCAAACTCCTTTGCCTAATATCATCATTAGTTACAAAGTTGAACCACCTAATGCCCAAGATACTGCGTAAGCATCTGGAATCAAAAGCATCTAGTTTCCTGTTATCTTGTTTACAAAGTGTCCAAATTTCACTACCATAACTAACCCTAGAAAGAACCAAACTATTATACAGTCTAATTTTAGTCTTTAGGTGTATACGCCTATTTCTCCACACTCTCCATAGGTTCTTAAAAGTCCCGGCAGCAATCCCTATTCGTCTGTTAATCTCATGCCGCACATCATCATTATCTGTTACATAGCTCCCAAGATAATTAAACTGTGACACCTGCTCAAGACTGCAACCATTCAGATTAACTGAATCACAGCCTGCCTGACCAATTTTCATCACTTTAGTTTTCTCTCTGTTTATAACCAAACCTACTCTACTGCCAGTCTCATCAACAGCTCGAATGAAAGAGTTCATCTCATCAACATCATTTGCCAAAAGGGCTAAATCATCAGCATAATCTAAATCAGAAATTTTCGTATCTCCAGCCCATTTAAGGCCAAAATCTTTCCCTTGAAGTGAATTTCGCATAACATAATCAATAACCAAGCTAAAGAGAAAAGGAGACAAAATGCACCCTTGTCGAACACCAGAAGTAATGCTAAACCAATTGCTACAAGCCTTACCAACTCTCACACACGAATCAGTGTTATTATAGAGAGCTTTCATAATGTTAACTAACTTGTCTGGTATACCATATGATCTCACAATCAACCACAAATTATGACGATCAACAGAGTCGAAAGCCTTTTTGAAATCAACAAAGCTAGCAACCAAAGGTTTCTGAAACTCTAAACATTTCTCAAGAATCTGCCTAAGTGAAAATATCTGATCCACACATCCCCTACCACTTCTGAATCCACATTGCTCATCACGCAATTGACTGTCAACCAGATTCTTAATTCTATTAAGCACAATCATGGAAAGAACTTTACCTGGAACAGAGAGTAGGCTGATACCCCTATAGTTATCTTAAGAACTGTGATCACTTTTTTGAAAATAGGGATAACAATAGCTCTGGTAAAATCCTTAGGAACCATGCCTTTATCATAAAAGATATTCAGAATTTCAGTCATCCAAGTGGTAACCGAAACATTCCCAGCTCTAAGCATTTCCGTAGTAATTTCATCTACCCCTGGGGATTTATGAAGTTTAAGTTTAGAAACAGCCAAAATAACTTCAGATTGTGTTATAGGTCCAACATTAAAGCCACCAATGCATCTATCATCATTGCAAACAATGGGAGTAGAACTAACTACATTGTTTAGAACATCACTGAAATGCTCAGCCCACCTAGCCATGACAGAATCCTCCCCTTCTAAAACCTTACCTTGTTTATCCTTCAGTCCTTGTATGTATGCCTGTCCGTTTTCTACCACACAAAACATTAACTATCTGGTACAGCTCTCTGCTGTTGTGCTGTCTAACTGCTTCCTCGGCTTTATCAGCCAAACCATCAAGCCAAAGATTCTTATCATCAGCTAACTGATCCTTTACAAGTTTATTAAGGTCTCTGTAATGCTTTCTATTGCTGAGGTCCTGCCATCCTCACAGACCTAGTACTTTGGCATATAAACTGACAGGCTCCTGTCAGACCTCTGTGGCAAGCAGCTGCTTGAGGGGGTATTTATTTATTATTTTATTTAATGCTTTCTATTAGGACTAGTAGGGTATTGATTAAGGACATTCCTGCAGTTCTTTCTTTCCGAAATAAGCTCAAGTGCCTTATCACTCAGATAATTTTGCCTCTTCTGCTCCTTTTTTCCTAACAGAGTACTGTTAGTGTCCAAAAAAGCCTGTTTAAAATGATCCCATTCTTCCTCAATTTCAGTAGTAAGCAAACCATGACTGTCATAATGACTAAGTAACCTATCATGGTAAGCTTTGGCTATAACTGGATCTTTCAGAGCTTCAGTATTAAAAGTAAATTTTTTAACCCTAGCACAACACTTTTTAAGTTTAAGTTGCAACACACTTTTAACCACCTTTATGGTCAGATCAAATTTCAGCTCCCCTATATGCCCTGGTATTCCTAACAGAACCAGCCCATTTGCTGTTAATTAATATGTAATCAATCATATTCTTATGCAGCCCATCAGGTGAAACCCATGTGTACTTATGTATGTCGCGGTGTTTGTAATAAGTGTTAGTTATTCTGAATCCATTGAGTTTACTTACCTGTAGGAGACGTTGCCCATTGCCATTGCAGCTACCAATACCAAAAGGGCTATTACTCCTCCCCAAAGGGCAGAGTCAGTACCAACTTTGGCATTGAAGTCACCAAGAACAAGGGTAATATATCCTTTCTTGACAGAATTCAAAATATCCTGAAGTTGTTCATAAAACCTATCCTTCTCATCCTCATCGGCATCCTCAGTGGGGGCATAACAGCAGATAACATTCAAGTCTTTAACGCTTGTCTGAAATTTTGCTGTAAGAAACCTTTCATTAATGCACTCATATCCTAGAAGAGCATCGCTAGCGTGTCTGCTGAGAAGCAGACCCACGCCTTGGTGAATCTTATTGTCGCCCCTCCCTGAAAAGAGAAATTTAAGATTATTTTTAAGAATCTGACCTTTATCTGTCCATCTGGTCTCTTGCAAGCTGGGAATATCTAAATTATAACGGTGGAATTCTTGTGTGAGGACATCAAGAGAAAAAGCTCTGTGCAGAGTCCTCACATTCCAACTACCTATGGAGAGAAAATGGTTAGTGGGATGTTTAAAGAAACTATGTTTATTGAGAGAGGGAATGCCAACAATATCAAACAGCCCCCTAATCGCAGACATGGGGCAAAGACCCGTTCCCCCACTACTAAAGGCTGAAGCCATCTACACTGGAAGACTTCCTCCAATGTAGAATTTGACGATGCCAATAGAAGCAAAGAGTTCAGGTGCCTGCGATGACTTCTGCTCAGGATTATCCACCAGCTGATAAACATATCCTGTGAATCTATTCACTTGGGGCTGTCAACCCACAAACAAACAGAAAACACAGCGGAAGATTTTCCCTCCACAGAAGTCCACCAGTGCAGCAAAATCAGGATCCATAATCAAGCTCAGAGCCATATATCTGTCCAGTCCAGTAGGTTTATATGGTCAGTACCAGGACCCTGTGTGGTTGACCACTTCTCAGCAGGGTAGAAAAAAAAGAAAAGTAGCCATAGTTGTCCAGATCAGTAGGCCACACTAATCTGGCAGCCCTCCCCTTCCGTTCACTTCCACAAGAGAGTAAGATTTAAACACATATATATAAATTAACACATATATTAGATTTAAACACATATATATAAATCGTATCTAAGAATAAAGAAAAAAAAGTGTAAATAATTTATAATATACGATGATAGCATTTCAGCCAATAATTTTACATGAATCTCATTTTTTACATACATAAATTCACTTTGGAATGCACGTTATTTTACAATACAAAATTCTTAAAAATGAAAAAATATTAAATCACTAATTCTCTTTCACTCTTCTCATTCATATCCATAAACATTTTACAATTTCTGAACTTCCCAATATCGACTTACAAAATTTTCAGCTCTCAGTCAGCTGAAACGAAAAAAATCTACAAAAATACATTTTAACTCACGTTAATACAACAACTAGAACTTCGATGAACAAGAATGCAAAAAAAGAAAATCTATTCACATAAGTATAAACTCGAACTACAGTAAATTCACTTTCCAAAAATAAATATCGAAACTCCAAAGTTTCAACAAGAATTTAAACATTGCTAGCTATATAAATCACAGTAAGCTTCTTCGTCTTCATCTATTCCAGTGAAAAGAGAACATTTATAATAAATCAACAAGTGCCAAGTGAAAGAATAATAATATACTTAAATTTCATTGTTGGCACTCCGTAGCGATAAATCATCCAGTCCGGTTCCAATGACATCTTTCCGTCGTCGTTGGCTTATCTCCTTCAAGTCAAGTCGTCGCTGTAGATCTGGCTTGTGATGTCATCCTTGCTATGTTGACTGCTTCGCTGCTGGTTGTCGCTCTGCAGTATCTGGTTGTTTCGGTATCCCATCAGTAGTATTGTCCCAACCGGCGGTACCCCACTAGTGCTTTCCTCCCTATGACGTAATCATTACATAACATGATGTAACAGGCCACGCCCCTTATTAATAATTTATAATTAATAATTCCCCCCCTTATTGAATCCCCCCTTTCACCACCGTGGCACCATCTGGTGGCAATGAAGAGTACTATTTCCCAAAAAACCCTATTTTAACTAATTCTTCGATTTTTGATATCCCCCTTATTAAAAAAGCCCCTGGCGCCATCTGGTGGCTATGAGGAGCACTAATTTCCCCAAACCCCTATTTTAACTCTAATTCTTCGATTTTTGATTTCCCCCCTTATTAAAAATTACTTCCGCCTTATTAAAAAAAAACCCTGGCACCATCTGTTGACAGTGAAAAGTACTATTTTCCCAAAAAACCCTTATTTTAACTCTAATTTCCCGATTTTTGACTTCCTCGGTTGATCTACCTATATTTTAACCCCTCCTCCTTTTGCAGACCCCCATGGTTGACCTATATTTTAAGCCCCCTCCTTCCCAAAAAAGTCCCTCGAACCGGCTGATGCAAGCCTCAGAATAATTGCATGGGTAGCAACAATCGAGTGATGCAGGCCTCAGAATAATTGTATGGAAAGGGGTGATACGAGTCTCAATTGTAAAAGCAACTCCGCACATAAAATCAAAGCTGTATTCTTATTAATTAAAAACCTCCCTCCGCTTCTATTAAAAATTTAATCGTTGGCATCCAATATGTATTTTAGTACATCTCCTGTATTTAAAAACTCATCACAAACTCTCATGGTTTCTAACCCTTTTCAAGACCACTCAACTCCTTTTGAATAGGGACACTCAGAATGTCTAACACAGGTCTCAATTGTAAAAGCAACTCCTCACAGAAAATCAACTCCCAAAGTTGTATTCTTATTAATTAAACCTCCCTCCCTTTTTATTAAAAATTTAATCGGTGGTGTCCAATATGCATTTTAGTACATCTCCTGTATTTAAAAACTCATCACAAACTCCCATGGTTTCTATCCCTTTACAAGACCACTCAACTCCTTTTGAATGGTGACACTCTGAATGTCTAATGCAGGTCTCAATTGTAAAAGCAACTCCTCACAGAAAATCAACTCCCAAAGTTGTATTCTTATTAAACCTCCCTCTCTTTCTCTTAAAAGTTACCTCTATTAAAAATCCTTTGCTCTTCATTTTGCCAAGACTGCTAAACGATTCCCTTATAATTAAAATTCACCGCTATTAAACTCCTTCGGTATTCATTTTTCCAAGTAAACTAATCAATTCCCTAGTAATTAAACACTGATCAAAACTCCCTCACCTTTATTAAAAATCATCCCACAGTCGAAATAAATCAGTTTTCTCTAGATACGTTTCACCGGAAAAAAAAAAATCCTTTCCCCGACACAGTGATTTGAACGCGCTAACCCGGTGTCCAAGCTCATTTTGTCAAGTCCTAGCTGAATGGTTGATGCAATCCTTGAACAAGGCCCCATATTTTGCGACTTTCACTAGAAGACCTGCCCCGCAGTAACAGCACTGCAGAAAATAGAAAATGCTATTGGGTAAAAAATTAATAAAATCTGATTATACTTGTCGTGATGAAAAATATTGAGAGGTAATAGGGCTGACCTAAAAGATCCTGTGATCAGATCCTCACCCCGGACAACGTTTTACAGATGGCTGGTTAAGTCCTACGAAATTAAAAAATTCCAAACGGGGGACCACAAGGGTTTTATTGATGAATGAATCTTGGATCTTTGCTGCTTCCATATCAGGAGCGCTGCCTTACATCATGAAAACTCACGGGTACTCTTTATTGTGGTTTTCGGACTCGATATTTTTCCAAGTCCAGAGACGGTTCTCTGCACTACCCTTTATGATATGTTTCAATGCACCCAATGTAGACTTTTGAAATGACACGTCCTAAACCTCCAAGTGCTGGGCTTATTAAAATTAGTCTCCATCGGGTTGGTGCCGTCAGATATCTGTGTTTCCACGTAGTAACGCTACTCCGAAGAAAAATCAGCTAAAACGGTTTTAAAAATCGTCTCTCCCACCGTTTGTGTACGAGCTTATGCCTCATCATGCTGATGAAATCGGGTAAAAAATAACTTTTTTGTACGAGGTAGAATGTTATAGAAAGTAAGAATGCTAAAAAAACTTTAATTCCATCATGAATGCTTGTTAATGGAGTAGGGGGCATTAGTTTAATACTTCAACTATAAAAATAATGCATTGTCTCACTCGAATGTGCCCTCACAACTTGTCTGCACTAATCCACTGAAATTTTATTTGCAACTGGACTGATAGTCAAAATTTAGCAAATACTTCAACTATAAAAATAATACAATGTCTCACTCGAGCACACCCTCTCAACATGCCTGCACTAATCTGCTGTAATTTTATTTGCAACGGGACTCATAGTCAAAATTTAGCAAATACTTCAACTATAAAAATAATACATTGCTTCACTCGAGCGTACCCTCACAACTTACCTGCACTAATCCACTGAAATTTTATTTGCAATGGGACTGATAGTCAAAATTTAGCAAATACTTCAACTATAAAAAATAATACAATGTCTCACGCGAACGTATCCTCACAACTTACCTGCACTAATCCACTGAAATTTTATTTGCAACAGGACTGATAGTCAAAATTTTGCAAATACTTCAACTATAAAAAATAATACAATATCTCACGCGAACGTATCCTCACAACTTACCTGCACTAATCCACTGAAGTTTTATTTGCAACTGGACAATGAATATTTTCAATGAATATTTTCATTGTCCGACATGTGGTGCAATGGTAGTGCGCTCTGGCATGAATCTGGAGAGATGCGGGTTCTATTCCCGCCGTGGCGGTGATGAATTTTTTTCAGAATCTATTAATACATGTTTCATGTTTTCTTATTAAGTGAAGGGGGATTCTGCATCTAGACCAATCTGGTATATGTAATTTAGTTCTTTATTAATTATTTATTAATGCGGTTTTTGTTTGCAATATGTTAATGCTCTGTGAAAATATCAGTTAAATGTGGATATTTTATACTTCCAGGGGTGGGCAGATGTGAAAGGTATCAGAATTGGAATGTATGTTGGTTTAGGGTTGGCTTTCATGGCAATGTGGTTTGGAAAGCGATGTATTAAAACATCAAAATATGGTAATTGTTAGTTGCAGCTTCATGAGTGAAGTTGATGGATGGCACTGCATTGTTAAACTTTGTTATTAATTGGCTAATTCTGTAGGGCCAAATTAATAAAATATCATCAATGTAGCAGCAATAGAATACAAGTTTGAGAGGACCATTATTTAGGATGTTGGATTCAATCCCGAGAGGGAACCACCTTGTCGTGGTGGTGGGGCTGAAGGCCCATATGAAGTTGAGGGCTCTGCTGACTGGTATTGGGAAGTATCTGGTCGGACGGGGCTCCGATGGAATGGCTGGGTCTCGGTGAAGTTGAGGGCTCTGCTGACTGGTATTGGGGGGTACCATGGTCGGATGGGGTTCCAATGAAGAGGCCTGGTAAGGCCGATTAAGATTTCCCACCACGGGAGCCGAGGCAACTTGGATCTATATATCCTTGTTTGTGTCAATTTGACCAGAAACCGACCAGACACTTCCCAATACCAATCAGTGGAGCCCTCAACTTCACATTGGGCCTTCAGCCCCACCACCATGACAAGGTGGTTCCTTCTTAGGATTGAATCCAACATCCTAAATAATGGTCCTCTCAAACTTGTATTCTATTAATGTCTGATTGCAGCAGAGCAGAGACATCCAAGAAACAATGGTAAACCTTAATGTATTCTTCTAAGTCTTAATTATGTTATATTATCAAAATTTCAAAAAGGTAAATTAAAAAAGTATTATTACCTTTTACATTACCCAATATCTATAAAGCTCCAATAACTAAATAGTATTATTCTAGTCCCATTTATAATTGGTAGTGCAAATAAAGAAATCGGTAAGGTAAGATAATTGATCAGATAAGCAGATCTTGGTACCAAAATAGTGCAGGTAAAATGACCTTGGCAAGGTAGGATATTTTGGTCAGGTTAAGTAGACTATTCACTTTGAACAGTTGATGCACTTGGACAATAACATCAATGCTACTGACCTTCTTGGCTAGTGCTGTCCATGCATTTAAAAAACAATCATCAAACTGTAGAGTAGCATCACATGTATAATATTTCGCTTTGCACAAATGCTTACATTCTACTTAAAACAGTTTTGTGCACCTTCACTGTATAATATCGTAGTCGCTGTATAATATCATAGCCTTAGAGGTTCTGACATAATAAAGTAACTGATGTGTAACATTTCACCTAGCATGGTGTTTACCTTACTAAAAGGTGTATATATTGTCAGCATATCTCCAATTAGTAATCTTAATCTATAGAAATGTAGAAAAGTGCATTCTAGGTAAAGGAGATAACACTATACCTGAAAGAAAATCTTACATGTCTTATGTGCCATTAGCACCCATCTTGAAATAAGTATCTTGTTACCTTAAATGTATATACTTTACTATTATTATTCATGTTGGATTGTACTGCTTCATTCTGCTGTGTTTTAATTATATACAGTGTTATAGGGATTTTATTTGATTTATAATCTTTTTCAGCAAGAAAATCAACTATGATATAAAAATGAGGAAAATGATAAAATGTTTGGAAACTCTTATTCTGCCCAGGCCCGACAAGAGGGGGGGGGGGGGGAGCTGGGACAAGTTCCTGGGTCTGTGTAGGGCCCGCCCGGATCTGGATTCTTTGTTTTTTTACAAATCGCTATCCAATTTTATTATTTGTGATTTTGTTGCGTAATTTCTTTAATTTTTTTGTTGGTAATTGTAATATGTAGTAATACTTGTAATAACAGTGTTTATAGATTCGGACCCCAAACCCGATTTGACTGTACACTTTGTTTATGTATTTTAGCTGTTATCAGTATTTTCTGCTCCTTTGTGATGTTTCTATCAGTAATCAGTAGCTTGCTTGCGGACAGTGGTCACATCATGTGGACATATCATGCTGCATACTGCATGCACATATTGCACAAACCGCCCGTTATGTTGAATTCCTGCATGTTAGTTGAGTCAGTCACTCAACTAACAATTAAGGCAGTGCAATTTTGTTTTATGTCCTCGTCACTCATGTCTTTGAATTATTATTATTGTTGAAAGTATATTTTCTTTTTCTATGTGATTTTCATATTTTTGTTGAAGGTAAACTTATAAATGTGCGATTTTATAATTATTATTAAAATAATTTTCATGATGTATTTTAAACCTTAGGTTGTATTTGTTCTTGTTCAACTCTTTATTATGAATTACCATCATAAATCCAGAACACAAAAAAGAAGAGAGCTAGATGCAAAAGCAAAGGAAGCTGTTAAAGGTCAAAGAACTCTTCAAAGCCGTGGGGTTACTTTTCTCCTCATTTGCCTGAAAATCAAGCTGGAAATATCTCGATTGAAGAAGAAAACAACAATAATAATGAAAGTGGTTCTTGTGCATCAAGTAAATTTGTGTATGAAATTGAACAATCTGCTGAATCTGAATCACCAAGACCAAGCTCATCTGCAGCTGCAGGAGGGAGTAAATCGGATGCAACTGAACTGTGTTCTGACCTATTTTTACAACAGAAATCAGATGGGGACCTTCCAAAAGCTATGAAAAGCTCTATGACAGAATACCTAATCATGAAAACTGTAAAATCACAGAGCGTGTTATGTAGAGTGGTGAAATTTACAAAACAATCTGAATAAAAACATGACAGTGAACTGTTTGTTATTGCACAAAATGAAAAGTGAAACATAAGTATGGAAAGATTTACTACTGCGATATCTGGATGTAGTTTTGTTTCTTTCCAAACATGGATTAGCTTTTAGGGGGAGCAGCAACTTGATTGGTGATTCAAGAAATGGAAATTTCTTAGGAATGCTAGAGATCATAAGTCATTATGATCCTCTCCTTGACAAGCATTTGAAAAAAGTGAAAGAATCACAAATTGAAATGAAAAGATTACAGGTTCATTATTTGTCAGCCGAAATTCAAAATGAATTTATTTCATGTTGTGCAGAAAATGTTCTTAGCTGCATTTTAAAGGTTGAGAATGTTGTCCTGAGGTAATAACATTTTTCGTTTTTGTACAGAAGCTGTATAATATATTTAGTGGTAGTCGTCAGAGGTGGGAAATTTTGAAAACAAAAAAAACATCGACTGCTCGCGTCATTTCCTATCCAACACACATTGATCTGCTCAAATTGAGAATGTGAAACCATCTGCAAAAAAACTTCCTTCAATAAAGAAGTCATTCGACATGGTGCTAGAATTAAATCTAACTGCAGACACTTGAACAGGTTTGAATGGTCTAAAGACATATATGGAGTCATTTGAATTTCTCGTGATGGCAACAGTTTGGTTCAAAATCTATCAGCCATAAACTACATAAGCACAGTCTTACAAGCTCGAAATACTACCATTGACATCGAAGTAGCAAATCTTTCTAGTCTTCTGACAGATTTGAAAAATATTAGGAATAGTTGGGAGGCATTCCTAAACAAATGCAAGCTCATAGCTGTAAATTTAAGTATGCAGGCTGAATTTTCAGATCGACAGCAAAGGAAGAGGAAGAGAAATACTGAAGAATCTACAATAGCACCAACTGAGGGATTCAAGTTTAATGTTTTTTAGACAGTTTTATTGGTAACATGACAATTTAATTTGATGCAGCGAAAGAAATAAACATTGTATTCAGTGTGCTGTGGTTATTTCATGACTTAAATGATGTAGAAATTCGAGAAAATACAAGAAAACTACAAAACAAATGTGAAGATGATATTAGCGAGCAGTTTTCTGAAGAACTAATACATCTAAAATCGATATATGATGCAAATATACAGGGAAAAAAACTTTCATCTATACAGTTGCTCAATAAAATAAAAACGTCTGAATCTTGAACACTATTTCCCAATATTGTTATTGCTTTAGGTTGTTTTGTACAATACCAGTGACTGTGGCTCAAGCAGAACATCCTCATATCAAGGATTAAAAATGTGTTATGGTCAACTATGTGTCAAAACCGACTTTTGTCTTTGGGCTTATTATCAGTCAAGACTGCCAAACATTGTGATTTTTCAAAAGTGATTGATTAATTTGCAAGTCGTAAGGCTCGCAAAGCACTTTTGTGATTTAACCCAAATCTGAGACTCAAGCTGTGAATTTTTGATTTTGTAATCTGATATGATAGTTTATCAAGATTAAACTTATTATATGGGTGGAAATTTTTTGTTAAATGACTATTATTTTGCATTTACCCAATATTGTATCACTATTACTCAATTTTTGTATTATTACATTACAGGAAAAATAAAAAAACAATTTCTTTCTACATGCAGGTTTTTTTTTTCTGTCAATGGGCCCCAAATTATTGTTTTCCCGGGGCCCTGACCCGCTCTCAGCTGCCCTGATTCTGTCCACCGTTAATACACCTCTTACTTTTATGACACTATATTTTTCTTTGCCTTTAATTTACATCTAATTTATATAAAAGTGTATTTTAGAAATTATTTGTTTTCTAATGTAGCTTTCCATCAGTGTATAATTTAACTGGTATCACATTGCACTTTACAGAGTTGTGATAGATTTTGTGATTTGTGTAACTTAATTTGTGATGCAAGTTTTAGACCTGCACATAATTAGGGTAGTTAAATTTAGCACAGGTAAATATTTCTTCAAACATAGTGTTTGTTATTTTCCATAATTTTTTTTAAGAGATTCCTTTTTTATTTCCAATGAAAATGAGCTCATCTTGTCTTTCAGATTTGTGATGGTATGTTTAAAAAGGAAAATATGGAACTGAGAAGTAAGAAATATGCTGTACAAAAAAAAAAACTGTGCAGCAGATTTGCTAACAAAATTTTCTGAACAAATTTCACTCTGGTTTCCACTAACATGTGGGTATTTCCTAACTTTTTTTGTGTGTAATTATTCCATTATGAGTGAGGTATGTTGAATGCAAATATTAAAATAGGGATTTTGGAAATTGCTAAGCATTGTACCAATAACAAGACTTGGAACTTGGATGGTTGCATAGAGAATTATTTGATGCCTTAGGAAAATAAAAAGCAGGTAATAGAGAATGCAGGGTAGCATGCAATCTCTTTAGGAAAGCCAAGAGTTGAGCATGTAAATCCTCTTCGTCATTCACACTGATATGTGTCAGTGAATGAGGAGCAGACTCCTCTACCAGTTCTTCAATAAAAGGGCATTTTCCAGTGCATTTTATGGTAAATTCAGGATTCTGGCATTCTTTTAACAGTGCTCAATGTAAAATATAGGCTATGAATATTTTAATATTAATATTTAAAATTAAATTACCTTTATTAAAAATCACATAAAATCCAGTTTTCTGTTTTTTGTTAATTTAGTGTATCATTTACTTTTCAGAACTGGGACGTGAAGCATTGTTTGCAGCTCAAGCAATACCTTTCCTCTTAAGCTGGTGTCAGTCATTGCCTCCTGCGGGTGACAAATGGAACCGTCTGGTAACACTTGTGAGCCTCATTGTACAGAGGTGTTTGCCTCCATTGCCACTTCCACTGTCAACTTTCAGTAGCCCAATATCTTTTGCTTTACCTAAAGAAGTTTCTTCAAATTCAAGCTGTTTTGGTATTTTTGAAATCTTTTACACATAAATAAAATTAATTCCTATTTTCTTTATTACATAGTGGTAATTAATTTTTATTTTTAATTTTATTTATTTGAAATGGGTAAGAATATATGTAATAGAATTAAATACATTCCTGTCAGAAGTAAAGGATAATGTGTCTTGAAAAGTAGAAAAAAATACACTGAATATAGTGTACATGTCAATTTTATGTTATGGAAGAAGAAATGAAATAGTATGCACATTCAGCTGATGCAGCTGCAAGCATGAAGAAAAAAATGGTGCAAGACTTCTTTCCCCCCCCTGCCCTAGAAAAAATTTAGAGGATAAAAATATAGAAATCATGTGAGGCTTGCATCATTTTTCGTTGTTTTTTGTTGACCATTTCTCTAACAGGATGCATGGCATTGTATGCAGAGTAGGGAGGAGCAGATGCATAATGTCCATGTTAACCTTGAGGTAATAGCAGCAGCATCACAACTTAATCCCCGAAGTTCAGTGAAGCAGTTGTTTCTGTATTCTGTAGTACTTTTGCCATTATTTTGGAGAAGTTCACACCCCATTTAAACATATTAATTCAGGTTTTAGTATAACTTTTTCTTAAATAATTTTAGTCCTTACCATACCAGGCCTAAAAACTGAATGTACCCCTGTGGTTAGGCTTTTTTTTTTTTAAGTATGTTCAGGCAAATAAAAAAAGTGAACTTTAAAACTTTTTTGACAAATTAATCAGCATTTAATTCTGGATTTTTTGAAAAGAAAATATTTAGCCAAAACGATGACTAGTTTCATTTTAATAAGGCTTTTATAGAAGCAAATAAAACACTGAGTGTTAATACAAATGCTTAATTTCTGATTCATATTCAGTTCATAAACAATGCAAACTGGCCAGGGTGTCAGCTTGCCCGATGGCAAGTGGGCCCATGATGAAGTGGGCCCCCTTAAACATTAGACAGTATGTTAAAAATGATAGCCTTAGAGTTGTGGGTGGGCCCCCTTTGTCTCCTGGCAACCAATATTTTTAGACCCAGTCTGCCACTGTTCATAAATACCCTTCTTTCAAATTTCTACTTCAAATTCAATAGTGTATGTCTACATTGAGTATTTTTTGTGACCAAAAAGAAAGGTATAAAAAAATTCATTTGAGATTATCTGAATTTGTGCAAATAAAGTGCAAAGTAATGTTACATTAATGCTTATTATTACTGCTGACCTGAAACTTGAAATAAATATGTATAAATAAAACTTTAAATGCAAGTTTTATTCATAAGAAGGATTTTTATGGAACCTATTCCCTTTCCTTTTTCGTCAGGTGTTGGTTTTTTCGATTTGTATGGTTTCAATTGTCACAGTGATTTTTCCACAACCTATCTACTTGTAAATTGAGGGATGAGTGTATTAATTTTTGAGTTTATATTGGAATGGTTTTAAAATAGTTTACCACCACCTCTCTCAATATCTTGGCTGTGCCACTCTGAGGATATTGATGATATTTAGCCTCGATGCACTAAATTTTTGGCACTCAAAGAAAAAATGCTTGATTTTCAGTGAAAAAGAAAAACAGTCAAGAAAGTGTTCCTCCATTTCATAAACAGTATTGAAAAATCTCATGAATACAAGCAGTCCAAGTCACCTTGTCTAACATTGGCCAGTGTTTTAAAATAACCATACTGAAAAGAATTGTAAAAAAAAAAACATATTTCAGGTAAATAGTATATTCAGGAAGAAATTTCCTTTCGATTAGTGTATAATTTAATTGTTTTTGTTCATCATTTTTTTTAACTTAATCAAGTTTTTTAACAATCATGTTGGTTAAGCTTTAATCTCGTAGTCAGATTTATTTTTTTCACTATATTATTGTGAAAAAGTCTTATTAAAATTAATGTTTTTTGTAAGTTTGTTTAAATTTGGTATATGACATGGCCTATTTCTGTTGATTGGTTCTTTGTTATAAAAAATTGTAAAGTTGCTGTGTTTGTTTGACTCAGCACAGTTGGCAAAAGCCTTACATATTCTCAAAGTGTAGTACTGAGAAAAAAAATTTAAAAAAAGAGTAATTTTCTTGTTTTAAATACAAATTTAATTTTTTGTTATTCAGAAATAGCCATCCTATTCATATGCATTATAGTTATTTCTGTCTAGTAGTGTTTTTAAATAAAATTTTTATTTGCATTACTAGATGCATTTTTTTATTACATGACTGTTAATATTTAAAAATGTCCTAAAGTTAATTTTTTGGGGCTGAGCATAAATAAAAAAATATGAAAATTTAAAAAAATACCTATCTTCCTATATGTGCCCAAAAAAGGTAGAAAATAAACCTAAGCCATGTTGATAGTACAATCAGTCACTGAATTTGTATTCACTTCAAAGTAAGATAGGGTGCTGATTTACCTTCTCAACAAGATTGCTGGCATCTTATCATCCTTTGAAGTAAATGCAAATTCAGTGACTGATTGCACCATCGATATGTTTTTGGTTTACTTTCTACTTTTTAGGACACATATTGGAAGATGGCAGTTTTTTTTTTAATTTAATTTATTTATATTTTCTCTTTGTCACTGAAAATACCTATCTACAGAAACTTTCATTTGATATATGACTCATAAACATCGACTGCATTTTAATTCCCCCTGTTTTTTGGATTCATGTTTGAGGTAGCCCAAGACATCAGACCAGAGACATCACTAGCTTTAATTTCAGATATAACTTTCAGATATAACTCACAAAATTGTGCCCCCCCCCCCTAAATTTCTGTCCCCTTTTGAGTAGAGGTAGAATGGTGGGGGGGGGGGGGGGCACCTAACTTGTAATTGTAGGCCCTCACATTTGGAAGATAGGGTGAAAGAATGACTCTCATTTCCCATTTTGTGGGGGGGGGGGAGAAATGAAGAAGGGTATATTTTTATTGTCCACAACATTCCCCCCGTATCACAAACTTTCATTTGGCATACAACTTGTAATGCTTGGCCCTTACATTAGAAAGATGTAGTGGGACAATTATTTTCATATTTTCCCTTTTTTTAGGGGGGAGAGAGAAGAGGAGGGGGGAATTTTTATAATCTATGACACTCCTCATGTTACAAGCTTTCATTTGATGAAGAGCCCATTTCCTTCCTTGCATTCTGAAGATATCGTGGAACAATCATTTTCATATTTCCCCTTTTTAGAAAGCATGGGGCTTTCATTTGACACATAAGTCATTAAGTTTATCCATTGTTATTAAGTTTATCCATTGTTATTAAGTTCATCCATTGTGTTTGAAAGATATCATAGAACAATTATTTTGGCAAATGCACAAACCAACAAAGGATGAGCAAAAGCAATGGGAAGATGGGCAAAAATAGCTGGCCTTTTGATGTAAACCACTTTTTCAGATGACCCTGGAAGGGTTAATAGTGCATTTTGTTTTATGAGAAAGCCTGTAAAACTAAGAGCATCTTTTAGGATCCTTCTCATTCCTATATGTAGCAAATAAGAAAAGAAATAATCAGAGTTGCATCAAGAATGCCAAAACTTCACACTTTTCTACCATTGTATTGAGTTGAAAGATTCAAGGTTTAGACAAAAACTTAAATTATTTATTGGGGGAAAAATTGTATGCTTATTCAAGAGCTGTATTGGCAAGAAGTTTGAGATCTGTATCTGCACTGTCAGGAAACTAAAGAGTTTTATGCTCCACTCAAATATTTATTTTACACCTGTAAAACTCCAGCAATTGCACATTGTGAAAACTTCTTTAGGCGTTTCAATCCAGGTTTGATAAACTTTGAAACAAGAACACCCATGATAAAGTATTTTGTACTCCTGGTTCATAAAGTTCATGTTCCACTGATTTTGGTCTTTAACAGTTCAAAAGTACCAGTGTGTAAAATGTAGAATACAAGAATGAAATCATCTTAAAAACACTGGTATAGATTGATTACAGTGTGGAACAGATGGAAAGGAATGGTGGCTTCTTGATGAACGAATTTGATGATGAATTCAGGAACATTGTAGAATTGCTTTGTGGCAAAATTGTGCACAGGTTATTCACATTGCAGGATATCCACTGAATTTCATTCAAAAATGCCATTCATCTATACTTCAATTAAATAAGCATCATACCACCAACAAGTTAACAGACAAGATCTTTAAATATACAAATTTAATATCGCATTTACCTCTTTGAATAATACCATAAAAAGCATCATGAAAATCTACAATGACATAGTACGTATCAAACCTTCTATTGTTTATTAAGATCCATTTTGAATGACAGAGACTGCTACATCCCTACAAGAGGTATGTACCTGATTTCTTTTAAAGAAGATATCACTCCTAATAATAATAATGTCAAATCACCACTTGGATACATCAGTATGACTTCAAGAAGCTTACCAGAAAGAATTAAAGAACATCAATATGATATGAAGAAAAAATTGCCAACAACAGCTTTATCTAGCATCGTTATCAACCACAATGCAACAACAATCTTTGAAGAAGCCAGAATTATTTCAAATCCTAATAAATAAATACCCCCTCAAGCAGCTGCTTGCCACAGAGGTCTGACAGGAGCCTGTCAGTTTATATGCCAGAGTAGAAAGTCTGAGAGGATGGCAGGACCTCAGCAGAAAAACGACACGAACATCCATGCCTTATCTGGGGCTCGAAGGTCCCATAGATCAGTAGCCAATACTAAATTTAAACTTTCATATAGTGGAAAAATAATAATTCATATCAACAAAGATTTCTCCTGTAATGATGAAATGCCAATTATACCCACAGCCTGGAGACTCCTATTAAAAGACTGCCTTAATCCAAACATCCTCATTAACAACAAAAAATACCGCCAATTTCCTAATAATAAACAACAGTAAAACTTGCCATCATATATACAATCTATATACACTATATATATCTAGATATTACAGCTCATACACACATCTCAATAATAATGTGACTCTTACATCAACATTTTTTCAAATATACCTTCTCACAATGGAATTTAACCCTTTCAGTGTTCAGCCTGAAAAACTGGTTTCCATCCAGAGGCCAAGCTATTTTTTCCTTATGCTCAGCCAAAAAATATTTAACTTTAGAACGTTTTTTGGCAAATAACCAATGAAAGGAATTGTGGCATGCTATAAGCCAGCTCGGTACCATACTTTGAGAAAAGTCCAGGCTTTTTGCCAATTGTGCTCAGTCACATAAATAAGTCAAATTTAGATTTTTTTTAAATAACCAATCAACAGAAATAGGTCATGTTATATACCAAATTAAACAGAATTTAATTGCGAATTTTATGAAAATAATATATTCAAATTTACAAGCATATTGATTTTAGTAAGCCTTTTTCAATGTGATATGGCAAAAAAAAAGATTGGACTATACAATTAAAGCTTCATTTTGGAAAACCTGATTAATAAAAATAGTTAAATTATATATTAATCAAAAGGAAATTTCCCCCTGAATAATATAATATTTACCTGAAATGCGATTTTTATTTCTTTTAATGGTTCTTTTTATTATTGTATATTTTAAACACGGCCAGTGTTATACAAAGTGATTTGGGCTTCTCACATTCACAGGATTTTCTGAACCAGTATGAAATAGAAAAAAAAACTTTTTTGGCTGCTTTTTTTTTCATCGTTGTCATCCTCATGCAGCCAAGGACTACGGAGGTTCAACCAGACCGTGCAATTTAGTTCTCCAAGCAAGTATGTCCTGAGCTACATCTGCTGCATCTGGCCACTGCACACCAATTCAACTGCACACCAGGTCCTGTTTGACATTTTCTGCCCATTGCATCCTAGGTCTCCCCCTCTTTCTGAGGCCTTTAGGCACACTGTTCATAACCCTATTCACCAATCTATAATTATTCATACGGGCAACATGGCCAAACCAACAGAGTCTCTCTCTGCACAATATGCTGCTTAAAGGAGGTTACCAACTCCTTTGCCTAACCTCATCATTAGTTACAAAGTTGAACCACCTAATGCCCAAGATACTGCGTAAGCATCTAGAATCAAAAGCATCCAGTTTCCTGTTATCTTGTTTGCAAAGTGTCCAAGTTTCACTACCATAACTAACCCTAGAAAGAACCAAACTATTATACAGTCTAATTTTAGTCTTTAGGAGTATATGTCTATTTCTCCACACTCTCCATAGATTCTTAAAGGTCCCGGCAGCAATCCCTATTCGTCTGTTAATCTCATGCTGCACATCACCAGTATCTGTTACATAGCTCCCAAGGTAATTAAACTGTGACACCTGCTCAAGGCTGCAGCCATTCAGATTAACTGAATCACAGCCTGCATGACCAATTTTCATCACTTTAGTTTTCTCTCTGTTTATAACCAAACCTACTCTACTACCAATCTCATCAACAGCTGGAATGAAAGAGTTCATCCCATCAACATCATTTGCCAAAAGGGCTAAATCATCAGCATAATCTAAATCAGAAATTTTTGTATCTCCAGTCAATTTAAGGCCAAAATCTTTCCCTTGAAGTGAATTTCGCATTACATAATCAATAACCAAGCTAAAAAGAAAAGGAAACAAAATGCACCCTTGTCGAACACCAAAAGTAATGCTAAACCAATTGCTACAAGTCTTACCAACTCTCACACACGACTCAGTGTTATTATAGAGAGCTTTCATTATGTTAACTAACTTGTCTGGTATACCATATGATCTCGTAATCAACCACAAATTATGACGATCAACAGAGTCGAAAGCTTTTTTGAAATCAACAAAGCTAGCAACCAAAGGTTTCTGAAACTCTAAACATTTCTCAAGAATCTGCTTAAGTGAAAATATCTGATCCACACATCCCCTACCACTTCTGAATCTACATTGCTCATCACGCAATTCACTGTCAACCAGATTCTTAATTCTATTAAGCACAATCATGGAAAGAACTTTACCTGGAATAGAAAGTAGGCTGATACCTCTATAGTTATCATAAGAACTGCGATCACCTTTTTTGAAAATAGGGATAACAATAGCTCTGGTAAAATCCTTAGGAACCATGCCTTTATCATAAAAGATATTCAAAATTTCAGTCATCCAAGTGGTAACCGAAACATTCCCAGCTCTAAGCATTTCCGTAGTAATTTCATCTACCCCTGGGGATTTATGAAGTTTAAGTTTAGAAATAGCCAAAATAACTTCAGACTGTGTTATAGGGCCAACATTAAAGCCACCAATGCATCTATCATCATTGCAAACAATGGGAGTAGAACTAACCACATTGTTTGAACATCACTGAAATGATCAATCCACCTAGCCATGACAGAATCCTCACCTTCTATAACCTTACCTTGTTTATTCTTCAATCCCTGTATATCTGTCCATTTTCTACCACACAAAACATTAACTATATGGTACATCTCTCTGCTGTTGTGCTGTCTAACTGCTTCCTCGGTTTTGTCAGCCAAGCCATCAAGCCAAAGATTCTTATCAGCAGCTAAGTGATCCTTTACACGTTTATTAAGTTCTCTGTAGTGCTTTCTATTAGGACTAGTAGGGTATTGATTAAGGACATTTCTGCAGTTCTTTCTTTCTGAAATAAGCTCAAGTGCCTTTATCACTCAAATAATTCTGCCTCCTCTGCCCCTTTTTCCCTAAAAGAGTACTGTTAGTTTCCGAAAAAGCCTGTTTAAAATGGCCCCATTCTTCTTCAACTTCAGTAGTAAGCAAATCATGATTGTCATAATGACTAAGTAACCTATCATGGTAAGCTTTGGCTATAACTGGATCTTTCAGAACTTCAGTATTGAAGGTAAAATTTTTAACCTTAGCACAACACTTCTTAAGTTTAAATTGCAAGACACTTTTAACAAAGTAATGGTGAGATCCAATTTTAGCTCCTTAATATGACCTGGTATTCCTAACAGAAGTAGCCCATTTGCTGTTAATTAATATATAATCAATCATATTCTTATGCAGCCCATCTGGTGAAACCCATATGTACTATGTATCAACTCACAATAAATAGGCACTTTAGTGTCGATTTAAATTTTAGAGGAAAAATTGTCTTGAGCCGGGTGGGATATGAACCCATGACCTCCTGATGACATGTCAGGTGCTCTGGACCACTGAGCTAACGGCCGCCGATCCAGACCTCCTCTAACAAGCGCTATGAACATTCCTTTTATGTTTCATAGAAGCGCTGTTCAGGCAGTTATTCTAGCCACAAGCATCATTTATATTAGCCAATAGATGGAAGCATGTATGACAAGTATGCAGATATAAATAATTAACGAAATAGGCTCGACTTATTTCAAATCAACTCACAATAAATAGGCACTTTAGCGTCGATTTAAATTTTAGAGGAAAAATTGTCTTGAGCCGGGTGGGATACGAACTCATGACCTCCTGATAACATGTCAGGTGCTCTGAGCCAAAAGGAATGTTCATAGCACTTGTTAGAGGAGATCTTGATCGGCGGCCAGTAGCTCAGTGGTCCAGAGCACCTGACATGTTATCAGGAGGTCGTGGGTTCATATCCCACCCAGCTCAAGACAATTTTTCCTCTAAAATTTAAATCGACTCTAAAGTGCCTATTTATTGTGAGTTGATTTGAAATACGTCAAGCCTATTTCATTAATTATTTGTACATATGTATGTCGCAGTATTTGTATTAAGCGTTAGTTATTCTGAAACCATTAAGTTTGCTTATCTGTAGGAGATGTTGCCCATTGCTCTTGCAGCTACCAATACCAAAAGGGTCTATCACCCTCCCCAAAGGTCAAAGTCAATACCAACTTTGGCATTGAAGTCACCTAGAACAAAGGTAATATCTTCTTTCTTGACAGATCTCGAAATATCCTGAAGTTGTCCTTAAAACCTATCCTTCTTATCCTCATCAGCATCCTCAGTGGGGACATAACAGTAGATAACACTCGTGTCTTTAATACTTGTCTGAAATTGTGCTGTAAGAAACCTTTCATTAATGCACTCATATCATAGAAGAGCATCACTAGCATGTTGGGTGAGAAGCAGACCTATGCTCTGGAAATGCTTATTATCTTCCCTCCCTGAAAAGAGGAATTTATTATTATTTTTCAGAATCTGACCTTTATCTGTCCATCTGGTCTCTTGAAAGCCGAGAATATCTTAATTTTAACGGTGGAATTCTTGTGTGAGGACATCAAGTGAATAAGCTCTATGCAAGAGTTCTCACATTCCAACTACCTATGGAGAGAAAATGGAAGTGGGATGTTTAAAGAAACTATGTTTATTTCGAGAGGGAATGCCAACAATATTAAACAGCCCCCTAATTGCAGGCCTGGGACAAAACCTGAGATCTTATGTAGATCTTCAGTGACTCAGTTTGACACCTTAACAACCCTTCATAGATTGGCAAACATGACCACCTATCCATGGAAGGCAATAGAAATCCACAGAGGGGAGATGGTCTTGAAAAGTATGTTACTTCAAAGTGACTAATTTTAGGGAGGGGGGAGCAGGAAAATTTATCAATATTCCCTAATCCAATGATCTGACTAAAGGATTCTTAACAAAAGAAAAATTCAGTATACCTGTAAAGAACAGAAAATTATTCATAATAATATGTATGCACACCTATCCCTCATTTTATATGGTAGATAAGTTTAAGTAAATCAAAACTGTCCCAAAAAAAAAAAACCCAACATACATACAAAATCCTCATGCATCCATCTGCTATATAGGTCACACCAGACTGTAATTTTGTTCTCCAGACATGCATGCCCTGATCTTGCTGCATTTGGCTACGGTATATATTGATTCCAGCAACTTCCTGTTTGACATTTTCTGTCCTCCCCCTCATCCTAAGTCTCTCCCTTTTCTTGAAGCCTTTAGGCATACTGTTCATAATCCTTTTTGTCAATCTAAGCTATGCATACCGGCAACATGACCAAACCAATGCAGTCTCTCTTCACATAATATGTTGCTCAAAGAAGGTAACCTTCTAACCTCATCATTACTTACAAAATCAAACCTAATGAAATAAATGCCCATGATACTGTTTTCTATTTTCCTGCTTACAAAGGTTCCATGTTTTGCTACTGTAACTAATCTTAAAACAAAACTATTATTTAGGGGTAAACTTCCTTTGGGCAAAGCTGCAGGATATCTGAAACTCAGTTGAACAGTAGTTCTTCCCAACTATGGGGGAGAAAGGGTTGAGCCACAAGGACAGACCTTGATTGCAGAGGGTTGGTAGATCCCCAGGCAGACAAAAAGCAGGATGTTGTAGAACCCATTATACAGAGTGTCCAAGTTTCGCTACCATAACTAACCCTAGAAAGAACCAAACTATTATAAAGTCTAATTTTAGTCTTTAGGTGTATATGCCTGTTTTTCCACACTCACCACAGATTGAAAGTCCCAGCAGCAATTTCTATTCTTCTGTTTATCTCATACAGCACATCACCAGTATATGTTACATATCTCCCAAGATAATTAAACTGAGACACTTGCTCAAAAGTGTAGCCATTCAAAGCAACTGAAGCACCATCTGCTTGACTAATTTTCATCACTTTAGTTTTATCTCTATTAATCACCAAATCTTCTCTATTACCAGTCTTAGCAACAGCCCTAATGAAAGAATTCATCTCATCAACATTAGCCAACAAGGCTATTTGAGAAATTTTTAAATCTATGGACTATTTGATGTTATGAGAAACGAAACAACTTATGGGAAAAATATGGTTCCAAAAGAAATCCTTGTTATGAATAAAATGTACATTGAAAGGTTAATTTATGCATACATATATGAAAGTTCAGTTCAATAATAATAATAAGAATTAATGCAACATTATTTTGTACTTTATTTACAGTAATTCAGATAAGATTAAATTCATTTCTAATGCATTTCTTTTTGGTCCCAAAAATGCTCATTGTCAACCCGGCTTTGCCCCAGGCCTGCAATTAGGGGGCTGTTTGATATTGTTGGCATTCCCTCACAAAATAAACATAGTTTCTTTAAACATCCCACTAACTATTTTCTCTCCATAGGTAGTTGGAATGTGAGAACTCTGCATAGAGCTTATTCTCTTGATGTCCTCACACAAAAATTCCACCGTTAAAATTAAGATATTCTCAGCTTCCAAGAGACCAGATGGACAGATAAAGGTCAGATTCTGAAAAATAATAATAAATTTCTCTTTTCAAGGAGGATAGATAATAGTTCCATTGTCCAGGTTGTATATATACATTTACAGAATCCGAAATAAAAGACCGAGGACATATGCATCCATTTTTAGTACAAAAAAAATTCGATTTTTAAAAAATAAAAATTGTTATTTTAAAAATTTTTTATATACACTATGTTGGAAAAAGATACTTCCGTGTTATGTGAATGGAAAGCCACTTTTAAAGCTCCCTAACATTGAAAATAAACCTATTACGCAAAAACTTATTGGCAATAAATTGTAGATGTCACTCAAATCTCTCTAAATATATTTCCTGCATTATTCGTTTAATATTTAAAGAATGAATGGAAGCTGAAGCATTTATCTTCAACTTTTTGACACTTGTGAACAAATACTTCAATAGATAAAACACAACTCATGTAACAATTTGTCACTAACATAAATATATGAAGTTTGTATGACGATATTTTAAGATTTCATCAATTTGGAGGCAATCAATTATTAATTTTAACAATTATAAATAATTTGTTAAAGCCATCTGATTGCCATTTCTTAGAAGCACAATATGGTATGGGCAATTTTTTTGCTAATGTTACTCTTTGCTGAAGCAATCTCTGATTTAAGCTAGCAAGTTTGGTTTGAACTCAACAAATTTTTGCTTAAAATTTCAAAAATCTCCTGAAAACTAATAAAAAAAATTACTATTTTTAAAAACGTCATATTTTGGAAGTAAATTGCGAAGTACTTACCACTGCCAAGAATTATTTTTATCATTTATATCAACATTCTGTGTCTTTCCCGCTCTTCAAAATGAAACTATAAGAAAAATGTCTTCTTCAAGACTGCCTACAATATTATAGGACAGGAAGTCACAGGTGTTCTAATTGCTCACACATGCCAGAGTGGGGAGAGCCATTTGCTAAGTGGCTATGTGGCAAGTTGTTTACGTGAATAATTTAAGTCAAATACTTCCTCCCAACAAATTGGTTACTAACTCCTTTTGTGAAGTTAATATTTTATTTCCTTTTGTATAATTAAACTTTAATTTTAATTTCTGTAAATTTACTTTAGTTTCATAAATTATCAATTTCTTGGTCAATCGATTATTATCGATTTTTGTGGAGTTATGCCATATCACATATCTGGCTTACAAATAGTTACTGTTGACATTTTAAAAACGCTTTGGGTTATATGTTATTTTTTCTTCTATTATTTCATCGTTTTCCAGTAAAAAAAACTTTTGGTTTTGTACAGTTTTCTGAAAATGAATGAGGTCTTGGATATGGAAGCAAAAAGGACTTCCTTGGCATGGTAATCAGTACGAATGTGGGAAGACAATTTCGGTAAGTTGATTTTACCCCCCACCCCACTACATTCATTAAGAACGTTTTATCCCCCCCCCCCAACAAAATTTTATTTTTTTTTCAATTAAGAGTTTTTAATATATAATGAATGGTTTTAAAAAGCATTATCTCCCTCCAGTTTCTTAGCTATGCCATGCTGATAATATAGACGTATGTTTTTTTGTGTTTTGCTCTGGTGCAATAAATGTTTCCTTAAAGTTTCAAATATCTCCTGAAAATTAACAAAAAAATTGTATATTTGTGTATTTAATAATTTTTGTATAAAAATAATTAAATATAAATAAAAATTAATATTTCTGTATTAAATAATAAATTTGTATATTAATTAAAACTATATTTTCTTGGCTAAGTGCTGAAAATTTAGTGAACGTTTTGGCACTTAGCCAAGATCTCAAAATTCAACACCCAAAGAAAAAAATTCGTAATGGTTATTAAAAAAAGCAGCAAGGAAGTATTACTCCATTTCGTAACAGGACAGCAAATCCTGTTAACGTGAGCAATCCAAGTCACCTTGTATGATGATGTTCCATGTTTTAAAATATCATCATCATCCTCAAGCAGCCATCCAGAGGTCCAACCACACCATGCAATTTACTTCTCCAAGCAAGTCTATCCTGAGCTACATCTACTGCATCTGGCCACTGCACACCAATTCTAACAAGGTCCTGTTTGACATTGTCTGCCCACCTTACCCTAGGTCTCCCCTTCTTTCTAAGGCCTTTAGGCACACTGTTCATAACCCTATTCGCCAATCTATAATTATTAATACAGGCAACATGGCCAAACCAACAGAGTCTCTCTCTGCACAATATGCTGCTTAAAGGAGGTTGCCAACTCCTTTGCCTAACCTCATCATTAGTTACAAAGTTGAACCACCTAATGCCCAAGATACTGCGTAAGCATCTAGAATCAAAAGCATCCAGTTTCCTGTTATCTAGTTTGCAAAGTGTCCAAGTTTCACTACCATAACTAACCCTAGAAAGAACCAAACTATTATACAGTCTAATTTTAGTCTTTAGGAGTATATGCCTATTTCTCCACACTCTCCATAGATTCTTAAAAGTCCCGGCAGCAATCCCTATTCGTCTGTTAATCTCATGCTGCACATCACCAGTATCTGTTACATAGCTCCCAAGGTAATTAAACTGTGACACCTGCTCAAGGCTGCAGCCATTCAGGTTAACTGAATCACAGCCTGCATGACCAATTTTCATCACTTTAGTTTTCTCTCTGTTTATAACCAAACCTACTCTACTACCAATCTCATCAACAGCTGGAATGAAAGAGTTCATCTCATCAACATCATTTGCCAAAATGGCTAAATCATCAGCATAATCTAAATCAGAAATTTTTGTATCTCCAGTCAATTTAAGGCCAAAATCTTTCCCTTGATGTGAATTTCGCATTACATAATCAATAACCAAGCTAAAAAGAAAAGGAAACAAAATGCACCCTTGTCGAACACCAAAAATAATGCTAAACCAATTGCTACAAGTCTTCTCTCACACACGACTCAGTGTTATTATAGAGAGCTTTCATTATGTTAACTAACTTGTCTGGTATACCATATGATCTCGTAATCAACCACAAATTATGACGATCAACAGAGTCGAAAGCCTTTTTGAAATCGACAAAGCTAGCAACCAAAGGTTTCTGAAACTCTAAACATATCTCAAGAATCTGCGTAAGTGAAAATATCTGATCCACACATCCCCTACCACTTCTGAATCCACATTGTTCATCACGCAATTGACTGTCAACCAGATTCTTAATTCTATTAAGGTCATCATGGAAAGAACTTTACCTGGAACAGAGAGTAGGCTGATACCCCTATAGTTATCTTAAGAACTGTGATCACTTTTTTGAAAATAGGGATAACAATAGCTCTGGTAAAATCCTTAGGAACCATGCCTTTATCATAAAAGATATTCAGAATTTCAGTCATCCAAGTGGTAACTGAAACATTCCCAGCTCTAAACATTTCTGTAGTAATTTCATCTACCCCTGGGGATTTATAAAGTTTAAGTTTAGAAACAGCCAAAATAACTTCAGATTGTGTTATAGGTCCAACATTAAAGCCACCAATGCATCTGTCATCATTGCAAACAATGGGAATAGAACTAACCACATTGTTTAGAACATCCCTGAAATGCTCAGTCCGCCTAGCCATGACAGAATCCTCACTTTCTATAACATTACCTTGTTTATCCTTCAATCCCTGTATACCTGTCCGTTTTCTACCACACAAAACATTAACTATCTGGTACAGCTCTCTGCGGTTGTGCTGTCTAACTGCTTTCTCAGCTTTGTCAGCCAAACCATCAAGCCAAAGATTCTTATCAGCAGCTAACTGATCTTTTACACGTTTATTAAGTTCTCTGCAATGCTTTCTATTAGGACTAGTAGGGTATTGATTAAAGACATTCCTGCAGTTCTTTCTTTCTGAAATAAGCTCAAGTGCCTTATCACTCAGATAATTCTGCCTCTTCTGCTCCTTTTTTCCTAAAAGAGTACTGTTAGTGTCCAAAAAAGCCTGTTTAAAATGATCCCATTCTTCCTCAACTTCAGTAGTAAGCAAACCATGACTGTCATAATGACTAAGTAACCTATCATGGTAAGCTTTGGCTATAACTGGATCTTTCAGAGCTTCAGTATTAAAAGTAAATTTTTTAACCTTAGCACAACACTTTTTAAGTTTAAGTTGCAACACACTTTTAACAACGTAATGGTCAGATCAAATTTCAGCTCCCCTATATGCCCTGGTATTCCTAACAGAACTAGCCCATTTGCTGTTAATTAATATGTAATCAATCATATTCTTATGCAGCCCTGTCAGGTGAAACCCATGTGTACTTATGTATGTCGCGGTGTTTGTAGAAAGTGTTGGTTATTCTGAATCCATTGAGTTTACTTACCTGTAGGAGACGTTGCCCATTGCCATTGCAGCTACCAATACCAAAAGGGCCTATTACTCCTCCCCAAAGGTCAGAGTCAGTACCAACTTTGGCATTGAAGTCACCAAGAACAAGGGTAATATCTCCTTTCTTGACAGAATTCAAAATATCCTGAAGTTGTTCATAAAACCTATCCTTCTCATCCTCATCGGCATCCTCAGTGGGGGCATAACAGCAGATAACATTCAAGTCTTTAAAGCTTGTCTGAAATTTTGCTGTAAGAAACCTTTCATTAATGCACTCATATCCTAGAAGAGCATCGCTAGCGTGTCTGCTGAGAAGCAGACCCACGCCTTGATGATGCTTATTGTCGTCCCTCCCTGAAAAGAGAAATTTAAGATTATTTTTAAGAATCTGACCTTTATCTGTCCATCTGGTCTCTTGCAAGCCAAGAATATCTAAATTATAATGGTGGAATTCTTGTGAGGACATCAAGAGAAAAAGCTCTGTGCAGAGTCCTCACATTCCAACTACCTATGGAGAGAAAATGGTTAGTGGGATGTTTAAAGAAACTATGTTTATTGAGAGAGGGAATGGCGACAATATCAAACAGCCCCCTAATCGCAGACATGGGGCAAAGACCCGTTCCCCCACTACTAAAGGCTGAAGCCATCTACACTGGAAGATTTCCTCCAATGTAGAATTTGACGATGCCAGTAGAAGCAAAGAGTTCAGGTGCCTGCGATGTCTTCTGCTCAGGATTATCCACCAGCTGATAAACATATCCTGTGAATCTATTCACTTGGGGCTGTCAACCCACAAACAAACAGAAAACACAGCGGAAGATTTTCCCTCCACAGAAGTCCACCAGTGCAGCAAAATCAGGATCCATAATCAAGCTCAGAGCCATATATCTGTCCAGTCCAGTGGATTTATATGGTCAGCACCAGGACTCTGTGTGGTTGACCACTCCTCAGCAGGGTAGAAAAAAAAGAAAAGTAGCCATAGTTGTCCAGATCAGTAGGCCACACTAATCTGGCAGCCCTCCCCTTCCGTTCACTTCCACAAGAGAGTATCTCTTTTGAAAGGTACTAACGGTCCGCACCACGAGAAGGCGGGGTCGGACATTAGGTGCTAGGCCTGGCCGGATCTATACATCATCACAGGGGATTGGTGCATAGCTCTCCTTCCAGTGACTACCTAGCTACCATTTACTATGTGTTGTTTTTCTGCTGAGGTTCTGCCATCCTCTTAGACTTTCTAGTATGGCATATAAACTGACAGACTCCTATCAGACCTCTGGCAAGCAATGTCTTGAGGGTTTTATATTATTATTGTTATTTTTTTCTATTTCAGGTAAATATATGATTTGGAAAATTTTTTATTTTTGATTAATGTATAATTTAATTATTTTTATTCAACAGATTTTTTAACGTTAAGCCTTAATTGCATTGTCTGATCTATTTTTTCACTGTATTACTATAAAAATGTCTTATTTAAATTAATATTGCTTGCAAATTTGTTTAAATTTTTTATTTTCATAAAATTTGGAATTAAATTCTGTTTAATTTGGTGTATGACATTACCTATTTCTGTTGATTGATTATTTTTAAAAAAATCTAAATTTGACTTATTTATGTGACTCAGCACAATTGGCAAAAAGCCTGGACTTTCTCAAAGTATGGTTCTGAGAAAACAAATATAAAACAGTAATTTTCTTGTTTCAAGTAAATATTTTTGTGTTATTCAGCAATAGTCTTTCTATTCATGCCCATTATAATTATTTCTGTCTCAGTTTTTTTTTCTAAATAAATTTTATTTGTATTGCCATGTGCATTTTTTCACTACATGACTCTAAAAAAAGTCCTATTAAAATAAAACTAGTCATCTTTTTTGTTAAATATCATATTTTCAGAAAATCACGAATAAAATGCTGATTCTTCTGGCTTATAGCATGCCATAAATCCTTTCATTGGTTATTTGGCAAAAAACGTTCTAAAGTTAAATATTTTTTGGCTGAGCATAAGGAAAAAATAGCTTGGCCTCTGGATGTAAACCAATTTTTCAGGCTGGATGCTGGAAGAGCTAAACTACTTTCTCTTTTTTTTTAAACTCCTTAGGTTTCAACTCCTTTCAGCTTTCAGATGGAGTTACACCTGAAAGCTCAAAGGAGTTGAAACCATCGAATATAATGTGCAATATTTGAAACTTAACATCAAATGACTGGTAGCCTTAAATTGTCGACGTTAAAGGAAAAACAACGACTGTAGAGAGCAAAAAGTGCCCCAACAGAAAATATTTGTTGGGGCACTTTTAAGTGGATGTGCCAGCCGTTACAACATCAACTCAACATTGACATTGCCGAACCATTTAACATGTTCGGAGTGTTTCACTCCGAACATGTTAAATGCGGCTTCACGACTCAAACACCATAGCCGTATACATACATCAGGGCAGAAACATCAACGCTAAGAACCACCTAAGTGAATCAGCACTACAAATAACTGAACTGGTAATATCTTATTTCTCCTATATCTTGTTTACATAAAGATACTTTAGTACAAATTAGAATTTAATACTTACCATCTGTGATCTTGTGTTAAACACAACATACCTGTGATTGAGTAAAAGGAGAATTGTAATTACCCATTAGGGGAAACAGTAACTCAAATTGTAATGTAAGCTAAATATCGTGAAAATTAAATTAGTAGTAACTAACTGTGGTTTGCGTTTTATTTAATAAATTGTGTTTTAATTTCCATCATTGGTTTTTTATTTTCTATCAATTTTGAAAGTATTTATGGTGGCAGACATTGCTGGTAAATAATTCAGTTTCAATAGCTATTAAAGGAATATTGCTACATATTCAGATTTAGTAGAATTTGAGTGTGAGATGTAATTTGTCTCCTGTTGCATATCTCTTACTTTCAAAATTAGAGAGCTTTGAATGAGATATCCTATTCACAAAAATATGAAAGTATTCCAATACATTTGGTAGCATACATAATCTGTATTCTTATACAGCTTAACTTTCAATTATCTGGAGAGAGAGAGTGCTTTAGCTTTAAGAGAGGACAATCTTTTTTTATACCATGGATACTTGCAACTACTTTATTACTCCTTCTAGGAATTGAATCAGCATAATTTTGTTGCTACTTAAGCAAATCATAAGGCATAAATGATGGGACCCTATTTTGTTGGTGTCCCTAGGCAAGTGCCTAACATGCCTTATGGAAAATCCCACCCTGCTTGTCTACTATAAATATATAAGCTCACTGGCCTAAATGGTAGCTAGGTAGTCACTGGAAGGAGAGCTATGCACCAATCCCCTGTGATGATGCATAGAACCGGCCAGGCCTAGCACCTAATGTCCGACCCCGCCTTCTCGTGGTGCGGACCGTTAGTACCTTTCAAAAGAGATACTCTCTTGTGGAAGTGAACGGAAGGGGAGGGCTGCCAGATTAGTGTGGCCTACTGATCTGGACAACTATGGCTACTTTTCTTTTTTTTTTCTACCCTGCTGAGGAGTGGTCAACCACACAGGGTCCTGGTGCTGACCATATAAATCCACTGGACTGGACAGATATATGGCTCTGAGCTTGATTATGGATCCTGATTTTGCTGCACTGGTGGGCTTCTGTGGAGGGATAATCTTCTGCTGTGTTTTCTGTTTGTTTGTGGGTTGACAGCCCCAAGTGAATAGATTCACAGGATATGTTTATCAGCTGGTGGATAATCCTGAGCAGAGGTCATCGCAGGCACCTGAACTCTTTGCTTCTATTGGCATCGTCAAATTCTACATTGGAGGAAGTCTTCCAGTGTAGATTGCTTCAGCCTTTAGTGGTGGGTTTATTTGTTGGGTTGTTTTACCTCTGAGCAGCACTTTTTTGCACACCATGGGCTAAATGGCCAGGTCACATGGACCCCGAAGGCTCAGAGAAGGTTGGGGGAGGGGACCCACTGGAACAGCTATTGGGAGACAGATGGTAGCCTCCCGTCAAGGCCATCCAGCGTGTTCTTTAACGTGCACAGGGTATGGCTCTCCCGCACACGGGGCCACGGCTTAGCGCCCCATCCGACGGATGGTGGCTTTTCCAAGCTCATCGGTGTCCCCTACTGACCGTGGGCAGGGCGGGAATTTTGCGGAGATAAATCTCAATGCTGACCCAGCTGGGACTCGAACCTGGGAACTACAGATTACGAGCCTGGCGCGCTACCGACTGAGCCACCCCTGCCCCTTAGTGGTGGGGAAACGGGTCTTTGCCCCATGTCTGCGATTAGGGGGTTGTTTGATATTGTCGGCATTCCCTCTCTCAATAAACATAGTTTCTTTAAACATCCTACTAACCATTTTCTCTCCATAGGTAGTTGGAATGTGAAGACTCTGCACAGAGCTTTTTCTCTTGATATCCTCACACAAGAATTCCACCATTATAATTTAGATATTCTAGGCTTGCAAGAGACCAGATGGACAGATAAAGGTCAGATTCTTAAAAATAATCTTAAATTTCTCTTTTCAGGGAGGGACGACAATAAGATTCACCAAGGCGTGGGTATGCTTCTCAGCAGACACACTAGTGATGCTCTTCTAGGATATGAGTGCATTAATGAAAGGTTTCTTACAGCAAAATTTCAGACAAGCGTTAAAGACCTGAATGTTATCTGCTGTTATGCCCCCACTGAGGATGCCGATGAGGATGAGAAAGATAGGTTTTATGAACAACTTCAGGATATTTTGAATTCTGTCAAGAAAGGATATATTACCCTTGTTCTTGGTGACTTCAATTCCAAAGTTGGTACTGACTCTGACCTTTGGGGAGGGGTGATTGGCCCTTTTGGTATTGGTAGCTGCAATGACAATGGGCTACGTCTCCTACAGGTAAGTAAACTCAATGGTTTCAGAATAACTAAACATATTACAAACACCGTGACATACATAAGTACACATGTGTTTGACCTGATGGGCTGCATAGGAATATGATTGATTATATATTAATTAACAGCAAATGGGCTAGTTCTGTTAGAAATACCAGGGCATATAGGGGAGCTGAAATTGCATCTGACCATTACCTAGTTAAAAGTGTCTTGCAACTTAAACTTAAAAAGTGTTGTGTTAGGGTTCAAAAAATTGCTTTTAATACTGAAGCTCTGAAATACCCAGTTATAGTCAAAGCTTACCATGATAGGTTACTTAGTCATTATGACAGTCATGGTATGCTTACTACTGAAGTTGAGGAAGAATGGGATCATTTTAAACAGGCTTTTTTGGACACTAACAGTACTCTTTTAGGAAAAAAGGAGCAGAAGAGACAGAATTATCTGAGTGATAAGGCACTTGAGCTTATTTCGGAAAGAAAGAATTGCAGGAATGCCCTTAATCAATACCCTACTAGTCCTAATAGAAAGCATTACAGAGACCTTAATAAACTTGTAAAGGATCAGTTAGCTGCTGATAAGAATCTTTGGCTTGATGGTTTGGCTGACAAAGCCGAGGAAGCAGTTAGACAGCACAACAGCAGAGAGCTGTACCAGATAGTTAATGTTTTGTGTGGTAGAAAATGGACAGGTATACAGGGATTGAAGGATAAACAAGGTAAGGTTATAGAAGGTGACGATTCTGTCATGGCTAAGTGGGCTGAACATTTCAGTGATATTCTAAACAATGCAGTTAGTTCTATTCCCATTGTTTGCAATGATGACAGATGCATTGGTGGCTTTAATGTTGGACCTATAACACAATCTGAAGTTATTTTGTCTGTTTCTAAACTTAAACTTCATAAATCCCCAGGGGTAGATGAAATTACTGCAGAAATGCTTAGAGCTGGAAATGTTTCGGTTACCACTTGGATGACTGAAATTCTGAATATCTTTTATGATAAAGGCATGGTTCCTAAGGATTTTACCAGAGCTATTGTTATCCCTATTTTCAAAAAAGGTGATCGCAGTTCTTGTGATAACTATAGGGGTATCTGCCTACTCTCTGTTCCAGGTAAAGTTCTTTCCATGATTGTGCTTAATAAAATTAAGAATCTGGTTGACAGTCAATTGCGTGATGAGCAATGTGGATTCAGAAGTGGTAGGGGATGTGTGGATCAGATATTTTCGCTTAGGCAGATTCTTGAGAAATGTTTAGAGTTTCAGAAACCTTTGGTTGCTAGCTTTGTTGATTTCAAAAAGGCTTTCGACTCTGTTGATCGTCATAATTTGTGGTTGATTGTGAAATCATATGGTATACCAGACAAGTTAGTTAACATAATGAAAGCTCTCTATAATAACACTGAGTCGTGTGTGAGAGTTGGTAAGGCTTGTAGCAATTGGTTTAGCATTACTTCTGGTGTTCGACAAGGGTGCATTTTGTCTCGTTTTCTCTTTTGTTTGGTTATTGATTATGTTATGCGAAATTCACTTCAAGGAAAAGATTTTGGCCTTAAATGGGCTGGAGATACGAAAATTTCTGATTTAGATTATGCTGATGATTTAACCCTTTTGGCAAATGATGTCGATGAGATGAACTCTTTCATTCGAGCTGTTGTTGAGACTGGTAGTAGAGTAGGTTTGGTTATAAACAGAGAGAAAACTAAAGTGATGAAAATTGGTCAGGCAGGCTGTGATTCAGTTAATCTGAATGGTTGCAGTCTTGAGCAGGTGTCACAGTTTAATTATCTTGGGAGCTATGTAACAGATAATGGTGATGTGCGGCATGAGATTAACAGACGAATAGTGATTGCTGCCGGGACTTTTAAGAATCTATGGAGAGTGTGGAGAAATAGGCGTATACACCTAAAGACTAAAATTAGACTGTATAATAGTTTGGTTCTTTCTAGGGTTAGTTATGGTAGTGAAACTTGGACACTTTGTAAACAAGATAACAGGAAACTAGATGCTTTTGATTCCAGATGCTTATGCAGTATCTTGGGCATTAGGTGGTTCAACTTTGTAACTAATGATGAGGTTAGGAAAAGGAGTTTGCAACCTCCTTTAAGCAGCATATTGTGCAGAGAGAGACTCCGTTGGTTTGGCCATGTTGCCCGTATGAATAATTATAGATTGGCGAATAGGGTTATGAACAGTGTGCCTAAAGGCCTCAGAAAGAAGGGGAGACCTAGGATGCGGTGGGCAGACAATGTCAAACAGGACCTTGTTAGAATTGGTGTGCAGTGGCCAGATGCAGTAGATGTAGCTCAGGATAGACTTGCTTGGAGAACTAAATTGCACGGTCTGGTTGGACCTCCGTAGCCCATGGCTGCTTGAGGATGATGATGATGATGGACAAAAAATTAATCATCCCTGGCTGAATGTCATCTAATAGTGTGTAATGCCTCCATATGACCGAAGAACAGCTGAAATCCTATCTTGCATGGATGCCACCAGTGTGTGGATGTAGTTCACTTCAATACTCATCCACTCTTCCAGCAACAAATGCTGCATTTTGGCCAGATTGGCCGGATGGCTTGGACAGTGCTTCACTCATTGCCCCAAATAGTCCCACCAGTTTTCTATGGGATTCAAATCCAGGGATTTGGTAGGCCAGTTGAGATGTTCGAAGGCTTCAGAATCTTGTTATGCCAATCCGACATACTTCGAACCCTGTGCACCTGACAATTGTCTTGGAAGACTGGGGTATCCTTCTGATGTTCACTTTGGAGATGCTGCACCAAACGTGTGGTTGTTCAGTAGCTCCATATAGCCCTTCTGGTTCAAGAGTGACATCACTTCAACCAAAGGACCCATTTCCTCATACATGAAACATCCCCAGAGCATCACAGAGCCTCCTCCAGCTTGAATAGAACCTTGTACACAGTCCACATGGAAGGCTTCTTGCGGCTTACAGTGTACCTGTTGCCTCACATCATTCGAGTACAAGCAAAAACGTGACTCATCGGACCAGATCACATGCTTGCAAGAGTTGACAGTCCAGTCTTTTTGGTGCCGCTCCCACCGTAGCTGTGCAGCCTTGTTACATGGCTGTTAACATGGATCTCTTCCATGGTACCCTGCTCCAGACATTTATTTTTTCAGCAAAATTATTTCTTGAATTCCATCGCAACAAGGTCTGTAAATGATAGCTAGGTAGTCACTGGAAAGAGAGCTATGCATCAATCCCCTGTGATGATGCATAGAACCGGCCAAGCCTAGCACCTAATGTCTGACCCTGCCTTCTTGTGGTGCAGGCTGTTAGTACCTTACAAAAGAGATAATCTCTTGTGGAAGTGAATGGAAGGGAAGGGCTGCCAGATTAGTGTAACCTACTGATTTGGACAACTATGGCTACTTTTCTTTTTTTTCTACCCTGTGGTGGAGTGGTAAACCACACAGGGTTCTAGTGCTGACCATATAAACTTACTGAACTTGATTACGGCTCTGAGCTTTATTATGGATCCTGAATTTGCTGCACTGGTGGACTTCTGTGGAGAGAAAATCTTCCACTGTGTTTTTTGTGTGTTTGTGGTTCACAGTCCAAGTGAATAGATTCATTGGATATGTTTTATCACTGGTGGATAATCCTGATCAGAAGTCATCGCAGGCACCTGAACTCTTGCTTCTACAGGCATCAAATTCTGCATTGTATGAAGTCTTACAGTGTAGATAGCTTCAGCCTTTAGCAATAGGGGAACGGGTCTTTGCCCCATGCCTGCAATTAGGGGACTGTTTGATATTGTTAGCATTCCCTCTCTCCATAAACGTAGTTTCTTTAAACATCCCACTAACCATTTTCTCTCCCCTCAGCACAAGCTCCTGTACACTATGAGGGTGCCACCCTGTGAAGGTTCCGCTTGCTCGGTTACCTTCACAGGGTCCTGAACACTTGCCCACAGGTTTACCGTGCATGGAGACCCATGTCCCAGGAAAGGAGGATCCTAGTAGTTGCTTTTGGGTCCCCATCTTCTCTCAGCTCATGACTGGCAGGGTCCCCTTTGGCCGCTTGCCATTGGGGAGCCTGTCGTCGCTGAGCTGGGCAGTGGATTCCAGGGCCTCTGCTATACACTGCTTTGACCTCCACTTCTGGGGTGGCTCCCCCAGGAGCCATCGGCTGGTGGGCAGGTGTGCTAGGGTCAGCCGTGCAGAGTGTGGCTCACTGTCTGTGTGGGTATAGTGTTTGCATGTCCCTGGAGCCTGGAGCCCTTGGGCTCCATGAAGGGTGAGGACAGTGGGCACTGAACCACACAACACAAAACATGAGAGTTGATGATGAAATTGATATGATCACTGCCAACAAGAGGCTCAACATGAGCCCCCCCCCCATCTTCCTTGTTGTCTTTGTTATCTATGCCGTTGTCTTCTTTGTCTATGTCTTCATTCCCAAGATTCCTGATCATCCACCCCACAGGTGATCAGGTACTTGGTAACATGTCCCCATTTTTTGTCAACAAAGGTTTGAAAGGTCTTGTGGCCGAACTGAAATCCATCAGTGCTTATGATCTGGTGACTTGCAGGTTCAGACCGCTTGGTCCAAGCACTCGGAACTGCTCCTGAAAGTCAAAGAGATTGGTGGGGTGGCTGTCAACGTCACTCCCCACAAAACTTTGAATTCCTGTCAGGGTGTGATCACTGAGTGGGGCCTCCTCAAAGTAACTGAGGAGGAAATCTTCTCAGTGCTCACGCCTCAAGAAGTAACAGTGGTCCATCGGGTTTTGACACGCCGTGATGGGAAATTGATATCCACACAGTTACTGATTGTGACATTTAACACACCATGCTTGCCTTCCATCAAGGCAAGTTATTTGTGTTGTGAGTTACGGCCGTATGTTCTGAACCCTCTGCGCTGCTTTCAGTGCCAGATATACGATCATGCCCACACAGCTTGCTGGGGCAAACCCACCTGTGTTCGTTGTGGCAGTAAGGATCACCTTGATCCTGACTGCACAGCAGAAAAGGCAAGCTTTGTGAACTGTAGTGGCGAACATCCAGTGTATTTCCATGACTGTCCAAAGTGGAAGGAGGAAAAGGAGGTTCAACACTTCAAATCACGGCCATCTCACTAAGTAATAAACAACATCTCTTATGTAATGAACAACATCTCTTATGCTGAGACATCTGAGATGATGTCTCTCTTATGAAATGATGTCTCTCTGAGATGATGTTTCTCTTATGCTGAGATGAGTAATGAACAACATCTCTTATGCTGAGACAAGAAAGCTTGCTGCTGCCTGCCCCACCTGGCAAGGTATCCTATGCCAGTGAAGTCATTCAAAAGCCCATCGTTCCAATGACTTCAGTGGCGGTGCAGACCGACATTAGTGTACCACCTGCAGCAAGATACCTCCTGACTCAGGGGGGCAGGGGTGGCTCAGTCGATAGCGCGCCAGGCTCGTAATCTGTAGTTCCCAGGTTCGAGTCCCAGCTGGGTCAGCGTTGAGATTTATCTCCACAAAATTCCCCACCCTGCCCATGGTCAGTAGGGGACACCGATGGGCTTGGAAAGGCCGTTGTCCGTCGGATGGGACGTTAAGCCGTGGCCCCGTGTGTGGGAGAGCCATACCCTGTGCACATTAAAGAACACGCTGGATGGCCTTGATGGGAGGCTACCATCTGTCTCACAACAGCTGTTCCAGTGGGTCCCCTCCCCCAACCTTCTCTGAGCCTTCGGGGTCCATGTGACCTGGCCATTTAACCCATGGTGTGCAAAAAAGTGCCACTCAGAGGTAAAACAACCCAACCCAACTCCTGACACAGGCGAAACCGAGGTTGGTGTCGACTTCAACAGCAACCCCTGTTTCTATTCCTGGAACTCAGCCTTTCACCAGAAGGGCTCCTCCTTTCCATCCTCAGACAGCTAGACCTTCCAAACCAAAGGGGCCCCCACCAGGGCCCAAAAAGAAAATCATTGCACCACAACGGGCAGTCACTGATCCATGTGCCTCGGATGTGTCCAAGGACATTTATATCGACTGCTATTTACTAAACCATCCTCTGCAGTGGTTAAGCTGAATAGGAATATGTCATCCACCCACTCTTCTAAGTCCTGAGATGGCCACACTGATACAATGGAATTGTCATGGATTCCAGAGGAATATTGACAACTTCAAGGCCTTTCTTCAGGCACACCAGCCCATCTGTGTGTGCCTGCAGGATACATACTTGCAGCCAGTCACAGATCCCACAATCCAGCACTTTTCACTAGTTCGCCATGACCGGGATGGAGATGGTCCAGCTCGCGGGGGTGTTGCCATCCTCATGAGCAACCATTCTCCATTCCAGGTCATACCCCCTCACCACCAACTTAGAGGTGGTAGCCATCCGCCTCTTCGTTGGGTTCTCACTGACTGTCTGCTCTGTATATCTTCCATCTGGAAGCATTGTCTTCAAGGAAGACCTTGATGATCTCATCTCGCAGCTGCCGTTCCCCTTCGTCATCATGGAGGACTTCAACGGACACAGGCCACTTTGGGACAGTTCTGACATGAATGGGAGCTGTCCTAGATTCTTCTCTCTCCCTGTTGAACAGGTGTCAGTACGTATTTTCACTCCCCAACCCACACTTTCACTGCCATTGACCTCACCATCTGCTCCACCTCTATCCTTCCACTCTTTACATGGGAGGTCAAGTACAGCCCTTAAGGAAGCAATCACCTCCCTGTGGTGTGCACCATCTCCCATGGGGGGGGGGGGGGGGGGGGCTTGCAGCCCTTCACATGTGTCATGGTGGAGGCTTGATTGCGCTGACTGGAGTGGTTTTGAATTCCTCTCTGAGCTCGATGACCACTCTGTCAGCCAGGAGCCCATCAATGTGGCAGTTGTGGAGATCTCGGATTGTATCGTAGATGCAGCTGCATCAGCAATTCCTCAAACTTCGACACGGTTTCATTGTTTTCCAAAACTATGGTGGAATCCAGATTGCATCACAGCTCATAAGGCTCAGAACAAGGCTGGGGGGGGGGGGGGTTTTCAGAGATATCCGATGTCCCCCAACCTTGAAAAGTTCAAACACACCAGGGTGAAAACTCGTTTTGTCTGCCGCCAGAGCCAGAAGGAATCTTGGATCAAATATACATCTTCTATCACCCACATGACCAGTTCTAAGGTCGAGTGAGATAAAGTCTGGAAGCTGAGTGGGAACTACATGTCTCACTCATTATCGATCCTGGAGCAAAATGGACAGGGAATTGCTGATCCCAAAGCAATTGCTGACACTTTGGAGGAGTCATTCTACACCATCTCTTCTTACTCCCCCCGAGTTTCTGACCCAGAAGAGCAGGGCGGAATGCACTCCACTGTCCTTCCACTCGAATGGCCTGGAGCCTTACAACAGGCCTTTCACAGCGGAGGATCTTTGCCTTGCTGTGCACATCTCTAGTGCATCTGCTGTCTTGCTGGACAATGTCCATTGTGCCATGCTCCATCTCTCACCATCGAGTAAGGATGGGCTGCTCCATCTTTTCAATCACATTTTTCTCGAGGATCAGTTTCCGAACTCCTGGCGGAAGGCCTTTGTCTTGTCCTTCCCAAAGTTAGGAAAGGATTCCAAGATTCCTTCGAATTATTGTCCCATTGCGTTGACGAGCTGCGTGTGCAAGGTGTTGGAAAGAATGGTAAATGCCATACTCATCTGGTATTTAGAACACCACAACCATCTTTTAACACCCAGTCTGGCTTTTGCAGGCAATGGTCAACTCTTGACCATCTGATACACCTCGAATCGGCTATCAGAAATTCTTTTTTATGTAGAGAGCATCTGGTGTCAATATTCTTCGACATCGAAAAAGCATACGACACGGCTTGGAAATTCAGCATTCTTCGTGACCTCCATAGCTTCGGCTTGAAAGGTCACATGCCGATCTTCAACTTCTTATTAGCAGTGTCTTTTCGTGTCCATGTTGGCAACACTCTGTCATGGCCGTACCCCCAAGAACAGGGGATGCCACAAGGCTGCATTCTGAGTGTTATGCTATTCAATGTCACAAGGTTGATTCTATTTTCTGAATATTATACTTTTCGCTGTAAAGATTAATTCTATTACTAGACAACTTCATCCTTCAGTAGGCAATGCCCTCTATGTTGATGACTTTAGCATCTTTTGCTCTTTGTTCAGCATGAGGGTCATTGAAAGACAACTGCAAATTGCCCTGAACAATCTTTCTGTTTGGGCAATGGCAAACGGGTTTCAGTTATCCCCATAGAAGACCACTTGTGTGCACTTTTTCCACAAGCATAATCCTGACCTGGATCCCGGCCACCTATGGCTCGGGAGTAACATCATTCCAGTTGTGGCAGAGACCAAGTTTCTCAGTCTCATATTCGATTGAAAATTGACCTTTTTACCACACATACTTCATCTCAGTTCCAAGTGTCCATTGAACATTGTTAAGGTCCTCTCCTCCCTTTCATGGGGGCAGACCGATGTTCTTTTCTCTGCCTGTACTGTGCACTTGTCTGATCGAAACTGGACTACAGATCTCAGGTATACAACTCTGCGTGGGATTCGGTGGTGAAGGTACTGGACCCCTTCCATGTTTGCATGGGAGCCTCACCGGTCCAGAGTCTTTATGCTGAGACTGACAAACCATCTTTATCTCTTTGCTGTCAGCAGTTGTCCCTACAATATGCATCTAAATTGCGATTCCTGCCTGGCCATCTCACTTGGGACTGCGTTTTCTGTCCAAAGTGGGAAATGCTTTACACTAATTGGCCGACTGCCATTCGTCTTTTCAGTTTGCGTGTCCAAGGGTGCCTATGAAACATCAACACCAGTCTCAATAGCATCGCACAGTCGACAGCCGAGCCACTTCCACCATGGCTCGCTGTTTCCCCTTCCTGAGATTTTTTCCTGTGCAGGACAGGGAAGACCTTTACACCTGACTGTGTTTACTGGCAGCTCTTTGCCAGCCATCGTTCTGAGCACCCAGACTTCTTGCCTGTCTTCACAGATGGTTCGAAGTCCAGCACATCAGTGGGATCAGCCAAGGTCTGCTGTGATGTAATCAGTGCAGACCAGATCCCACCGCAGTGTTCCATCTTCACTGCAGAGTTGCACGCTTTCAGTCTCACTTTGGACCACGTGGTGGCTAAGCATCATTGTCGGTGTGTGCTTTACACCAACTCGCTTAGCTCGCTACAGGCTTTGATCTCGGTGAGGCATTGGCCTTACCCAGTTCTTTAGAAGATCTGCCAGCAACTCCATTGTCTGGTAGGCACAACCACCATCCATTTCTTTTGTATGCCCGACTGTGTGTATCACCCGACTGTCGATATCAGGGGCAAGGATTTGGCAGATGCTGCTAGTTAGCCACATCCCTGTCGAACTCTCCATTGCCGGTTCCATATCTGGATTTCTGGCAGCATTTTAGCTTTGAACTCCAAGCACAATGGCAGAGATCTTGGTCAGAACAGCTTACAAACAAGCTCTTTGAGATGAAACCTATCATCAAACCATGGCATTCTTGTTACCGCAGAATTGCAAGGAAGAAGTTGTATTTGCTCGGTTCTGTGTAGGTCATTTGCTTATTACTCATTCGTTTCTTCTACAGGTTGACGATGAACCTAAGTGCGAGTTTTGTGACACCATTTTAAGTATTAAACCTATTTTAATTGAATGTCCTTGTTTTAATTTTGAACGACGCATTTTTTTTAGCTTTCACAATTTTACGTTCGAGCCCCTTACACTCGACACCTATTATGTAATCATTGCTGTTTTACCTATGTATTTAATTTTTTACAATTTACTGGATATTTTACACACCTTTAGTTTTACGCTCATTTTATCACTCAATTTGTTTAACCCATGTCGTTTACACCTGGGTGGCTTTTATCTTGATATTTATAGTATATTTATACATTTGTTTATTGTTGTTACTTTATTCAATTTTACTGTTTAAAATATTTTGTATATGTCTTTGTAGTGTATTTATAAAAACTGGTTGAGGGTATCACAACTTTATTATTTTTCGGACATCCGTTTGGCACATTATAGCTTTAGATGCTAATGTGCCATAAAACCTTAAACAACCATAACCAAACCAAAAAAAAACATTTTCTCTCCATACTTAGTTGGAATGTGAGGATTATGCACAGAACTTATTCTATTGATATCCTCACACAAGAATTCCACCATTATAATTTAGATATTCTTGGCTTGCAAGAGACCTGATGGACAGATAAAGGTCATATTCTTAGAAATAATCTCAAATTTCTCTTTTCAGGCAGGAACGATAATAAGCATCACCATAGGCTGACTGTGTGTCTGCTTCTCATCAGAGACACAGTGATGCTCTTCTAGGATATGAATGCATTAATGAAAGGTTTCTTACAGCAAAATTTCAGACAAGCATTAAAGACTTGAATGTTATCTGTTGTTATGCCCCCACTGAGGATTTCAATGAGGAGGATAGGGTTTACAGACAACTTCAGGGTATTTTGAATTCTGTCAAAAAGGAGATATAACCCTTGTTCTAGGTGGCATCAGTGCCCAAGTTGGTACTGACTCTGACTTTTGCGGTGGGCTGATAGGCCCTTTTGGTATTGGTAGCTGCAATGGCAATGGGCAAAGTGTCCTACAGGTAAGTAAATTTAATGGTTTGAGAATAACTTAACACTTATTAGAAATACAGCGACATACATAAGTACACATGAGTTTCACTAGATGGGCTGCATAAGAATATGATGGATTATATATTAATTAACAGCAAATGGGCTAGTTCTGTTAGGAATACCAGGTCATATAGGGGAGCTGAAATTCGATCTGACCATTACCTTGTTAAAAGTGTATTGCAACTAAAACTTAAAAAGTGTTGTGCTGAGGTTCAAAAATTTATCTTTAATTCTGAAGCTCTGAAAGACCCAGTTATAACTAAAGCTTACCATGATAGGTTACTTAGTCATTATGACAGTCATGGTTTGCTTATTACTAATGTTGAGCAAGAATAGAACCATTTTAAAACAGGCTTTTTTAGGCAATGTTATAGAAGGTGAGGATTCTGTCATGGGTATGTGGACTGAGCATTTCAGTGATTAAAAATAACTTAAAATTCTCTGTCTTCTAGGTGACATCAGTGCCAAAGTTGGTACTGATTCTGACTTTTGCAGAGGGCTGATATGCCCTTTTGGTATTGGTAGCTGCAATGGCAATTGGCAGTGGGTCCTACAGGTAAATAAAATGCAACGACAGAGAATTTTAAATTATTTTGAATTAATTTCTGAGCAAGAAGTTCCTTTTAATTGTTTATTTCAGTGATGTTCTAAACAATGTGGTTAGTTCTCCTCCCATTGTTTGTAATGATGATAGATGCATTACTGGCTTTAATGTTGGTCCTATTACACAGTCTGAAGTTAGTTTGGCTGTTTCTAAACTTAAGCTACATAAATCCCCAGGGATAGATGAAATTACTACAGAAGTGTAGAGCTGAGAATGTTTCGGTTACCACATGGGTGACTGAAATTTTGAATATCTTTTATAATAAAGGCATGGCATACTAGACAAGTTAGTTCACATAATAAAAGCTCTCTACAATAACACTGAGTCATGTGTGAGAGTTGGTAAGGCTTGTAGGAATTAGTTTAGCATTGCTTCTGGTGTTCAACAAGGGTGCATTTTGTCCCCTTTTCTCTTTGGTTATTGATTATGTTATGTGAAATTCTTTGCAAGAGAAAGATTTTGGCCCTAAATGGCCTAGAGATTTCAAAATTTCTGATTTAAATTATGCAAATGATTTTGCCTTGTTGGCTAATGATGTTGATTAGATTTATTCTTTCATTAGAGCTGTTCATGAGACTAGTAATAGAGTTTGGTTGGTGACAGAGATAAAACTAAAGTGATTAAAATTGGTTAGGCAATTGGTGCTTCAGTAGCTTTGAATGGTTGCACCCTTGAGTAAGTGTCTCAGTTTAATTATCTTGGGAGTTATGTAACAGATACTGGTGATGTGCAGCATGGGATTAACAGACGAATAGGGATTGCCTCTGGGACGTTTAGCAATCTATGGAGAGTGTGAAGAAATAGGCGTATACACTTAGACTAAAATTAGACTGTATAATAGTTTGGTTCTTTCTAGGATTAGTTTTGGTAATGAAACTTGGACACTTTGTAAACAAGATAACAGGAAATTTTATGCTTTTGATTCTTGATGCTTACGCAGCATCTTGGGTATTAAGTGGTTCAACTTTGTAAGTAATGAAGAGGTTAGGCAGAGGAGTTGACAACCTCCTTTAAGCAGCATATTGTGCAAAGAGAGACTCCGTTGGGACCGTCGAAAAGGTTGCATTTTGTTCCCTTTTCTCTTTATGTTATGCAAAGTTCTTTTGCAAGGGAAAGATTTTGGCCTTAAATGGTCTAGAGATTTCAAAATTTCTGATTTAGATTTGCAGATGATATGGCCTTGTTGGCTAATGATGTTGATGAGATGAATTCATTCATTAGGGGAGATTCATAGGGTGAGATTGGTAAATAGGGTTATGAACAGTGTGCCTAAAGGCCTTGGAAAGTGGGGGAGACCTAGGATGCAGTTGGCAGACAATGTCAAATAGGACCTTATTAGAATTGCTATGCAGTGGCTATATGCAGCATATATATTGCAGGACAGATATGCTTGGAGAATTAAATTGAGACATGGCTGCTTGAGAATAATTATGATGATCTCAACAATCTTCTTAATTATAATAAGTAATAAGTAATTATCTAATAATAAATATTCGGTAATTTTATAATAAGTTATTATCTAATAATAAACAATCAGTATACCTTATAATAAGTTATTGACTGATATAAGTAGATTTCTTCATATTTAATGTATATATAAACCAATCAGCCATTACGTTAAAACTATCTCTACATTATACAAAGAAGTGTGTACATGCAGCCAATCAGTGTCATGTGCCAAGGTGGTGAATGATATACATAATACGTGGGTTGGAGCTCTCACAGGCTGTATTTCATTTCGTCTCAACTTAGGAAAAGCAAAGGATTTATCTGATTTCGACAAAGACCAGATTGTTATGGCAAGACACCTTGGTAATAGCATCTCTGAAACAGTGATACTGGTAGGCTGCTCACACTATGCAGTAGTTAGTACCTATCAAAAATTGTCCGAAACATATAATACTTCGAGCTCTTGACAAGACGTGGGCCGGCCACGCTTCATTGATGCCAGAGGTCAGTGCAGGCTATCTTGTCTGCAGCAACAGAAGGGCTACTGTGGCTCACATTACCCATAATTTCAATTGTGCTAAAGGGCCTGATGTGTCCGAACACACAGTTCATCATACGCTCTTGGATATGGGTCTCCACAGCCTTAGACCCATTCATGTGCCTATGCTCACAACCATTCACTGTCGTCAACGCTTGCAGTGAGTTCTTGTCATTGACATTGGACCATAGAAGACTGGAAGAGGGTCGCATAGTCAGATGAATCCCATTTCCTGTTACACCATATGGATGGACAAGCTCATGTGCGACATTTATCCGTGGAAGCCTTCTCACCTGCATGCACTGTGTGACGGATCTAGGCTGCTGGAGGATGTGGGCAATATTTACTAGCTCTAGGCTCTGGGCAATATTTACTTGGGGAACACTTGGACCAATTTTCCCTGTAGAGGAAACTGACAGCTGTCACCTACCTGAACATCATGGTTGACTAAGTACACCCCTTTATGGTAACTGTATTCCCTAGTGGAGATGGCGTCTTTCAACAAGACAATGCCCCATGTCACACTGTGATGAAGGTTCAGGAATGGTTCCTAGAACATGATGAGGAATTCCATTTATTGCCATGTCCCCCAAATTCACTGGACATGAATCCTATCCAGCTTTTGTGGTTTGAGTTGGAGAAATGGGTACAAGCAGCATCACCCCAACAACAAATTTACAGAAACTGCGGGATCTGCTGTTGCAGTCATGATACCAAATATCAGGTGACACCTACCAACATCTCATTGAGTCTATGCCTCATTGGGTGAGAGCTCTTTTGGTGGTGAGAGGAGGACCTGCATCATTATTAGGTAGGTGGTTTTAATGTTTTGGCTGATCGATGTATATATATATATTTGTGTGTATGAGAATGATTTATTCATTTTAACTAAAAGAGAAACTATTGTATTTCTATAATATATGACTAGTAACAGATAACCAAAGAATCAAAAAAGAGGGGAAAATGTGTAAGTATCACACACAAAAAGAATTTAAAGTTAATATATGTATAGTGTTAGAATGCTATAATGCTCATTGTACAGAAATTTTGTATACGTAAAGCAACTTAATCCTTTAGACTGTGAAAGTGACTTCATCCTCAGTGAACAACATTAGTTGCTAGAGGTTTCGTAATTCAAACTCATGGGCTTGAGGTTAGAATCTGGCCCACTTAATTAACCCATTAAAACTTAAATTAACCTAATCATTATAACTTTAAATTTAATATATCCTATGGTTTTTATCTCTTGGTAGCTGGGTCAGCATTGAGATTTATCTCCGCAAAATTCCCCGCCCTGCCCACGGTCAGTAGGGGACACCAATGGGCTTGGAAAGGCCGCTGTCCGTCGGATGGGACGTTAAGCCGTGGCCCCGTGTGCGGGAGAGCCATACCCTGTTCACGTTAAAGAACACGCTGGATGGCCTTGACGGGAGGCTACCATCTGTCTCCCAACAGCTGTTCCAGTGGGTCCCCTCCTCCAACCTTCTCTGAGCCTTCGGGGTCCATGTGACCTGGCCATTTAGCCCATGGTGTGCAAAAAAGTTCTGCTCAGAGGTAAAACAACCCAAATTATCTCTTGGTTTTTGGTTTATAACTTTTTAGTAACAACTCTGATTAGAACAGTTTTTAGATTTTAGTTTGAAATTCTTTCAATAGCCATGATTTTATCAAATTATTAAACTAGTAAGTTTATTAAACAGAATTCTTTATGGGTTTATAATATTTTGAATACAGCTTGTGTTCTGTTACTTAATTTTCCAGAAAAATGGTCCTGGTTTTAATTTTTTGAAACATTAAATTTATCAGAACAATTAAAATTTAATTTTCAAATTTTTTTCTCACCCATTTCAATATTTTATGCATTATTTAGTGTTTTTTTATTTCTTATGTGATGTTATCATTCTGAATTAAGCCATAAAGAACAAGTGTAGCATTTTAACAATGTATAAATCTTGTAGGAATGCAATTTAAAAATATGTGATTTTTTAAGTAGTTTTTTTTTATGCATTTCTCTTTTACTTGCAGATGCTAATGATACATGTGAAAAAGTCAGTCTATTATCATTGTCATCCTCCTCTGATGATGAATCTGATTCAGATGATGTAATTTGTTAATGTATTTATATTAAATGTATTTAACCATTTTGCTTTCAAAAAGCCAACATGGAGATAGTATATAAATATTTTTTTCTGGTAAATTATTCTTAAAATTTAATTAATATCTTTAAATATAATTTTGTTGATTAAAATTTAAATGTATTTAAATTAAAATTTTCAGCTTTTTGAGAGCAAAAAAGATTAGTTTATAAATTTAATATTTTAATAGTAGGAAAAATTATTATTAACTATATATGTAGTCTCTAGAATGGTATTTTTCAAACTTTTCTGTCTTGTGTCAGAACACTTAATAAATAATTAAATGTTTGGCAAAATAATGAGGACATATTTTGCAGCAACATACATAAACAGATTAAGATATAATAAACCATAGAGTTTCAAATATTTCAAAAGATATAAATTGTTTTAATAGCTTAAATTGTTTATAAAGCATTCAGTAAATTGAAAGCTGTTTGGATGGAAAAATAAAATATTTCAAAGAACACATTGCGAATTTCCTGCAGAACACCGTAATGGTCCTCCAGAGGTGAGAAAGCTTGCTTCATCACCTGCCACACCTAGCAAGATTTCCTATGCCACATGGTCATTGCAAAGCACATCATTCCAATCACTTCAATATCATTGCAAAAAGTTATCAGTGTACCACCTACTGAATCTTTCTCACCTACTGTGAAGTATCTCCTTCAGCAGGTGAAACTGAAGTTAGTGAGTATCTGCTTCACCATGCCAGTCCCAGTTTCCATACCTACTACACTGCCTTCAAATACCACCTCTAGAAGGTTCCCTCCTTCCTACCCTCAGACAGTTGACTTTCCAAGTCATAGGGAGCCCCCACTAGGGTCAAAGAAACAAACAGCTACACCTTCCCCCAGTTGACTCTGAGGACATGAACACCGACCACTCTCATTTTCAAAATTTTTGCTTGCAATGGGCCAAAGAATTATAATACTTTTAAAGTTTTAGACCCTTTATCTGATCCAATATTTATTCAAGCTCCGGATAGCTTAATCGGGTGCCAGGCAATAATTAACAAATTGCCAAATAAGTTGAAATTAGGGTTTTTATTAATTACCAGCAAGCATTATATAGCGAGTAAGAATTCAAAATAAATTAAATGATTGTCAAACTAATTTAACTTACAAACAAAACTTATCAATGTTGCTCAAGAGAAAAAACAGCAAAGATTCAAAAGTTTCTATAACAGACAAATTTATTTCCAAAAATTATTTTAAACACTCACCAACATCAATGAAAATGTCGATTACATCATTACTATCTCACTACAAACTCATCTCTTACTACAACTCCATACTGTGAACTACCACCAACTTCCTCCTTACTCCAACTCTACTCCAGCTAACCCTGTGACTTCATGTTACTGTTATATCATGCATTATACAAAAGCCCCGCACGTGTCATGTTGCACGTCGGGAAAGACATTTACATAAAGTGACGAGCATGCAAGCTATGACACAAGAGAGGGCGTCCTTGTACATGCGCGCATTAGCGGGTGACAATCGAAAGTTCGGAGTTGCGCATGCTTGTTCCTTAACAGGGAATACTGTGCATTCACTTTGGATTTCAATTATATATTTAACGCGGTAGCGTTAGCGACCTTCTCATTAACATCTGATAATCAAATGCAACGACTGTAAACGTTGCATCTCCTTGAGTATAGATGGCGCTGTCTCAGTCACGTCTCAAGAAGAAAAACTTAAAAGGTCATATTCTGAAAATATTCGTTGTCCGACGCATGGTGCAATGGTTAGCACGCTCTGGCATGAATCTGGAGAGATGCGGGTTCGATTCCCGCCGTGGCGGCGATGAATTTTTTTCAGAATCTATTAATTATTGTTTCTTAACAGGGAATACTGTGCATTCACTTTGGATTTCGAAAATCATGTTCTCCCATTCTTCCAAGACCTGAAATGGCCACATTCCTGCAATGGAATTGTCATTGGATTCCAGTGAAATCTCGATGACATCAAGGCCCTTTTTCGGGTACATGAGCCCATCTGCTGGAGGATGAGGCATATTTGCAGACATTTGCAGGTCCCATCATCTGACATTTTTCTTTGATTCACCAGGACTGGGATGGATATGGTCCATTGTGCAGGTGTCAACATAAGCCACCATTCTCCATTCCATGTTATACCTCACCACTAACTTACTCAGAGGCTGTTACCATCTGCCTATTCATAGGATTTTCATTGACTCTCTTCTCTATCTGGATCCATTATGCCATGCTCCAAAATATCTATCTTTTGTCTGGAAGTATATCTTCCAGGAAGACCTACATGTTCTCCTCTCGCAGCAGCCATCCCCCTTTTCTTATTGTGGGGGACATTAGTGAACATCTCTATGGGGCAGTGATGATATAGACAGGGGTGGAGTCCTCAAGCAGTAGCTTCTAGATCCATTGTTCTCTTGTTGAACACTGGTGTCATTAAGTACTTTCAGTCCCCAACCCACATTTTCACTGCCATTGATTTTTCCATCTGCTCCTCATTCCTTCCAATCTTTATGTGGGAGATAGAGAACAACCCACATGGAAGTGGCCATGTAAACTCCCTCATGGAGGCCATTATGACACTTCCCGCATATCATGGTTGAAGACTGATTGGGCTGACTGGAGTGGATTTGAACTCGTCTTGTTATTTTGACCGTACATTATCAGCTAGGATCCAATCAATGTGGGTCTAGGTAAATTGTTTCAAAATCTATCGTTTGAAAACCAGTTCTTTGAAAGTCAATTGTTCGAAAATCAGTTCTTCAAAAGTAAATTGTTCGAATTATGAGTTTTTTGAATGGCTGGTTTTTCAAAATTCAATTTTTTGAATAACAACTTTTTCGAATGATGAATTTTTCTAATGGCAGTTTTCCAAATGCCGAATTTTTTTGAAAATGCAGATTTTTTTTTTTGAAAAACAAGTGACTGTCTATTTATTGCATAAGAAATGTATTTTTTGTTGATAGTGATAATTTAAAAATTCATTTTGGGTTGGATATTGATGAAATATGATCATTCACATTTTCAAAATTTTCCAATAGCTTCACTTGCACCCTCTAATGATGGAATTTTTTGAAACTGACAAAATTTTAAGGAAATATTTTAAGCAGTTTTTTTATGGTAAAAATTTGAAATGTTGGTGGTGGTATGTCACACTGACAGCAGTGCTTTGGCTCCTTACATGGGGGGGGGGGAGGGGAAGCAACTATCTTGTTTTTAGATAAAAATGAAAAAATATTTTTCTCTTGTTTACTAATAGGGCTGAATATAGAAAAAGTGAAGGTGGTTGGCCAAGTAATCCAAGTTGGGAAGAAGAGGGCAAGATCTAACCATATCACCATTCCACTGTACAATTTTTTCCAGTGTTTTAATGGTCTGCACAATCGTTCTTGAAAAATAAGTTAAATATACATTTATAATTTTTTTGCCACCGTTTCAATTAATATTCTCAAAGGGGATGGTATGCCCCTTTCCCTTCCACCTTTCACTACAAAAATCTGAGATCTGACAGCAGGTAATAATAAAATATTACCATTTTCATTTTCCCAATCATCCATTAGTTCAAATTTCCACTGTTAGAGAGTGCTAAAGGCTGAAAATAGAAACTTTCTATAGCTTCCTCTAATAGTACGATTGCCAAATTTTTTAATGAATATTGCAAAAGATATATTTATGGTTGAAATTTGACATGGAGTGTCATGTACAAAGGTTATGTACATCATCATCATTATCATCATCATTCTCAAGCAGCCAAGGACTACGGAGGTCCAACCAGACCGTGCAATTTAGTTCTCCAAGCAAGTATGTCCTGAGCTGCATCTGCTGCATCTGGCCACTGCACACCAATTCAACTGCACACCAGGTCCTGTTTGACATTTTCTGCCCATTGCATCCTAGGTCTCCCCCTCTTTCTCTTTCTGAGGCCTTTAGGCACACTGTTCATAACCCTATTCACCAATCTATAATTATTCATATGGGCAACATGGCCAAACCAACAGAGTCTCTCTCTGCACAATATGCTGCTTAAAGGAGGTTGCAAACTCCTTTGCCTAACCTCATCATTAGTTACAAAGTTGAACCACCTAATGCCCAAGATGCTGCGTAAGCACCTAGAATCAAAAGCATCCAGTTTCCTGTTATCTTGTTTGCAAACTGTCCAAGTTTCACTACCATAACTAACCCTAGAAAGAACCAAACTATTATACAGTCTAATTTTAGTCTTTAGGAGTATATGCCTATTTCTCCACACTCTCCATAGATTCTTAAAAGTCCCGGCAGCAATCCCTATTTGTCTGTTAATCTCATGCTGCACATCACCAGTATCTGTTACATAGCTCCCAAGGTAATTAAACTGTGACACCTGCTCAAGGCTGCAGCCATTCAGATTAACTGAATCACAGCCTGCATGACCAATTTTCATCACTTTAGTTTTCTCTCTGTTTATAACCAAACCTACTCTACTACCAATCTCATCAACAGCTGGAATGAAAGAGTTCATCTCATCAACATCATTTGCCAAAAGGGCTAAATCATCAGCATAATCTAAATCAGAAATTTTTATATCTCCAGTCAATTTAAGGCCAAAATCTTTCCCTTGAAGTGAATTTCGCATTACATAATCAATAACCAAGCTAAAAAGAAAAGGAAACAAAATGCACCCTTGTCAAACACCAAAAGTAATGCTAAACCAATTGCTACAAGCCTTACCAACTCTTACACACGACTCAGTGTTATTATAGAGAGCTTTCATTATGTTAACTAACTTGTCTGGTATAACATATGATCTCGTAACCAACCACAAATTATGACGATCAACAGAGTCGAAAGCCTTTTTGAAATCAACAAAGCTAGCAACCAAAGGTTTCTGAAACTCTAAACATTTCTCAAGAATCTGCTTAAGTGAAAATATCTGATCCACAAATCCCCTGCCACTTCTGAATCTACATTGCTCATCACGCAATTGACTGTCAACCAGATTCTTAATTCTATTAAGCACAATCATGGAAAGAACTTTACCTGGAACAGAGAGAATGCTGATACCTCTATAGTTATCATAAGAACTGCGATCAAATTTTTTGAAAATAGGAATAACAATAGCTCTGGTAAAATCCTTAGGAACCATGCCTTTATCATAAAAGATATTCAAAATTTCAGTCATCCAAGTGGTAACCGAAACATTCCCAGCTCTAAGCATTTCCGTAGTAATTTCATCTACCCCTGGGGATTTATGAAGTTTAAGTTTAGAAATAGCCAAAATAACATCAGACTGTGTTATAGGGCCAACATTAAAGCCACCAATGTATCTATCATCATTGCAAACAATGGGAGTAGAACTAACCACATTGCTTGAACATCACTGAAATGAACAATCCACCTAGCCATGACAGAATGCTCACCTTCTATAACCTTACCTTGTTTATTCTTCAATCCCTGTATATCTGTCCATTTTCTACCACACAAAACATTAACTATCTGGTACATCTCTCTGCTGTTGTGCTGTCTAACTGCTTCCTCGGTTTTGTCAGCTAAGCCATCAAGCCAAAGATTCTTATCACCAGCAGCTAACTGATCCTTTACATGTTTATTAAGTTCTCTGTAGTGCTTTCTATTAGGACTAGTTGGGTATTGATTAAGGGCATTCCTGCAGTTCTTTCTTTCTGAAATGAGCTCAAGTGCTTTATCACTAAGATAATTTTTCTGCCTCCTCTGCTCCTTTTTTCCTAAAAGAGTACTGTTAGTTTCCAAAAAAGCCTGTTTAAAATGGCCCCATTCTTCCTCAACTTCAGTAGTAAGCAAACCATGACTGTCATAATGAGTAAGTAACCTATCATGGTAAGCTTTGACTATAACTGGGTCTTTCAGAGCTTCAGTATTAAGGGTAAAATTTTTAACCCTAGCACAACACTTGTTAAGTTTAAGTTACAAGACATTTTTAACAAGGTAATGGTAAGATCCAATTTCAGCTCTCCTATATGACCTGGTATTCCTAACAGAACTAGCCCATTTGCTGTTAATTAATATATAATCAATCATATTCTTATGCAGCCCATCACGTGAAACCCATGTGTACTTATGTATGTTGCGGTGTTTGTAGAAAGTGTTGGTTATTCTGAATCCATTGAGTTTACTTACCTGTAGGAGACGTTGCCCATTGCCATTGCAGCTACCAATACCAAAAGGGCCTATTACTCCCCAAAGGTCAGAGTCAGTACCAACTTTGGCATTGAAGTCACCAAGAACAAGGGTAATATCTCCTTTCTTGACAGAATTCAAAATATCCTGAAGTTGTTCATAAAACCTACCCTTCTCATCCTCATCGGCATCCTCAGTGGGGGCATAACAGCAGATAACATTCAAGTCTTTAACGCTTGTCTGAAATTTTGCTGTAAGAAACCTTTCATTAATGCACTCATATCCTAGAAGAGCATCACTAGCGTGTCTGCTGAGAAACAGACCCACACGTTGGTGATGTTTATCATCTTCCCTCCCTGAAAAGAGAAATTTAAGATTATTTTTAAGAATCTGACCTTTATTGTCCATCTGGTCCCTTGGAAGCCTAGAATATCTAAATTATAATGGTGGAATTCTTGTGTGAGGACATGAAGAGAAAAAGCTCTGTGCAGAGTCCTCACATTCCAAGTACCTATGGAGAGAAAATGGTTAGTGGGATGTTTAAAGAAACTATGTTTATTTAGAGAGGGAATGTCGACAATATCAAACAGCCCCCTAATCGCAGACATGGAGCAAAGACCCGTTCCCCCACTACTAAAGGCTGAAGCCATCTACACTGGAAGACTTCCTCCAATGTAGAATTTGACGATGCCAATAGAAGCAAAGAGTTCAGGTGCCTGCGATGTCTTCTGCTCAGGATTATCCACCAGCTGATAAACATATCCTGTGAATCTATTCACTTGGGGCTGTCAACCCACAAACAAACAGAAAACACAGCAGAAGATTTTCCCTCCACAGAAGCTTACCAGTGCAGCAAAATCAGGATCCATAATCAAGCCATATATCTGTCCAGTCCAGTGGGTGTATATGGTCAGCACCAGGACCCTGTGTGGTTGACCACTCCTTAGCAGGGTAGAAAAAAAAAGAAGAGTAGCCATAGTTGTCCAGATCAGTAGGCCACACTAATCTGGCAGCCCTCCCCTTCCGTTCACTTCCACAATAGAGTATCTATTTTGAAAGGTACTAACGATCTGCACCACGAGAAGGCGGGGATGGACATTAGGTGCTAGGCGTGGCCGGTTCTGTGCATCATCACAGGAGATTGTTGCATAGGTCTCCTTCCAATGACTACCTTGCTACCATTTACAGACCTTATGTACATTTGGCTGCAATACTTTGTCCCCTTACCACAAGGAGCTGAGAAAACACTAAAATTTAGTTTTATGAGATAAAGGGGAAAAAAATTTTCTCTTTAATAGTTATAAGTAGTAAAAGTAAAATTACACTCTTTGCAATTTTCTAATCATCATTTACTTTGAAATTCTTCGTTAGAGGGTGCTAAAAACTAAAAAAAAAATTTTCTTTCTCTTTGAAAGCGAGAATCCAATATTTGTGGCCAATATTAGCTAAAATGTTTCAAAGTATATGCGATTTCCAAACTTTAGTTAATGATTTCAACACTAGACAACATTTTACAGCAACATTGGGGATTGACCCTTAACCACCTGCTGTTCACATTTCGCTCGGCTCTTCATTCATTGTTCGCCGACAGTTCCCCTGACCGGAACAGTTGGGTGGCTTGCTTTCCAATGAAATGGGAAGTAGACAGGGACTAGTATGGACATGTGTTGCTGCTAATTAAGGTGTGCCCAGAGTAGGAATGATATATTTTTTCGCACTTAACTTCAACTGATTCCAAAGACCACTTTAAAGGTCAAATTTGAAGCTCTGCAAATTTCTTCAGAAAAAATTTTATTAAAAATATAACAGAAGATATATTTTAGTACTATCCATTTAAAAAATATTTTTTGGTATTTAAAGAGTTATGAAAATGTATTTCAAAAAAATAAAATTCTGAATCTGACAAAATTGAAATATTCACTACGAAAACAGTTGAAAATTTCTTGTTCTAATTTTTAAATTCAAACTCACTTTTGAGATCAGTAATTTGATAGTTGTTGATGATGTTAAATAATTCTGCTTCCCTATTTTTTTTTATAATGAGTAAGGAGTGTTTAAAATCCGAATTGATTACATTCAGAACTGTATCTTCAGTCACATTTTTTTCCATAAAAAGTTAGCATAATTATTTAATAACGTTATTATCAAAATTTATATTATTATGGTTTCGAATTTGTCTCCCCATTGTCACAATATGGGGATATTCCTATTTTAAAGTGGACACTGAGCACCACTTGAGTAGTGGTGCATACACATACTGAGTTCATATGTATTAAATAACAACTTTAAAAATTTCGAAGCATTTTTCAATTTCTATGAAACATATTGGACATGAATATTATCAGATTTAGATTAAAAAAGAGAAAGTTTCAAAATCGAAATATTCTCGGAGTTTAATTATTTCAACTATACCTAATGATGAAATAAGAAATTAAATGAAAATTATGCTTTTATAAAGTTAAAAATATTTTTCCAGTTATACAACTATTTTTTTAGTTTCTAGCAATAACTTTAAACTGAGCATACCCCCCCCCCCCCCCCCAACTTGGATTACTTGACCACCCACCTTCACTTTTTCTGTGTTCGTACATCATTTCTGTATTCGTACTATTAGTAAACGAGAAAAATATTTTTTCATTTATATCTAAAAATAAGAGCTGCTTCCCCCTCCCCCATGTAAAGAGCCAAAGTACTGCTGTCAGTGAAATGCCTTGAGTGTGACATACCACCACCAACATTTCAATTTTTCATCTTAAAAAAAATTGTTTATAATATTTGTTTAAATTTTATCATTTTCGAAAAATTTCACCATTAGAGGGTGCAATTGAAGCTATTGGGAAATTTTGAAAATGTGATGATCATATTTCATCAATAACTATTCAACCCAAAAAGAATTTTTAATTTATCTCTAACAACAAAATATAAGTTTCTTATGCAATAAGTAGAAGGGCCCTATTTTTTTTTTTGAAAAATCTCTGTTCCCGAAAAATTCATCATTCGGAAAATTGTTGTTCAAAAAATTCATCATTCGAAAAATTGAATTTCAAAAACTAGCCATTCAAAAAACTTGTCATTTGAACAATTGACTTTCGAAGAACTGATTTTTGAACAATTGACTTTCAAAAAACTGGTTTTAGAAAAATTTGCCACACACCAATCAGTGTTGCAGTGTCAGATATCATCCATCTGCTCCATTGTTGTATAATCCAAGCAGCTTCCTCTAGCATCCCATAGAATTTGACACAATTTCGTTTCCCAAAACCATGATGGTATCCTGAGTGCACTACAGATTCGTAAGGCTCAGAACATGGCTGGGGGGGGGGGGGGCTCTGAGATATTTGTTATCCTGTAACCTTGAAGCATTCAAACACATCAGGGCAAAAGCCCATTTCATTCAGTGCCAGAGCCAGAAGGAATCTTCTATTAACTCTGATTCTTCCATTACCTGTACAACCAGTTTTAATCATGTAAGATAAAGTCTGAAAAATGGGTAGGAATTGCACTTCCCACTCATTATTTGATCCTGAACACAATGTACAGACAATTGCTGATCCCCTAGAAATTGGCAACACCTTGGGGGAATCTTTTTCATTTATCCTTTCTGCAGATTTTTCCTATGTTTCTGGCCCAAAATAGTAAGGCCAAACACTCTCTGCTGTCTTTCCATTAAAATATTCTGGAACCTTACAACAGGCCATCCACAGTGGAGGAGCTGTGCCTTCCTGTTTACTCCTCATGCATCTGCTGTTGGGCCCAACAGCGTTGATTATGCCATAACCCAAAATATCTCACCATGAAGTAAGGATAGGATGCTCCAGCTTTTTTAACTGTGTTTTTCTCGAGGGGCACTTTCTGGACAGCTGCAAGAGGCTATCATCTTGGCGTCCTAAACCAGGAAATTATCCAAAGATTCCTTTGAATTGGTGAGCTGTGTGGCTTTTCTGTTAAAACGATGAACATATTTTATAATGTTCCCATGACTCCAATGCTGAACAGAAATATAATCAAAAAGAGTTGACGGAGTTTAAATATTTTCCATTAATGATGCATGATATCCTCTATGAAAATCAACAAATTAGATCATTAAAATATCACCGTGTTTTCTTACATATCTTTGAAGTTGACATTCAGTCTCTTTTGCAACCTTTTGATGATCTTTGTGTTCCTGGATCCATTATGCCATGCTCCAAAATATCTCAGCATCAAGTAAGGGTAGGCTGCTCCAACTTTTTAACTGTGTTTTTCTTGAGGAACACTTTCTGGACGACTGCAAGAGGCTATTGTCTTGGCTTTCCCTAAACCACGAAAGAGGATTTGGAGA